>CAUVYP010001269.1:0-292500 GCA_963556195.1 Sepiola atlantica
GTTGTGCGAGACGATTTTCACTAGATTTCATCGCTTTACAACATGGAATTATGAATTTAGAATGTGGATGTTTGTTTAATCAATATTCGTGAATAACTAATGAAAAACACGTTGTGCGAGTCGATTTTCACTAGATTTCATCAGGTTTACGCTTTACAACATGGAATTACGAATTTAGAATGTGGATGTTTGTGTAACCGATATTCGTGAATAACTAATGAAAAACACGTTGTGCGAGTCGATTTTCGTAAGCTGGAATTATGACTTTTGAATGTGGATGTTTGTGTAAACGATATTCGTGAATAACTGAGTAAAAACACGTTGTGCGAGACGATTTTCACCAGATTTCATCAGGTTTACGCTTTACAACATGGAATTATGACTTTCGATTGTAGATGTTTGTCTAATCGATATTCGTGAATAACTGAGTAAAAACACGTTGTGCGAGACGATTTTCACCAGATTTCATCAGGTTTACGCTTTATAACATGGAATTATGACTTTCGAATGTGGATGTTTGTGTAAACGATATTTGTGAATAACAAATGAAAAACACGTTGTGCGAGACGATTTTCACTTGATTTCATCAGGTTTACGCTTTACAACATGGAATTATGAATTTAGAATGTGGATGTTTGTTTAATCAATCTTCGTGAATAACTAATGAAAAACACGTTGTGCGAGTCGATTTTCACTAGATTTCATCAGGTTTACAACATGGAATTATGAATTTAGAATGTGGATGTTTGTGTAAACGATATTCGTGAATAACTAATGAAAAACACGTTGTACGAGTCGATTTTCACTAGATTTCATCAGATTTACGCTTTACAACATGGAATTATGACTTTCGATTGTAGATGTTTGTCTAATCGATATTCGTGAATAACTGAGTAAAAACACGTTGTGCGAGTCGATTTTCACTTGATTTCATACGGTTTTCGCTTTACAACATGGAATTATGACTTTCGAATGTGGATGTTTGTGTAAACGATATTCGTGAATAACTAATGAAAAACACGTTGTGCGAGACGATTTTCACTAGATTTCATCAGGTTTACGCTTTACAACATGGAATTATGAATTTAGAATGCGGATGTTTGTGTAAACGATATTCGTGAATAACTAATGAAAAACACGTTGTGCGAGACGATTTTCACTAGATTTCATCAGGTTTACGCTTTACAACATGGAATTAGGAATTTAGAATGTGGATGTTTTTCTAATCGATATTCGTGAATAACTGAGTAAAAACACGTTGTGCGAGACGATTTTCACTTGATTTCATACGGTTTACGCTTTACAACATGGATTTATGACTTTCGATTGTAGATGTTTGTCTAATCGATATTCGTGAATAACTGAGTAAAAACACGTTGTGCGAGACGATTTTCACTTGATTTCATCAGGTTTACGCTTTACATCATGGAATTACGAATTTAGAATGTGGATGTTTGTTTAATCGATATTGGTAGATAACTAACGAAAAACACGTTGTGCGAGACGATTTTCACTAGATTTCATCAGGTTTACGCTTTACAACATGGAATTATGAATTTCGAATGTGGATGTTTGTGTAAACGATATTCCTGAAAAACTAATGAAAAACACGTTGTGCGAGTCGATTTTCACTAGATTTCATCAGGTTTACGCTTTACAACATGGAATTATGAATTTAGAATGTGGATGTTTGTTTAATCAATCTTCGTGAATAACTAATGAAAAACACGTTGTGCGAGTCGATTTTCGTAAGCTTTATAACATGGAATTATGACTTTTGAATGTGGATGTTTGTGTAAACGATATTCGTGAATAACTGAGTAAAAACACGTTGTGCGAGACGATTTTCACCAGATTTCATCAGGTTTACGCTTTATAACATGGAATTATGACTTTCGAATGTGGATGTTTGTGTAAACGATATTCGTGAATAACAAATGAAAAACACGTTGTGCGAGACGATTTTCACTTGATTTCATCAGGTTTACGCTTTACAACATGGAATTATGACTTTCGAATGTGGATGTTTGTGTAAACGATATTCCTGAAAAACTAATGAAAAACACGTTGTGCGAGTCGATTTTCACTAGATTTCATCAGGTTTACGCTTTACAACATGGAATTATGAATTTAGAATGTGGATGTTTGTTTAATCAATCTTCGTGAATAACTAATGAAAAACACGTTGTGCGAGTCGATTTTCACTAGATTTCATCAGGTTTACAACATGGAATTATGAATTTAGAATGTGGATGTTCGTTTAATCAATATTCGTGAATAACTAATGAAAAACACGTTGTACGAGTCGATTTTCACTAGATTTCATCAGGTTTACGCTTTACATCATGGAATTATGACTTTCGAATGTGGATGTTTGTCTAATCGATATTCGTGAATAACTGAGTAAAAACACGTTGTGCGAGACGATTTTCGTAAGCTTTGTAACATGGAATTATGACTTTTGAATGTGGATGTTTGTGTAAACGATATTCGTGAATAACTGAGTAAAAACACGTTGTGCGAGACGATTTTCACTTGATTTCATACGGTTTACGCTTTACAACATGGAATTATGACTTTCGATTGTAGATGTTTGTCTAATCGATATTCGTGAATAACTGAGTAAAAACACGTTGTGCGAGACGATTTTCACCAGATTTCATCAGGTTTACGCTTTACAACATGGAATTAGGAATTTAGAATGTGGATGTTTTTCTAATCGATATTCGTGAATAACTGAGTAAAAACACGTTGTGCGAGACGATTTTCACTTGATTTCATACGGTTTACGCTTTACAACATGGAATTATGACTTTCTAATGTGGATGTGTGTGTAATCGATATTCGTGAAAAACTAATGAAAAACACGTTATGCGAGACGATTTTCACTAGATTTCATCAGGTTTACGCTTTACAACATGGAATTATGACTTTCGAATGTAGATGTTTGTGTAAACAGTATTCGTGAATAACTAATGAAAAACACGTTGTGCGAGACGATTTTCACTAGATTTCATCGCTTTACAACATGGAATTATGACTTTCGAATGTGGATGTTTGTGTAACCGATATTCGTGAATAACTAATGAAAAACACGTTGTGCGAGTCGATTTTCGTAAGCTTTATAACATGGAATTATGACTTTTGAATGTGGATGTTTGTGTAAACGATATTCGTGAATAACTGAGTAAAAACACGTTGTGCGAGACGATTTTCACCAGATTTCATCAGGTTTACGCTTTATAACATGGAATTATGACTTTCGAATGTGGATGTTTGTGTAAACGATATTCGTGAATAACAAATGAAAAACACGTTGTGCGAGACGATTTTCACTTGATTTCATCAGGTTTACGCTTTACAACATGGAATTATGACTTTCGAATGTGGATGTTTGTGTAAACGATATTCCTGAAAAACTAATGAAAAACACGTTGTGCGAGTCGATTTTCACTAGATTTCATCAGGTTTACGCTTTACAACATGGAATTATGAATTTAGAATGTGGATGTTTGTTTAATCAATCTTCGTGAATAACTAATGAAAAACACGTTGTGCGAGTCGATTTTCACTAGATTTCATCAGGTTTACAACATGGAATTATGAATTTAGAATGTGGATGTTCGTTTAATCAATATTCGTGAATAACTAATGAAAAACACGTTGTGCGAGACGATTTTCACTTGATTTCATACGGTTTACGCTTTACAACATGGAATTATGACTTTCGATTGTAGATGTTTGTCTAATCGATATTCGTGAATAACTGAGTAAAAACACGTTGTGCGAGACGATTTTCACTTGATTTCATCAGGTTTACGCTTTACAACATGGAATTATGACTTTCGAATGTGGATGTTTGTGTAAACGATATTCCTGAAAAACTAATGAAAAACACGTTGTGCGAGTCGATTTTCACTAGATTTCATCAGGTTTACGCTTTACAACATGGAATTATGACTTTCGAATGTGGATGTTTGTGTAACCGATATTCGTGAATAACTAATGAAAAACACGTTGTGCGAGTCGATTTTCACTAGATTTCATCAGGTTTACGCTTTACAACATGGAATTATGACTTTCGATTGTAGATGTTTGTCTAATCGATATTCGTGAATAACTGAGTAAAAACACGTTGTGCGAGTCGATTTTCACTTGATTTCATCAGGTTTACGCTTTACAACATGGAATTATGACTTTCGAATGTGGATGTTTGTGTAAACGATATTCGTGAATAACTAATGAAAAACACGTTGTGCGAGACGATTTTCACTAGATTTCATCAGGTTTACGCTTTACATCATGGAATTACGAATTTAGAATGTGGATGTTTGTTTAATCAATATGCGTGAATAACTAACGAAAAACACGTTGTGCGAGTCGATTTTCACTAGATTTCATCAGGTTTACGCTTTACAACATGGAATTACGAATTTAGAATGTGGATGTTTGTGTAACCGATATTCGTGAAAAACTAATAAAAACCAGGTTGTGCGAGACGATTTTCACTAGATTTACGCTTTACAACATGGAATTAGGAATTTAGAATGTGGATGTTTTTCCATTCGATATTCGTGAATAACTGAGTAAAAACACGTTGTGCGAGACGATTTTCACTTGATTTCATGCGGTTTACGCTTTACAACATGGAATTATGACTTTCTAATGTGGATGTGTGTGTAATCGATATTCGTGAAAAACTAATGAAAAACACGTTATGCGAGACGATTTTCACTAGATTTCATCAGGTTTACGCTTTACAAGATGGAATTATGACTTTCGATTGTAGATGTTTGTCTAATCGATATTCGTGAATAACTGAGTAAAAACACGTTGTGCGAGACGATTTTCACTTGATTTCATCAGGTTTACGCTTTACAACATGGAATTATGACTTTCGAATGTGGATGTTTGTGTAAACAGTATTCGTGAATAACTAATGAAAAACACGTTGTGCGAGACGATTTTCACTAGATTTCATCGCTTTACAACATGGAATTATGAATTTAGAATGTGGATGTTTGTTTAATCAATATTCGTGAATAACTAATGAAAAACACGTTGTGCGAGTCGATTTTCACTAGATTTCATCAGGTTTACGCTTTACAACATGGAATTACGAATTTAGAATGTGGATGTTTGTGTAACCGATATTCGTGAATAACTAATGAAAAACACGTTGTGCGAGTCGATTTTCGTAAGCTTTATAACATGGAATTATGACTTTTGAATGTGGATGTTTGTGTAAACGATATTCGTGAATAACTGAGTAAAAACACGTTGTGCGAGACGATTTTCACCAGATTTCATCAGGTTTACGCTTTACAACATGGAATTATGACTTTCGATTGTAGATGTTTGTCTAATCGATATTCGTGAATAACTGAGTAAAAACACGTTGTGCGAGACGATTTTCACCAGATTTCATCAGGTTTACGCTTTATAACATGGAATTATGACTTTCGAATGTGGATGTTTGTGTAAACGATATTCGTGAATAACAAATGAAAAACACGTTGTGCGAGACGATTTTCACTTGATTTCATCAGGTTTACGCTTTACAACATGGAATTATGACTTTCGAATGTGGATGTTTGTGTAAACGATATTCCTGAAAAACTAATGAAAAACACGTTGTGCGAGTCGATTTTCACTAGATTTCATCAGGTTTACGCTTTACAACATGGAATTATGAATTTAGAATGTGGATGTTTGTTTAATCAATCTTCGTGAATAACTAATGAAAAACACGTTGTGCGAGTCGATTTTCACTAGATTTCATCAGGTTTACAACATGGAATTATGAATTTAGAATGTGGATGTTCGTTTAATCAATATTCGTGAATAACTAATGAAAAACACGTTGTACGAGTCGATTTTCACTAGATTTCATCAGGTTTACGCTTTACATCATGGAATTATGACTTTCGATTGTAGATGTTTGTCTAATCGATATTCGTGAATAACTGAGTAAAAACACGTTGTGCGAGACGATTTTCACTTGATTTCATACGGTTTACGCTTTACAACATGGAATTATGACTTTCGAATGTGGATGTTTGTGTAAAC
Organism: Sepiola atlantica; assembly: GCA_963556195.1. Lineage (NCBI taxonomy): Eukaryota > Metazoa > Mollusca > Cephalopoda > Sepiida > Sepiolidae > Sepiola > Sepiola atlantica. The sequence goes on from CAUVYP010001269.1 coordinate 6,070, forward strand.
GATATTCGTGAATAACTAATGAAAAACACGTTGTGCGAGACGATTTTCACTAGATTTCATCAGGTTTACGCTTTACAACATGGAATTATGAATTTAGAATGCGGATGTTTGTGTAAACGATATTCGTGAATAACTAATGAAAAACCAGTTTGTGCGAGACGATTTTCACTAGATTTCATCAGGTTTACGCTTTACAACATGGAATTAGGAATTTAGAATGTGGATGTTTTTCTAATCGATATTCGTGAATAACTGAGTAAAAACACGTTGTGCGAGACGATTTTCACTTGATTTCATACGGTTTACGCTTTACAACATGGAATTATGACTTTCTAATGTGGATGTGTGTGTAATCGATATTCGTGAAAAACTAATGAAAAACACGTTATGCGAGACGATTTTCACTAGATTTCATCAGGTTTACGCTTTACAACATGGAATTATGACTTTCGAATGTAGATGTTTGTGTAAACAGTATTCGTGAATAACTAATGAAAAACACGTTGTGCGAGACGATTTTCACTAGATTTCATCGCTTTACAACATGGAATTATGACTTTCGAATGTGGATGTTTGTGTAACCGATATTCGTGAATAACTAATGAAAAACACGTTGTGCGAGTCGATTTTCACTAGATTACATCATGGAATTATGACTTTCGATTGTAGATGTTTGTCTAATCGATATTCGTGAATAACTGAGTAAAAACACGTTGTGCGAGACGATTTTCACTTGATTTCATACGGTTTACGCTTTACAACATGGAATTATGACTTTCGAATGTGGATGTTTGTGTAAACGATATTCGTGAATAACTAATGAAAAACACGTTGTGCGAGACGATTTTCACTAGATTTCATCAGGTTTACGCTTTACAACATGGAATTATGAATTTAGAATGCGGATGTTTGTGTAAACGATATTCGTGAATAACTAATGAAAAACACGTTGTGCGAGTCAATTTTCACGAGATTTCATCAGGTTTACGCTTTACATCATGGAATTACGAATTTAGAATGTGGATGTTTGTTTAATCAATATTGGTAGATAACTAACGAAAAACACGTTGTGCGAGACGATTTTCACTAGATTTCATCAGGTTTACGCTTTACAACATGGAATTATGACTTTCTAATGTGGATGTTTGTGTAATCGATATTCGTGAAAAGCTAATAAAAACCAGGTTGTGCGAGACGATTTTCACTAGATTTACGCTTTACAACATGGAATTAGGAATTTAGAATGTGGATGTTTTTCCAATCGATATTCGTGAATAACTGAGTAAAAACACGTTGTGCGTGACGATTTTCACTTGGTTTACGGTTTACGATATTCGTGAATAACAAATGAAAAACACGTTGTGCGAGACGATTTTCACTTGATTTCATCAGGTTTACGCTTTACAACATGGAATTATGACTTTCGAATGTGGATGTTTGTGTAAACGATATTCCTGAAAAACTAATGAAAAACACGTTGTGCGAGTCGATTTTCACTAGATTTCATCAGGTTTACGCTTTACAACATGGAATTATGACTTTCGATTGTGGATGTTTGTTTAATCAATCTTCGTGAATAACTAATGAAAAACACGTTGTGCGAGTCGATTTTCACTAGATTTCATCAGGTTTACGCTTTACAACATGGAATTATGAATTTAGAATGTGGATGTTTGTTTAATCAATCTTCGTGAATAACTAATGAAAAACACGTTGTGCGAGTCGATTTTCACTAGATTTCATCAGGTTTACAACATGGAATTATGAATTTAGAATGCGGATGTTTGTGTAAACGATATTCGTGAATAACTAATGAAAAACACGTTGTGCGAGACGATTTTCACTAGATTTCATCAGGTTTACGCTTTACAACATGGAATTAGGAATTTAGAATGTGGATGTTTTTCTAATCGATATTCGTGAATAACTGAGTAAAAACACGTTGTGCGAGACGATTTTCACTTGATTTCATACGGTTTACGCTTTACAACATGGATTTATGACTTTCGATTGTAGATGTTTGTCTAATCGATATTCGTGAATAACTGAGTAAAAACACGTTGTGCGAGACGATTTTCACTTGATTTCATCAGGTTTACGCTTTACATCATGGAATTACGAATTTAGAATGTGGATGTTTGTGTAAACGATATTCCTGAAAAACTAATGAAAAACACGTTGTGCGAGACGATTTTCACTAGATTTCATCAGGTTTACGCTTTACAACATGGAATTATGACTTTCTAATGTGGATGTTTGTGTAATCGATATTCGTGAAAAACTAATAAAAACCAGGTTGTGCGAGACGATTTTCACTAGATTTACGCTTTACAACATGGAATTAGGAATTTAGAATGTGGATGTTTTTCTAATCGATATTCGTGAATAACTGAGTAAAAACACGTTGTGCGAGACGATTTTCACTTGATTTCATGCGGTTTACGCTTTACAACATGGAATTATGACTTTCTAATGTGGATGTGTGTGTAATCGATATTCGTGAAAAACTAATGAAAAACACGTTATGCGAGACGATTTTCACTAGATTTCATCAGGTTTACGCTTTACAAGATGGAATTATGACTTTCGATTGTAGATGTTTGTCTAATCGATATTCGTGAATAACTGAGTAAAAACACGTTGTGCGAGACGATTTTCACTTGATTTCATCAGGTTTACGCTTTACAACATGGAATTATGACTTTCGAATGTGGATGTTTGTGTAAACAGTATTCGTGAATAACTAATGAAAAACACGTTGTGCGAGACGATTTTCACTAGATTTCATCGCTTTACAACATGGAATTATGAATTTAGAATGTGGATGTTTGTTTAATCAATATTCGTGAATAACTAATGAAAAACACGTTGTGCGAGACGATTTTCACTTGATTTCATCAGGTTTACGCTTTACAACATGGAATTATGACTGAATGTGGATGTTTGTGTAAACGATATTCGTGAATAACTAATGAAAAACACGTTGTGCGAGTCGATTTTCACTAGATTTCATCAGGTTTACGCTTTACAACATGGAATTACGAATTTAGAATGTGGATGTTTGTGTAACCGATATTCGTGAATAACTAATGAAAAACACGTTGTGCGAGTCGATTTTCGTAAGCTTTATAACATGGAATTATGACTTTTGAATGTGGATGTTTGTGTAAACGATATTCGTGAATAACTGAGTAAAAACACGTTGTGCGAGACGATTTTCACCAGATTTCATCAGGTTTACGCTTTATAACATGGAATTATGACTTTCGAATGTGGATGTTTGTGTAAACGATATTCGTGAATAACAAATGAAAAACACGTTGTGCGAGACGATTTTCACTTGATTTCATCAGGTTTACGCTTTACAACATGGAATTATGACTTTCGAATGTGGATGTTTGTGTAAACGATATTCCTGAAAAACTAATGAAAAACACGTTGTGCGAGTCGATTTTCACTAGATTTCATCAGGTTTACGCTTTACAACATGGAATTATGAATTTAGAATGTGGATGTTTGTTTAATCAATCTTCGTGAATAACTAATGAAAAACACGTTGTGCGAGTCGATTTTCACTAGATTTCATCAGGTTTACAACATGGAATTATGAATTTAGAATGTGGATGTTCGTTTAATCAATATTCGTGAATAACTAATGAAAAACACGTTGTACGAGTCGATTTTCACTAGATTTCATCAGGTTTACGCTTTACATCATGGAATTATGACTTTCGAATGTGGATGTTTGTCTAATCGATATTCGTGAATAACTGAGTAAAAACACGTTGTGCGAGACGATTTTCGTAAGCTTTATAACATGGAATTATGACTTTTGAATGTGGATGTTTGTGTAAACGATATTCGTGAATAACTGAGTAAAAACACGTTGTGCGAGACGATTTTCACTTGATTTCATACGGTTTACGCTTTACAACATGGAATTATGACTTTCGATTGTAGATGTTTGTCTAATCGATATTCGTGAATAACTGAGTAAAAACACGTTGTGCGTGACGATTTTCACCAGATTTCATCAGGTTTACGCTTTATAACATGGAATTATGACTTTCGAATGTGGATGTTTGTGTAAACGATATTCGTGAATAACAAATGAAAAACACGTTGTGCGAGACGATTTTCACTAGATTTCATCAGGTTTACGCTTTACAACATGGAATTATGACTTTCGAATGTAGATGTTTGTGTAAACAGTATTCGTGAATAACTAATGAAAAACACGTTGTGCGAGACGATTTTCACTAGATTTCATCGCTTTACAACATGGAATTATGACTTTCGAATGTGGATGTTTGTGTAACCGATATTCGTGAATAACTAATGAAAAACACGTTGTGCGAGTCGATTTTCACTAGATTACATCATGGAATTATGACTTTCGATTGTAGATGTTTGTCTAATCGATATTCGTGAATAACTGAGTAAAAACACGTTGTGCGAGACGATTTTCACTTGATTTCATACGGTTTACGCTTTACAACATGGAATTATGACTTTCGAATGTGGATGTTTGTGTAAACGATATTCGTGAATAACTAATGAAAAACACGTTGTGCGAGACGATTTTCACTAGATTTCATCAGGTTTACGCTTTACAACATGGAATTATGAATTTAGAATGCGGATGTTTGTGTAAACGATATTCGTGAATAACTAATGAAAAACACGTTGTGCGAGTCAATTTTCACGAGATTTCATCAGGTTTACGCTTTACATCATGGAATTACGAATTTAGAATGTGGATGTTTGTTTAATCAATATTGGTAGATAACTAACGAAAAACACGTTGTGCGAGACGATTTTCACTAGATTTCATCAGGTTTACGCTTTACAACATGGAATTATGACTTTCTAATGTGGATGTTTGTGTAATCGATATTCGTGAAAAGCTAATAAAAACCAGGTTGTGCGAGACGATTTTCACTAGATTTACGCTTTACAACATGTAATTAGGAATTTAGAATGTGGATGTTTTTCCAATCGATATTCGTGAATAACTGAGTAAAAACACGTTGTGCGTGACGATTTTCACTTGGTTTACGGTTTACGATATTCGTGAATAACAAATGAAAAACACGTTGTGCGAGACGATTTTCACTTGATTTCATCAGGTTTACGCTTTACAACATGGAATTATGACTTTCGAATGTGGATGTTTGTGTAAACGATATTCCTGAAAAACTAATGAAAAACACGTTGTGCGAGTCGATTTTCACTAGATTTCATCAGGTTTACGCTTTACAACATGGAATTATGACTTTCGATTGTGGATGTTTGTTTAATCAATCTTCGTGAATAACTAATGAAAAACACGTTGTGCGAGTCGATTTTCACTAGATTTCATCAGGTTTACGCTTTACAACATGGAATTATGAATTTAGAATGTGGATGTTTGTTTAATCAATCTTCGTGAATAACTAATGAAAAACACGTTGTGCGAGTCGATTTTCACTAGATTTCATCAGGTTTACAACATGGAATTATGAATTTAGAATGCGGATGTTTGTGTAAACGATATTCGTGAATAACTAATGAAAAACACGTTGTGCGAGACGATTTTCACTAGATTTCATCAGGTTTACGCTTTACAACATGGAATTAGGAATTTAGAATGTGGATGTTTTTCTAATCGATATTCGTGAATAACTGAGTAAAAACACGTTGTGCGAGACGATTTTCACTTGATTTCATACGGTTTACGCTTTACAACATGGATTTATGACTTTCGATTGTAGATGTTTGTCTAATCGATATTCGTGAATAACTGAGTAAAAACACGTTGTGCGAGACGATTTTCACTTGATTTCATCAGGTTTACGCTTTACATCATGGAATTACGAATTTAGAATGTGGATGTTTGTGTAAACGATATTCCTGAAAAACTAATGAAAAACACGTTGTGCGAGACGATTTTCACTAGATTTCATCAGGTTTACGCTTTACAACATGGAATTATGACTTTCTAATGTGGATGTTTGTGTAATCGATATTCGTGAAAAACTAATAAAAACCAGGTTGTGCGAGACGATTTTCACTAGATTTACGCTTTACAACATGGAATTAGGAATTTAGAATGTGGATGTTTTTCTAATCGATATTCGTGAATAACTGAGTAAAAACACGTTGTGCGAGACGATTTTCACTTGATTTCATGCGGTTTACGCTTTACAACATGGAATTATGACTTTCTAATGTGGATGTGTGTGTAATCGATATTCGTGAAAAACTAATGAAAAACACGTTATGCGAGACGATTTTCACTAGATTTCATCAGGTTTACGCTTTACAAGATGGAATTATGACTTTCGATTGTAGATGTTTGTCTAATCGATATTCGTGAATAACTGAGTAAAAACACGTTGTGCGAGACGATTTTCACTTGATTTCATCAGGTTTACGCTTTACAACATGGAATTATGACTTTCGAATGTGGATGTTTGTGTAAACAGTATTCGTGAATAACTAATGAAAAACACGTTGTGCGAGACGATTTTCACTAGATTTCATCGCTTTACAACATGGAATTATGAATTTAGAATGTGGATGTTTGTTTAATCAATATTCGTGAATAACTAATGAAAAACACGTTGTGCGAGACGATTTTCACTTGATTTCATCAGGTTTACGCTTTACAACATGGAATTATGACTGAATGTGGATGTTTGTGTAAACGATATTCGTGAATAACTAATGAAAAACACGTTGTGCGAGTCGATTTTCACTAGATTTCATCAGGTTTACGCTTTACAACATGGAATTACGAATTTAGAATGTGGATGTTTGTGTAACCGATATTCGTGAATAACTAATGAAAAACACGTTGTGCGAGTCGATTTTCGTAAGCTTTATAACATGGAATTATGACTTTTGAATGTGGATGTTTGTGTAAACGATATTCGTGAATAACTGAGTAAAAACACGTTGTGCGAGACGATTTTCACCAGATTTCATCAGGTTTACGCTTTATAACATGGAATTATGACTTTCGAATGTGGATGTTTGTGTAAACGATATTCGTGAATAACAAATGAAAAACACGTTGTGCGAGACGATTTTCACTTGATTTCATCAGGTTTACGCTTTACAACATGGAATTATGACTTTCGAATGTGGATGTTTGTGTAAACGATATTCCTGAAAAACTAATGAAAAACACGTTGTGCGAGTCGATTTTCACTAGATTTCATCAGGTTTACGCTTTACAACATGGAATTATGAATTTAGAATGTGGATGTTTGTTTAATCAATCTTCGTGAATAACTAATGAAAAACACGTTGTGCGAGTCGATTTTCACTAGATTTCATCAGGTTTACAACATGGAATTATGAATTTAGAATGTGGATGTTCGTTTAATCAATATTCGTGAATAACTAATGAAAAACACGTTGTACGAGTCGATTTTCACTAGATTTCATCAGGTTTACGCTTTACATCATGGAATTATGACTTTCGAATGTGGATGTTTGTCTAATCGATATTCGTGAATAACTGAGTAAAAACACGTTGTGCGAGACGATTTTCGTAAGCTTTATAACATGGAATTATGACTTTTGAATGTGGATGTTTGTGTAAACGATATTCGTGAATAACTGAGTAAAAACACGTTGTGCGAGACGATTTTCACTTGATTTCATACGGTTTACGCTTTACAACATGGAATTATGACTTTCGATTGTAGATGTTTGTCTAATCGATATTCGTGAATAACTGAGTAAAAACACGTTGTGCGTGACGATTTTCACCAGATTTCATCAGGTTTACGCTTTATAACATGGAATTATGACTTTCGAATGTGGATGTTTGTGTAAACGATATTCGTGAATAACAAATGAAAAACACGTTGTGCGAGACGATTTTCACTTGATTTCATCAGGTTTACGCTTTACAACATGGAATTATGACTTTCGAATGTGGATGTTTGTGTAAACGATATTCCTGAAAAACTAATGAAAAACACGTTGTGCGAGTCGATTTTCACTAGATTTCATCAGGTTTACGCTTTACAACATGGAATTATGAATTTAGAATGTGGATGTTTGTTTAATCAATCTTCGTGAATAACTAATGAAAAACACGTTGTGCGAGTCGATTTTCACTAGATTTCATCAGGTTTACAACATGGAATTATGAATTTAGAATGTGGATGTTCGTTTAATCAATATTCGTGAATAACTAATGAAAAACACGTTGTACGAGTCGATTTTCACTAGATTACATCATGGAATTATGACTTTCGATTGTAGATGTTTGTCTAATCGATATTCGTGAATAACTGAGTAAAAACACGTTGTGCGAGACGATTTTCACTTGATTTCATACGGTTTACGCTTTACAACATGGAATTATGACTTTCGAATGTGGATGTTTGTGTAAACGATATTCGTGAATAACTAATGAAAAACACGTTGTGCGAGACGATTTTCACTAGATTTCATCAGGTTTACGCTTTACAACATGGAATTACGAATTTAGAATGTGGATGTTTGTGTAACCGATATTCGTGAATAACTAATGAAAAACACGTTGTGCGAGTCGATTTTCGTAAGCTTTATAACATGGAATTATGACTTTTGAATGTGGATGTTTGTGTAAACGATATTCGTGAATAACTGAGTAAAAACACGTTGTGCGAGACGATTTTCACCAGATTTCATCAGGTTTACGCTTTATAACATGGAATTATGACTTTCGAATGTGGATGTTTGTGTAAACGATATTCGTGAATAACAAATGAAAAACACGTTGTGCGAGACGATTTTCACTTGATTTCATCAGGTTTACGCTTTACAACATGGAATTATGACTTTCGAATGTGGATGTTTGTGTAAACGATATTCCTGAAAAACTAATGAAAAACACGTTGTGCGAGTCGATTTTCACTAGATTTCATCAGGTTTACGCTTTACAACATGGAATTATGAATTTAGAATGTGGATGTTTGTTTAATCAATCTTCGTGAATAACTAATGAAAAACACGTTGTGCGAGTCGATTTTCACTAGATTTCATCAGGTTTACAACATGGAATTATGAATTTAGAATGTGGATGTTCGTTTAATCAATATTCGTGAATAACTAATGAAAAACACGTTGTACGAGTCGATTTTCACTAGATTTCATCAGGTTTACGCTTTACATCATGGAATTATGACTTTCGAATGTGGATGTTTGTCTAATCGATATTCGTGAATAACTGAGTAAAAACACGTTGTGCGAGACGATTTTCGTAAGCTTTATAACATGGAATTATGACTTTTGAATGTGGATGTTTGTGTAAACGATATTCGTGAATAACTGAGTAAAAACACGTTGTGCGAGACGATTTTCACTTGATTTCATACGGTTTACGCTTTACAACATGGAATTATGACTTTCGATTGTAGATGTTTGTCTAATCGATATTCGTGAATAACTGAGTAAAAACACGTTGTGCGTGACGATTTTCACCAGATTTCATCAGGTTTACGCTTTATAACATGGAATTATGACTTTCGAATGTGGATGTTTGTGTAAACGATATTCGTGAATAACAAATGAAAAACACGTTGTGCGAGACGATTTTCACTTGATTTCATCAGGTTTACGCTTTACAACATGGAATTATGACTTTCGAATGTGGATGTTTGTGTAAACGATATTCCTGAAAAACTAATGAAAAACACGTTGTGCGAGTCGATTTTCACTAGATTTCATCAGGTTTACGCTTTACAACATGGAATTATGAATTTAGAATGTGGATGTTTGTTTAATCAATCTTCGTGAATAACTAATGAAAAACACGTTGTGCGAGTCGATTTTCACTAGATTTCATCAGGTTTACAACATGGAATTATGAATTTAGAATGTGGATGTTCGTTTAATCAATATTCGTGAATAACTAATGAAAAACACGTTGTACGAGTCGATTTTCACTAGATTACATCATGGAATTATGACTTTCGATTGTAGATGTTTGTCTAATCGATATTCGTGAATAACTGAGTAAAAACACGTTGTGCGAGACGATTTTCACTTGATTTCATACGGTTTACGCTTTACAACATGGAATTATGACTTTCGAATGTGGATGTTTGTGTAAACGATATTCGTGAATAACTAATGAAAAACACGTTGTGCGAGACGATTTTCACTAGATTTCATCAGGTTTACGCTTTACAACATGGAATTATGAATTTAGAATGCGGATGTTTGTGTAAACGATATTCGTGAATAACTAATGAAAAACACGTTGTGCGAGTCAATTTTCACGAGATTTCATCAGGTTTACGCTTTACATCATGGAATTACGAATTTAGAATGTGGATGTTTGTTTAATCAATATTGGTAGATAACTAACGAAAAACACGTTGTGCGAGACGATTTTCACTAGATTTCATCAGGTTTACGCTTTACAACATGGAATTATGACTTTCTAATGTGGATGTTTGTGTAATCGATATTCGTGAAAAACTAATAAAAACCAGGTTGTGCGAGACGATTTTCACTAGATTTACGCTTTACAACATGGAATTAGGAATTTAGAATGTGGATGTTTTTCCAATCGATATTCGTGAATAACTGAGTAAAAACACGTTGTGCGAGACAATTTTCACTTGATTTCATGCGGTTTACGCTTTACAACATGGAATTATGACTTTCTAATGTGGATGTGTGTGTAATCGATATTCGTGAAAAACTAATGAAAAACACGTTATGCGAGACGATTTTCACTAGATTTCATCAGGTTTACGCTTTACAAGATGGAATTATGACTTTCGATTGTAGATGTTTGTCTAATCGATATTCGTGAATAACTGAGTAAAAACACGTTGTGCGAGACGATTTTCACTTGATTTCATCAGGTTTACGCTTTACAACATGGAATTATGACTTTCGATTGTAGATGTTTGTCTAATCGATATTCGTGAATAACTGAGTAAAAACACGTTGTGCGAGACGATTTTCACCAGATTTCATCAGGTTTACGCTTTATAACATGGAATTATGACTTTCGAATGTGGATGTTTGTGTAAACGATATTCGTGAATAACAAATGAAAAACACGTTGTGCGAGACGATTTTCACTTGATTTCATCAGGTTTACGCTTTACAACATGGAATTATGACTTTCGAATGTGGATGTTTGTGTAAACGATATTCCTGAAAAACTAATGAAAAACACGTTGTGCGAGTCGATTTTCACTAGATTTCATCAGGTTTACGCTTTACAACATGGAATTATGAATTTAGAATGTGGATGTTTGTTTAATCAATCTTCGTGAATAACTAATGAAAAACACGTTGTACGAGTCGATTTTCACTAGATTTCATCAGGTTTACGCTTTACATCATGGAATTATGACTTTCGATTGTAGATGTTTGTCTAATCGATATTCGTGAATAACTGAGTAAAAACACGTTGTGCGAGACGATTTTCACATGGAATTATGACTTTCGAATGTGGATGTTTGTGTAAACAGTATTCGTGAATAACTAATGAAAAACACGTTGTGCGAGACGATTTTCACTAGATTTCATCGCTTTACAACATGGAATTATGAATTTAGAATGTGGATGTTTGTTTAATCAATATTCGTGAATAACTAATGAAAAACACGTTGTGCGAGTCGATTTTCACTAGATTTCATCAGGTTTACGCTTTACAACATGGAATTACGAATTTAGAATGTGGATGTTTGTGTAACCGATATTCGTGAATAACTAATGAAAAACACGTTGTGCGAGTCGATTTTCGTAAGCTTTATAACATGGAATTATGACTTTCGAATGTGGATGTTTGTGTAAACGATATTCGTGAATAACTGAGTAAAAACACGTTGTGCGAGACGATTTTCACCAGATTTCATCAGGTTTACGCTTTACAACATGGAATTATGACTTTTGATTGTAGATGTTTGTCTAATCGATATTCGTGAATAACTGAGTAAAAACACGTTGTGCGAGACGATTTTCACCAGATTTCATCAGGTTTACGCTTTATAACATGGAATTATGACTTTCGAATGTGGATGTTTGTGTAAACGATATTCGTGAATAACAAATGAAAAACACGTTGTGCGAGACGATTTTCACTTGATTTCATCAGGTTTACGCTTTACAACATGGAATTATGACTTTCGAATGTGGATGTTTGTGTAAACGATATTCCTGAAAAACTAATGAAAAACACGTTGTGCGAGTCGATTTTCACTAGATTTCATCAGGTTTACGCTTTACAACATGGAATTATGAATTTAGAATGTGGATGTTTGTTTAATCAATCTTCGTGAATAACTAATGAAAAACACGTTGTGCGAGTCGATTTTCACTAGATTTCATCAGGTTTACAACATGGAATTATGAATTTAGAATGTGGATGTTCGTTTAATCAATATTCGTGAATAACTAATGAAAAACACGTTGTACGAGTCGATTTTCACTAGATTTCATCAGGTTTACGCTTTACATCATGGAATTATGACTTTCGATTGTAGATGTTTGTCTAATCGATATTCGTGAATAACTGAGTAAAAACACGTTGTGCGAGACGATTTTCACTTGATTTCATACGGTTTACGCTTTACAACATGGAATTATGACTTTCGAATGTGGATGTTTGTGTAAACGATATTCGTGAATAACTAATGAAAAACACGTTGTGCGAGACGATTTTCACTTGATTTCATACGGTTTACGCTTTACATAACTGAGTAAAAACACGTTGTGCGAGACGATTTTCACCAGATTTCATCAGGTTTACGCTTTATAACATGGAATTATGACTTTCGAATGTGGATGTTTGTGTAAACGATATTCGTGAATAACAAATGAAAAACACGTTGTGCGAGACGATTTTCACTAGATTTCATCAGGTTTACGCTTTACAACATGGAATTATGAATTTAGAATGTGGATGTTTGTGTAAACGATATTCGTGAATAACTAATGAAAAACACGTTGTGCGAGTCAATTTTCACTAGATTTCATCAGGTTTACGCTTTACAACATGGAATTATGACTTTCTAATGTGGATGTTTGTGTAATCGATATTCGTGAAAAACTAATAAAAACCAGGTTGTGCGAGACGATTTTCACTAGATTTACGCTTTACAACATGGAATTAGGAATTTAGAATGTGGATGTTTTTCTAATCGATATTCGTGAATAACTGAGTAAAAACACGTTGTGCGAGACGATTTTCACTTGATTTCATGCGGTTTACGCTTTACAACATGGAATTATGACTTTCTAATGTGGATGTGTGTGTAATCGATATTCGTGAAAAACTAATGAAAAACACGTTATGCGAGACGATTTTCACTAGATTTCATCAGGTTTACGCTTTACAAGATGGAATTATGACTTTCGATTGTAGATGTTTGTCTAATCGATATTCGTGAATAACTGAGTAAAAACACGTTGTGCGAGACGATTTTCACTTGATTTCATCAGGTTTACGCTTTACAACATGGAATTATGACTTTCGAATGTGGATGTTTGTGTAAACAGTATTCGTGAATAACTAATGAAAAACACGTTGTGCGAGACGATTTTCACTAGATTTCATCGCTTTACAACATGGAATTATGAATTTAGAATGTGGATGTTTGTTTAATCAATATTCGTGAATAACTAATGAAAAACACGTTGTGCGAGACGATTTTCACTTGATTTCATCAGGTTTACGCTTTACAACATGGAATTATGACTGAATGTGGATGTTTGTGTAAACGATATTCGTGAATAACTAATGAAAAACACGTTGTGCGAGTCGATTTTCACTAGATTTCATCAGGTTTACGCTTTACAACATGGAATTACGAATTTAGAATGTGGATGTTTGTGTAACCGATATTCGTGAATAACTAATGAAAAACACGTTGTGCGAGTCGATTTTCGTAAGCTTTATAACATGGAATTATGACTTTTGAATGTGGATGTTTGTGTAAACGATATTCGTGAATAACTGAGTAAAAACACGTTGTGCGAGACGATTTTCACCAGATTTCATCAGGTTTACGCTTTATAACATGGAATTATGACTTTCGAATGTGGATGTTTGTGTAAACGATATTCGTGAATAACAAATGAAAAACACGTTGTGCGAGACGATTTTCACTTGATTTCATCAGGTTTACGCTTTACAACATGGAATTATGACTTTCGAATGTGGATGTTTGTGTAAACGATATTCCTGAAAAACTAATGAAAAACACGTTGTGCGAGTCGATTTTCACTAGATTTCATCAGGTTTACGCTTTACAACATGGAATTATGAATTTAGAATGTGGATGTTTGTTTAATCAATCTTCGTGAATAACTAATGAAAAACACGTTGTGCGAGTCGATTTTCACTAGATTTCATCAGGTTTACAACATGGAATTATGAATTTAGAATGTGGATGTTCGTTTAATCAATATTCGTGAATAACTAATGAAAAACACGTTGTACGAGTCGATTTTCACTAGATTTCATCAGGTTTACGCTTTACATCATGGAATTATGACTTTCGATTGTAGATGTTTGTCTAATCGATATTCGTGAATAACTGAGTAAAAACACGTTGTGCGAGACGATTTTCACTTGATTTCATACGGTTTACGCTTTACAACATGGAATTATGACTTTCGAATGTGGATGTTTGTGTAAACGATATTCGTGAATAACTAATGAAAAACACGTTGTGCGAGACGATTTTCACTAGATTTCATCAGGTTTACGCTTTACAACATGGAATTATGAATTTAGAATGCGGATGTTTGTGTAAACGATATTCGTGAATAACTAATGAAAAACACGTTGTGCGAGTCAATTTTCACGAGATTTCATCAGGTTTACGCTTTACAACATGGAATTATGACTTTCTAATGTGGATGTTTGTGTAATCGATATTCGTGAAAAACTAATAAAAACCAGTTTGTGCGAGACGATTTTCACTAGATTTCATCAGGTTTACGCTTTACAACATGGAATTAGGAATTTAGAATGTGGATGTTTTTCTAATCGATATTCGTGAATAACTGAGTAAAAACACGTTGTGCGAGACGATTTTCACTTGATTTCATACGGTTTACGGTTTACAACATGGAATTATGACTTTCGAATGTAGATGTTTGTGTAATCGATATTCGTGAATAACTAATGAAAAACACGTTGTGCGAGACGATTTTCACTAGATTTCATCGCTTTACAACATGGAATTATGACTTTCGAATGTGGATGTTTGTGTAACCGATATTCGTGAATAACTAATGAAAAACACGTTGTGCGAGTCGATTTTCGTAAGCTTTATAACATGGAATTATGACTTTTGAATGTGGATTTTTGTGTAAACGATATTCGTGAATAACTGAGTAAAAACACGTTGTGCGAGACGATTTTCACTTGATTTCATACGGTTTACGCTTTACAACATGGAATTATGACTTTCGATTGTAGATGTTTGTCTAATCGATATTCGTGAATAACTGAGTAAAAACACGTTGTGCGAGACGATTTTCACCAGATTTCATCAGGTTTACGCTTTATAACATGGAATTATGACTTTCGAATGTGGATGTTTGTGTAAACGATATTCGTGAATAACAAATGAAAAACACGTTGTGCGAGACGATTTTCACTTGATTTCATCAGGTTTACGCTTTACAACATGGAATTATGACTTTCGAATGTGGATGTTTGTGTAAACGATATTCCTGAAAAACTAATGAAAAACACGTTGTGCGAGTCGATTTTCACTAGATTTCATCAGGTTTACGCTTTACAACATGGAATTATGACTTTAGAATGTGGATGTTTGTGTAACCGATATTCGTGAATAACTAATGAAAAACACGTTGTGCGAGTCGATTTTCGTAAGCTTTATAACATGGAATTATGACTTTTGAATGTGGATGTTTGTGTAAACGATATTCGTGAATAACTGAGTAAAAACACGTTGTGCGAGACGATTTTCACTTGATTTCATACGGTTTACGCTTTACAACATGGAATTAGGAATTTAGAATGTGGATGTGTGTGTAATCGATATTCGTGACTAACTAATGAAAAACACGTTGTGCGAGACGATTTTCACTTGATTTCATCAGGTTTACGCTTTACAACATGGAATTATGACTGAATGTGGATGTTTGTGTAAACGATATTCGTGAATAACTAATGAAAAACACGTTGTGCGAGTCAATTTTCACTAGATTTCATCAGGTTTACGCTTTACAACATGGAATTATGACTTTCGATTGTAGATGTTTGTCTAATCGATATTCGTGAATAACTGAGTAAAAACACGTTGTGCGAGTCGATTTTCACTTGATTTCATCAGGTTTACGCTTTACAACATGGAATTATGACTTTCGAATGTGGATGTTTGTGTAAACAGTATTCGTGAATAACTAATGAAAAACACGTTGTGCGAGACGATTTTCACTAGATTTCATCAGGTTTACGCTGTACAACATGGAATTATGAATTTAGAATGTGGATGTTTGTTTAATCAATATGCGTGAATAACTAATGAAAAACACGTTGTGCGAGTCGATTTTCACTAGATTTCATCAGGTTTACGCTTTACAACATGGAATTATGACTTTCGAATGTGGATGTTTGTGTAAACGATATTCGTGAATAACTGAGTAAAAACACGTTGTGCGAGACGATTTTCACTTGATTTCATACGGTTTACGCTTTACAACATGGAATTATGACTTTCGATTGTAGATGTTTGTCTAATCGATATTCGTGAATAACTGAGTAAAAACACGTTGTGCGAGACGATTTTCACCAGATTTCATCAGGTTTACGCTTTATAACATGGAATTATGACTTTCGAATGTGGATGTTTGTGTAAACGATATTCGTGAATAACAAATGAAAAACACGTTGTGCGAGACGATTTTCACTTGATTTCATCAGGTTTACGCTTTACATCATGGAATTACGAATTTAGAATGTGGATGTTTGTTTAATCAATATTGGTAGATAACTAACGAAAAACACGTTGTGCGAGACGATTTTCACTAGATTTCATCAGGTTTACGCTTTACAACATGGAATTATGACTTTCTAATGTGGATGTTTGTGTAATCGATATTCGTGAAAAACTAATAAAAACCAGGTTGTGCGAGACGATTTTCACTAGATTTACGCTTTACAACATGGAATTAGGAATTTAGAATGTGGATGTTTTTCTAATCGATATTCGTGAATAACTGAGTAAAAACACGTTGTGCGAGACGATTTTCACTTGATTTCATACGGTTTACGCTTTACAACATGGAATTATGACTTTCTAATGTGGATGTGTGTGTAATCGATATTCGTGAAAAACTAATGAAAAACACGTTATGCGAGACGATTTTCACTAGATTTCATCAGGTTTACGCTTTACAACATGGAATTATGACTTTCGAATGTAGATGTTTGTGTAAACAGTATTCGTGAATAACTAATGAAAAACACGTTGTGCGAGACGATTTTCACTAGATTTCATCGCTTTACAACATGGAATTATGACTTTCGAATGTGGATGTTTGTGTAACCGATATTCGTGAATAACTAATGAAAAACACGTTGTGCGAGTCGATTTTCGTAAGCTTTATAACATGGAATTATGACTTTTGAATGTGGATTTTTGTGTAAACGATATTCGTGAATAACTGAGTAAAAACACGTTGTGCGAGACGATTTTCACTTGATTTCATACGGTTTACGCTTTACAACATGGAATTATGACTTTCGATTGTAGATGTTTGTCTAATCGATATTCGTGAATAACTGAGTAAAAACACGTTGTGCGAGACGATTTTCACCAGATTTCATCAGGTTTACGCTTTATAACATGGAATTATGACTTTCGAATGTGGATGTTTGTGTAAACGATATTCGTGAATAACAAATGAAAAACACGTTGTGCGAGACGATTTTCACTTGATTTCATCAGGTTTACGCTTTACAACATGGAATTATGACTTTCGAATGTGGATGTTTGTGTAAACGATATTCCTGAAAAACTAATGAAAAACACGTTGTGCGAGTCGATTTTCACTAGATTTCATCAGGTTTACGCTTTACAACATGGAATTATGAATTTAGAATGTGGATGTTTGTTTAATCAATCTTCGTGAATAACTAATGAAAAACACGTTGTGCGAGTCGATTTTCACTAGATTTCATCAGGTTTACAACATGGAATTATGAATTTAGAATGTGGATGTTCGTTTAATCAATATTCGTGAATAACTAATGAAAAACACGTTGTACGAGTCGATTTTCACTAGATTACATCATGGAATTATGACTTTCGATTGTAGATGTTTGTCTAATCGATATTCGTGGATAACTGAGTAAAAACACGTTGTGCGAGACGATTTTCACTTGATTTCATACGGTTTACGCTTTACAACATGGAATTATGACTTTCGAATGTGGATGTTTGTGTAAACGATATTCGTGAATAACTAATGAAAAACACGTTGTGCGAGACGATTTTAACTAGATTTCATCAGGTTTACGCTTTACAACATGGAATTATGAATTTAGAATGCGGATGTTTGTGTAAACGATATTCGTGAATAACTAATGAAAAACACGTTGTGCGAGTCAATTTTCACGAGATTTCATCAGGTTTACGCTTTACATCATGGAATTACGAATTTAGAATGTGGATGTTTGTTTAATCAATATTGGTAGATAACTAACGAAAAACACGTTGTGCGAGACGATTTTCACTAGATTTCATCAGGTTTACGCTTTACAACATGGAATTATGACTTTCTAATGTGGATGTTTGTGTAATCGATATTCGTGAAAAACTAATAAAAACCAGGTTGTGCGAGACGATTTTCACTAGATTTACGCTTTACAACATGGAATTAGGAATTTAGAATGTGGATGTTTTTCCAATCGATATTCGTGAATAACTGAGTAAAAACACGTTGTGCGAGACGATTTTCACTTGATTTCATGCGGTTTACGCTTTACAACATGGAATTATGACTTTCTAATGTGGATGTGTGTGTAATCGATATTCGTGAAAAACTAATGAAAAACACGTTATGCGAGACGATTTTCACTAGATTTCATCAGGTTTACGCTTTACAAGATGGAATTATGACTTTCGATTGTAGATGTTTGTCTAATCGATATTCGTGAATAACTGAGTAAAAACACGTTGTGCGAGACGATTTTCACTTGATTTCATCAGGTTTACGCTTTACAACATGGAATTATGACTTTCGAATGTGGATGTTTGTGTAAACAGTATTCGTGAATAACTAATGAAAAACACGTTGTGCGAGACGATTTTCACTAGATTTCATCGCTTTACAACATGGAATTATGAATTTAGAATGTGGATGTTTGTTTAATCAATATTCGTGAATAACTAATGAAAAACACGTTGTGCGAGTCGATTTTCACTAGATTTCATCAGGTTTACGCTTTACAACATGGAATTACGAATTTAGAATGTGGATGTTTGTGTAACCGATATTCGTGAATAACTAATGAAAAACACGTTGTGCGAGTCGATTTTCGTAAGCTTTATAACATGGAATTATGACTTTTGAATGTGGATGTTTGTGTAAACGATATTCGTGAATAACTGAGTAAAAACACGTTGTGCGAGACGATTTTCACCAGATTTCATCAGGTTTACGCTTTACAACATGGAATTATGACTTTCGATTGTAGATGTTTGTCTAATCGATATTCGTGAATAACTGAGTAAAAACACGTTGTGCGAGACGATTTTCACCAGATTTCATCAGGTTTACGCTTTATAACATGGAATTATGACTTTCGAATGTGGATGTTTGTGTAAACGATATTCGTGAATAACAAATGAAAAACACGTTGTGCGAGACGATTTTCACTTGATTTCATCAGGTTTACGCTTTACAACATGGAATTATGACTTTCGAATGTGGATGTTTGTGTAAACGATATTCCTGAAAAACTAATGAAAAACACGTTGTGCGAGTCGATTTTCACTAGATTTCATCAGGTTTACGCTTTACAACATGGAATTATGAATTTAGAATGTGGATGTTTGTTTAATCAATCTTCGTGAATAACTAATGAAAAACACGTTGTGCGAGTCGATTTTCACTAGATTTCATCAGGTTTACAACATGGAATTATGAATTTAGAATGTGGATGTTCGTTTAATCAATATTCGTGAATAACTAATGAAAAACACGTTGTACGAGTCGATTTTCACTAGATTTCATCAGGTTTACGCTTTACATCATGGAATTATGACTTTCGATTGTAGATGTTTGTCTAATCGATATTCGTGAATAACTGAGTAAAAACACGTTGTGCGAGACGATTTTCACTTGATTTCATACGGTTTACGCTTTACAACATGGAATTATGACTTTCGAATGTGGATGTTTGTGTAAACGATATTCGTGAATAACTAATGAAAAACACGTTGTGCGAGACGATTTTCACTAGATTTCATCAGGTTTACGCTTTACAACATGGAATTATGAATTTAGAATGCGGATGTTTGTGTAAACGATATTCGTGAATAACTAATGAAAAACACGTTGTGCGAGACGATTTTCACTAGATTTCATCAGGTTTACGCTTTACAACATGGAATTAGGAATTTAGAATGTGGATGTTTTTCTAATCGATATTCGTGAATAACTGAGTAAAAACACGTTGTGCGAGACGATTTTCACTTGATTTCATACGGTTTACGCTTTACAACATGGATTTATGACTTTCGATTGTAGATGTTTGTCTAATCGATATTCGTGAATAACTGAGTAAAAACACGTTGTGCGAGACGATTTTCACCAGATTTCATCAGGTTTACGCTTTATAACATGGAATTATGACTTTCGAATGTGGATGTTTGTGTAAACGATATTCGTGAATAACAAATGAAAAACACGTTGTGCGAGACGATTTTCACTTGATTTCATCAGGTTTACGCTTTACAACATGGAATTATGACTTTCGAATGTGGATGTTTGTGTAAACGATATTCCTGAAAAACTAATGAAAAACACGTTGTGCGAGTCGATTTTCACTAGATTTCATCAGGTTTACGCTTTACAACATGGAATTATGACTTTCGAATGTAGATGTTTGTGTAAACAGTATTCGTGAATAACTAATGAAAAACACGTTGTGCGAGTCGATTTTCGTAAGCTTTATAACATGGAATTATGACTTTTGAATGTGGATTTTTGTGTAAACGATATTCGTGAATAACTGAGTAAGAACACGTTGTGCGAGACGATTTTCACTTGATTTCATACGGTTTACGCTTTACAACATGGAATTATGACTTTCGATTGTAGATGTTTGTCTAATCGATATTCGTGAATAACTGAGTAAAAACACGTTGTGCGAGACGATTTTCACCAGATTTCATCAGGTTTACGCTTTATAACATGGAATTATGACTTTCGAATGTGGATGTTTGTGTAAACGATATTCGTGAATAACAAATGAAAAACACGTTGTGCGAGACGATTTTCACTTGATTTCATCAGGTTTACGCTTTACAACATGGAATTATGACTTTCGAATGTGGATGTTTGTGTAAACAGTATTCGTGAATAACTAATGAAAAACACGTTGTGCGAGACGATTTTCACTAGATTTCATCGCTTTACAACATGGAATTATGAATTTAGAATGTGGATGTTTGTTTAATCAATATTCGTGAATAACTAATGAAAAACACGTTGTGCGAGTCGATTTTCACTAGATTTCATCAGGTTTACGCTTTACAACATGGAATTACGAATTTAGAATGTGGATGTTTGTGTAACCGATATTCGTGAATAACTAATGAAAAACACGTTGTGCGAGTCGATTTTCGTAAGCTTTATAACATGGAATTATGACTTTTGAATGTGGATGTTTGTGTAAACGATATTCGTGAATAACTGAGTAAAAACACGTTGTGCGAGACGATTTTCACCAGATTTCATCAGGTTTACGCTTTACAACATGGAATTATGACTTTCGATTGTAGATGTTTGTCTAATCGATATTCGTGAATAACTGAGTAAAAACACGTTGTGCGAGACGATTTTCACCAGATTTCATCAGGTTTACGCTTTATAACATGGAATTATGACTTTCGAATGTGGATGTTTGTGTAAACGATATTCGTGAATAACAAATGAAAAACACGTTGTGCGAGACGATTTTCACTTGATTTCATCAGGTTTACGCTTTACAACATGGAATTATGACTTTCGAATGTGGATGTTTGTGTAAACGATATTCCTGAAAAACTAATGAAAAACACGTTGTGCGAGTCGATTTTCACTAGATTTCATCAGGTTTACGCTTTACAACATGGAATTATAAATTTAGAATGTGGATGTTTGTTTAATCAATCTTCGTGAATAACTAATGAAAAACACGTTGTGCGAGTCGATTTTCACTAGATTTCATCAGGTTTACAACATGGAATTATGAATTTAGAATGTGGATGTTCGTTTAATCAATATTCGTGAATAACTAATGAAAAACACGTTGTACGAGTCGATTTTCACTAGATTTCATCAGGTTTACGCTTTACATCATGGAATTATGACTTTCGATTGTAGATGTTTGTCTAATCGATATTCGTGAATAACTGAGTAAAAACACGTTGTGCGAGACGATTTTCACTTGATTTCATACGGTTTACGCTTTACAACATGGAATTATGACTTTCGAATGTGGATGTTTGTGTAAACGATATTCGTGAATAACTAATGAAAAACACGTTGTGCGAGACGATTTTCACTAGATTTCATCAGGTTTACGCTTTACAACATGGAATTATGAATTTAGAATGCGGATGTTTGTGTAAACGATATTCGTGAATAACTAATGAAAAACACGTTGTGCGAGACGATTTTCACTAGATTTCATCAGGTTTACGCTTTACAACATGGAATTAGGAATTTAGAATGTGGATGTTTTTCTAATCGATATTCGTGAATAACTGAGTAAAAACACGTTGTGCGAGACGATTTTCACTTGATTTCATACGGTTTACGCTTTACAACATGGATTTATGACTTTCGATTGTAGATGTTTGTCTAATCGATATTCGTGAATAACTGAGTAAAAACACGTTGTGCGAGACGATTTTCACCAGATTTCATCAGGTTTACGCTTTATAACATGGAATTATGACTTTCGAATGTGGATGTTTGTGTAAACGATATTCGTGAATAACAAATGAAAAACACGTTGTGCGAGACGATTTTCACTTGATTTCATCAGGTTTACGCTTTACAACATGGAATTATGACTTTCGAATGTGGATGTTTGTGTAAACGATATTCCTGAAAAACTAATGAAAAACACGTTGTGCGAGTCGATTTTCACTAGATTTCATCAGGTTTACGCTTTACAACATGGAATTATGACTTTCGAATGTAGATGTTTGTGTAAACAGTATTCGTGAATAACTAATGAAAAACACGTTGTGCGAGACGATTTTCACTAGATTTCATCGCTTTACAACATGGAATTATGACTTTCGAATGTGGATGTTTGTGTAACCGATATTCGTGAATAACTAATGAAAAACACGTTGTGCGAGTCGATTTTCGTAAGCTTTATAACATGGAATTATGACTTTTGAATGTGGATTTTTGTGTAAACGATATTCGTGAATAACTGAGTAAGAACACGTTGTGCGAGACGATTTTCACTTGATTTCATACGGTTTACGCTTTACAACATGGAATTATGACTTTCGATTGTAGATGTTTGTCTAATCGATATTCGTGAATAACTGAGTAAAAACACGTTGTGCGAGACGATTTTCACCAGATTTCATCAGGTTTACGCTTTATAACATGGAATTATGACTTTCGAATGTGGATGTTTGTGTAAACGATATTCGTGAATAACAAATGAAAAACACGTTGTGCGAGACGATTTTCACTTGATTTCATCAGGTTTACGCTTTACAACATGGAATTATGACTTTCGAATGTGGATGTTTGTGTAAACGATATTCCTGAAAAACTAATGAAAAACACGTTGTGCGAGTCGATTTTCACTAGATTTCATCAGGTTTACGCTTTACAACATGGAATTATGACTTTAGAATGTGGATGTTTGTGTAACCGATATTCGTGAATAACTAATGAAAAACACGTTGTGCGAGTCGATTTTCACTAGATTTCATCAGGTTTACGCTTTACAACATGGAATTATGACTTTCGATTGTAGATGTTTGTCTAATCGATATTCGTGAATAACTGAGTAAAAACACGTTGTGCGAGTCGATTTTCACCAGATTTCATCAGGTTTACGCTTTATAACATGGAATTATGACTTTCGAATGTGGATGTTTGTGTAAACGATATTCGTGAATAACAAATGAAAAACACGTTGTGCGAGACGATTTTCACTTGATTTCATCAGGTTTACGCTTTACAACATGGAATTATGACTTTCGAATGTGGATGTTTGTGTAAACGATATTCCTGAAAAACTAATGAAAAACACGTTGTGCGAGTCGATTTTCACTAGATTTCATCAGGTTTACGCTTTACAACATGGAATTATGAATTTAGAATGTGGATGTTTGTTTAATCAATCTTCGTGAATAACTAATGAAAAACACGTTGTGCGAGTCGATTTTCACTAGATTTCATCAGGTTTACAACATGGAATTATGAATTTAGAATGTGGATGTTCGTTTAATCAATATTCGTGAATAACTAATGAAAAACACGTTGTACGAGTCGATTTTCACTAGATTACATCATGGAATTATGACTTTCGATTGTAGATGTTTGTCTAATCGATATTCGTGGATAACTGAGTAAAAACACGTTGTGCGAGACGATTTTCACTTGATTTCATACGGTTTACGCTTTACAACATGGAATTATGACTTTCGAATGTGGATGTTTGTGTAAACGATATTCGTGAATAACTAATGAAAAACACGTTGTGCGAGACGATTTTAACTAGATTTCATCAGGTTTACGCTTTACAACATGGAATTATGAATTTAGAATGCGGATGTTTGTGTAAACGATATTCGTGAATAACTAATGAAAAACACGTTGTGCGAGTCAATTTTCACGAGATTTCATCAGGTTTACGCTTTACATCATGGAATTACGAATTTAGAATGTGGATGTTTGTTTAATCAATATTGGTAGATAACTAACGAAAAACACGTTGTGCGAGACGATTTTCACTAGATTTCATCAGGTTTACGCTTTACAACATGGAATTATGACTTTCTAATGTGGATGTTTGTGTAATCGATATTCGTGAAAAACTAATAAAAACCAGGTTGTGCGAGACGATTTTCACTAGATTTACGCTTTACAACATGGAATTAGGAATTTAGAATGTGGATGTTTTTCCAATCGATATTCGTGAATAACTGAGTAAAAACACGTTGTGCGAGACGATTTTCACTTGATTTCATGCGGTTTACGCTTTACAACATGGAATTATGACTTTCTAATGTGGATGTGTGTGTAATCGATATTCGTGAAAAACTAATGAAAAACACGTTATGCGAGACGATTTTCACTAGATTTCATCAGGTTTACGCTTTACAAGATGGAATTATGACTTTCGATTGTAGATGTTTGTCTAATCGATATTCGTGAATAACTGAGTAAAAACACGTTGTGCGAGACGATTTTCACTTGATTTCATCAGGTTTACGCTTTACAACATGGAATTATGACTTTCGAATGTGGATGTTTGTGTAAACAGTATTCGTGAATAACTAATGAAAAACACGTTGTGCGAGACGATTTTCACTAGATTTCATCGCTTTACAACATGGAATTATGAATTTAGAATGTGGATGTTTGTTTAATCAATATTCGTGAATAACTAATGAAAAACACGTTGTGCGAGTCGATTTTCACTAGATTTCATCAGGTTTACGCTTTACAACATGGAATTACGAATTTAGAATGTGGATGTTTGTGTAACCGATATTCGTGAATAACTAATGAAAAACACGTTGTGCGAGTCGATTTTCGTAAGCATGGAATTATGACTTTCTAATGTGGATGTGTGTGTAATCGATATTCGTGAAAAACTAATGAAAAACACGTTATGCGAGACGATTTTCACTAGATTTCATCAGGTTTACGCTTTACAAGATGGAATTATGACTTTCGATTGTAGATGTTTGTCTAATCGATATTCGTGAATAACTGAGTAAAAACACGTTGTGCGAGACGATTTTCACCAGATTTCATCAGGTTTACGCTTTATAACATGGAATTATGACTTTCGAATGTGGATGTTTGTGTAAACGATATTCGTGAATAACAAATGAAAAACACGTTGTGCGAGACGATTTTCACTTGATTTCATCAGGTTTACGCTTTACAACATGGAATTATGACTTTCGAATGTGGATTTTTGTGTAAACGATATTCCTGAAAAACTAATGAAAAACACGTTGTGCGAGTCGATTTTCACTAGATTTCATCAGGTTTACGCTTTACAACATGGAATTATGAATTTAGAATGTGGATGTTTGTTTAATCAATCTTCGTGAATAACTAATGAAAAACACGTTGTGCGAGTCGATTTTCACTAGATTTCATCAGGTTTACAACATGGAATTATGAATTTAGAATGTGGATGTTCGTTTAATCAATATTCGTGAATAACTAATGAAAAACACGTTGTACGAGTCGATTTTCACTAGATTTCATCAGGTTTACGCTTTACATCATGGAATTATGACTTTCGATTGTAGATGTTTGTCTAATCGATATTCGTGAATAACTGAGTAAAAACACGTTGTGCGAGACGATTTTCACTTGATTTCATACGGTTTACGCTTTACAACATGGATTTATGACTTTCGATTGTAGATGTTTGTCTAATCGATATTCGTGAATAACTGAGTAAAAACACGTTGTGCGAGACGATTTTCACCAGATTTCATCAGGTTTACGCTTTATAACATGGAATTATGACTTTCGAATGTGGATGTTTGTGTAAACGATATTCGTGAATAACAAATGAAAAACACGTTGTGCGAGACGATTTTCACTTGATTTCATCAGGTTTACGCTTTACAACATGGAATTATGACTTTCGAATGTGGATGTTTGTGTAAACGATATTCCTGAAAAACTAATGAAAAACACGTTGTGCGAGTCGATTTTCACTAGATTTCATCAGGTTTACGCTTTACAACATGGAATTATGACTTTAGAATGTGGATGTTTGTGTAACCGATATTCGTGAATAACTAATGAAAAACACGTTGTGCGAGTCGATTTTCGTAAGCTTTATAACATGGAATTATGACTTTTGAATGTGTAAACGATATTCGTGAATAACTGAGTAAAAACACGTTGTGCGAGACGATTTTCACTTGATTTCATACGGTTTACGCTTTACAACATGGAATTAGGAATTTAGAATGTGGATGTGTGTGTAATCGATATTCGTGACTAACTAATGAAAAACACGTTGTGCGAGACGATTTTCACTTGATTTCATCAGGTTTACGCTTTACAACATGGAATTATGACTGAATGTGGATGTTTGTGTAAACGATATTCGTGAATAACTAATGAAAAACACGTTGTGCGAGTCAATTTTCACTAGATTTCATCAGGTTTACGCTTTACAACATGGAATTATGACTTTCGATTGTAGATGTTTGTCTAATCGATATTCGTGAATAACTGAGTAAAAACACGTTGTGCGAGTCGATTTTCACTTGATTTCATCAGGTTTACGCTTTACAACATGGAATTATGACTTTCGAATGTGGATGTTTGTGTAAACAGTATTCGTGAATAACTAATGAAAAACACGTTGTGCGGAACGATTTTCACTAGATTTCATCAGGTTTACGCTGTACAACATGGAATTATGAATTTAGAATGTGGATGTTTGTTTAATCAATATGCGTGAATAACTAATGAAAAACACGTTGTGCGAGTCGATTTTCACTAGATTTCATCAGGTTTACGCTTTACAACATGGAATTATGACTTTCGAATGTGGATGTTTGTGTAAACGATATTCGTGAATAACTGAGTAAAAACACGTTGTGCGAGACGATTTTCACTTGATTTCATCAGGTTTACGCTTTACAACATGGAATTATGACTTTCGAATGTGGATGTTTGTGTAAACGATATTCCTGAAAAACTAATGAAAAACACGTTGTGCGAGTCGATTTTCACTAGATTTCATCAGGTTTACGCTTTACATCATGGAATTATGACTTTCGAATGTGGATGTTTGTCTAATCGATATTCGTGAATAACTGAGTAAAAACACGTTGTGCGAGACGATTTTCGTAAGCTTTATAACATGGAATTATGACTTTTGAATGTGGATGTTTGTGTAAACGATATTCGTGAATAACTGAGTAAAAACACGTTGTGCGAGACGATTTTCACTTGATTTCATACGGTTTACGCTTTACAACATGGAATTATGACTTTCGATTGTAGATGTTTGTCTAATCGATATTCGTGAATAACTGAGTAAAAACACGTTGTGCGTGACGATTTTCACCAGATTTCATCAGGTTTACGCTTTATAACATGGAATTATGACTTTCGAATGTGGATGTTTGTGTAAACGATATTCGTGAATAACAAATGAAAAACACGTTGTGCGAGACGATTTTCACTTGATTTCATCAGGTTTACGCTTTACAACATGGAATTATGACTTTCGAATGTGGATGTTTGTGTAAACGATATTCCTGAAAAACTAATGAAAAACACGTTGTGCGAGTCGATTTTCACTAGATTTCATCAGGTTTACGCTTTACAACATGGAATTATGAATTTAGAATGTGGATGTTTGTTTAATCAATCTTCGTGAATAACTAATGAAAAACACGTTGTGCGAGTCGATTTTCACTAGATTTCATCAGGTTTACAACATGGAATTATGAATTTAGAATGTGGATGTTCGTTTAATCAATATTCGTGAATAACTAATGAAAAACACGTTGTACGAGTCGATTTTCACTAGATTTCATCAGGTTTACGCTTTACATCATGGAATTATGACTTTCGATTGTAGATGTTTGTCTAATCGATATTCGTGAATAACTGAGTAAAAACACGTTGTGCGAGACGATTTTCACTTGATTTCATACGGTTTACGCTTTACAACATGGAATTATGACTTTCGAATGTGGATGTTTGTGTAAACGATATTCGTGAATAACTAATGAAAAACACGTTGTGCGAGACGATTTTCACTAGATTTCATCAGGTTTACGCTTTACAACATGGAATTATGAATTTAGAATGCGGATGTTTGTGTAAACGATATTCGTGAATAACTAATGAAAAACACGTTGTGCGAGTCAATTTTCACGAGATTTCATCAGGTTTACGCTTTACAACATGGAATTATGACTTTCTAATGTGGATGTTTGTGTAATCGATATTCGTGAAAAACTAATAAAAACCAGTTTGTGCGAGACGATTTTCACTAGATTTCATCAGGTTTACGCTTTACAACATGGAATTAGGAATTTAGAATGTGGATGTTTTTCTAATCGATATTCGTGAATAACTGAGTAAAAACACGTTGTGCGAGACGATTTTCACTTGATTTCATACGGTTTACGCTTTACAACATGGAATTATGACTTTCTAATGTGGATGTGTGTGTAATCGATATTCGTGAAAAACTAATGAAAAACACGTTATGCGAGACGATTTTCACTAGATTTCATCGCTTTACAACATGGAATTATGACTTTCGAATGTGGATGTTTGTGTAACCGATATTCGTGAATAACTAATGAAAAACACGTTGTGCGAGTCGATTTTCGTAAGCTTTATAACATGGAATTATGACTTTTGAATGTGGATTTTTGTGTAAACGATATTCGTGAATAACTGAGTAAAAACACGTTGTGCGAGACGATTTTCACTTGATTTCATACGGTTTACGCTTTACAACATGGAATTATGACTTTCGAATGTGGATGTTTGTGTAAACGATATTCGTGAATAACTAATGAAAAACACGTTGTGCGAGACGATTTTCACTAGATTTCATCAGGTTTACGCTTTACAACATGGAATTATGACTTTCGAATGTGGATGTTTGTGTAAACGATATTCGTGAATAACTAATGAAAAACACGTTGTGCGAGACGATTTTCACTAGATTTCATCAGGTTTACGCTTTACAACATGGAATTATGAATTTAGAATGCGGATGTTTGTGTAAACGATATTCGTGAATAACTAATGAAAAACACGTTGTGCGAGACGATTTTCACTAGATTTCATCAGGTTTACGCTTTACAACATGGAATTAGGAATTTAGAATGTGGATGTTTTTCTAATCGATATTCGTGAATAACTGAGTAAAAACACGTTGTGCGAGACGATTTTCACTTGATTTCATACGGTTTACGCTTTACAACATGGATTTATGACTTTCGATTGTAGATGTTTGTCTAATCGATATTCGTGAATAACTGAGTAAAAACACGTTGTGCGAGACGATTTTCACCAGATTTCATCAGGTTTACGCTTTATAACATGGAATTATGACTTTCGAATGTGGATGTTTGTGTAAACGATATTCGTGAATAACAAATGAAAAACACGTTGTGCGAGACGATTTTCACTTGATTTCATCAGGTTTACGCTTTACAACATGGAATTATGACTTTCGAATGTGGATGTTTGTGTAAACGATATTCCTGAAAAACTAATGAAAAACACGTTGTGCGAGTCGATTTTCACTAGATTTCATCAGGTTTACGCTTTACAACATGGAATTATGACTTTAGAATGTGGATGTTTGTGTAACCGATATTCGTGAATAACTAATGAAAAACACGTTGTGCGAGTCGATTTTCGTAAGCTTTATAACATGGAATTATGACTTTTGAATGTGTAAACGATATTCGTGAATAACTGAGTAAAAACACGTTGTGCGAGACGATTTTCACTTGATTTCATACGGTTTACGCTTTACAACATGGAATTAGGAATTTAGAATGTGGATGTGTGTGTAATCGATATTCGTGACTAACTAATGAAAAACACGTTGTGCGAGACGATTTTCACTTGATTTCATCAGGTTTACGCTTTACAACATGGAATTATGACTGAATGTGGATGTTTGTGTAAACGATATTCGTGAATAACTAATGAAAAACACGTTGTGCGAGTCAATTTTCACTAGATTTCATCAGGTTTACGCTTTACAACATGGAATTATGACTTTCGATTGTAGATGTTTGTCTAATCGATATTCGTGAATAACTGAGTAAAAACACGTTGTGCGAGTCGATTTTCACTTGATTTCATCAGGTTTACGCTTTACAACATGGAATTATGACTTTCGAATGTGGATGTTTGTGTAAACAGTATTCGTGAATAACTAATGAAAAACACGTTGTGCGGAACGATTTTCACTAGATTTCATCAGGTTTACGCTGTACAACATGGAATTATGAATTTAGAATGTGGATGTTTGTTTAATCAATATGCGTGAATAACTAATGAAAAACACGTTGTGCGAGTCGATTTTCACTAGATTTCATCAGGTTTACGCTTTACAACATGGAATTATGACTTTCGAATGTGGATGTTTGTGTAAACGATATTCGTGAATAACTGAGTAAAAACACGTTGTGCGAGACGATTTTCAC
Source organism: Sepiola atlantica (assembly GCA_963556195.1). Lineage (NCBI taxonomy): Eukaryota > Metazoa > Mollusca > Cephalopoda > Sepiida > Sepiolidae > Sepiola > Sepiola atlantica. Next base: position 37,710 of record CAUVYP010001269.1, read on the forward strand.
TTGATTTCATCAGGTTTACGCTTTACAACATGGAATTATGACTTTCGAATGTGGATGTTTGTGTAAACGATATTCCTGAAAAACTAATGAAAAACACGTTGTGCGAGTCGATTTTCACTAGATTTCATCAGGTTTACGCTTTACATCATGGAATTATGACTTTCGAATGTGGATGTTTGTCTAATCGATATTCGTGAATAACTGAGTAAAAACACGTTGTGCGAGACGATTTTCGTAAGCTTTATAACATGGAATTATGACTTTTGAATGTGGATGTTTGTGTAAACGATATTCGTGAATAACTGAGTAAAAACACGTTGTGCGAGACGATTTTCACTTGATTTCATACGGTTTACGCTTTACAACATGGAATTATGACTTTCGATTGTAGATGTTTGTCTAATCGATATTCGTGAATAACTGAGTAAAAACACGTTGTGCGTGACGATTTTCACCAGATTTCATCAGGTTTACGCTTTATAACATGGAATTATGACTTTCGAATGTGGATGTTTGTGTAAACGATATTCGTGAATAACAAATGAAAAACACGTTGTGCGAGACGATTTTCACTTGATTTCATCAGGTTTACGCTTTACAACATGGAATTATGACTTTCGAATGTGGATGTTTGTGTAAACGATATTCCTGAAAAACTAATGAAAAACACGTTGTGCGAGTCGATTTTCACTAGATTTCATCAGGTTTACGCTTTACAACATGGAATTATGAATTTAGAATGTGGATGTTTGTTTAATCAATCTTCGTGAATAACTAATGAAAAACACGTTGTGCGAGTCGATTTTCACTAGATTTCATCAGGTTTACAACATGGAATTATGAATTTAGAATGTGGATGTTCGTTTAATCAATATTCGTGAATAACTAATGAAAAACACGTTGTACGAGTCGATTTTCACTAGATTTCATCAGGTTTACGCTTTACATCATGGAATTATGACTTTCGATTGTAGATGTTTGTCTAATCGATATTCGTGAATAACTGAGTAAAAACACGTTGTGCGAGACGATTTTCACTTGATTTCATACGGTTTACGCTTTACAACATGGAATTATGACTTTCGAATGTGGATGTTTGTGTAAACGATATTCGTGAATAACTAATGAAAAACACGTTGTGCGAGACGATTTTCACTAGATTTCATCAGGTTTACGCTTTACAACATGGAATTATGAATTTAGAATGCGGATGTTTGTGTAAACGATATTCGTGAATAACTAATGAAAAACACGTTGTGCGAGTCAATTTTCACGAGATTTCATCAGGTTTACGCTTTACAACATGGAATTATGACTTTCTAATGTGGATGTTTGTGTAATCGATATTCGTGAAAAACTAATAAAAACCAGTTTGTGCGAGACGATTTTCACTAGATTTCATCAGGTTTACGCTTTACAACATGGAATTAGGAATTTAGAATGTGGATGTTTTTCTAATCGATATTCGTGAATAACTGAGTAAAAACACGTTGTGCGAGACGATTTTCACTTGATTTCATACGGTTTACGCTTTACAACATGGAATTATGACTTTCTAATGTGGATGTGTGTGTAATCGATATTCGTGAAAAACTAATGAAAAACACGTTATGCGAGACGATTTTCACTAGATTTCATCGCTTTACAACATGGAATTATGACTTTCGAATGTGGATGTTTGTGTAACCGATATTCGTGAATAACTAATGAAAAACACGTTGTGCGAGTCGATTTTCGTAAGCTTTATAACATGGAATTATGACTTTTGAATGTGGATTTTTGTGTAAACGATATTCGTGAATAACTGAGTAAAAACACGTTGTGCGAGACGATTTTCACTTGATTTCATACGGTTTACGCTTTACAACATGGAATTATGACTTTCGATTGTAGATGTTTGTCTAATCGATATTCGTGAATAACTGAGTAAAAACACGTTGTGCGAGACGATTTTCACCAGATTTCATCAGGTTTACGCTTTATAACATGGAATTATGACTTTCGAATGTGGATGTTTGTGTAAACGATATTCGTGAATAACAAATGAAAAACACGTTGTGCGAGACGATTTTCACTTGATTTCATCAGGTTTACGCTTTACAACATGGAATTATGACTTTCGAATGTGGATGTTTGTGTAAACGATATTCGTGAATAACTAATGAAAAACACGTTGTGCGAGTCGATTTTCGTAAGCTTTATAACATGGAATTATGACTTTTGAATGTGGATGTTTGTGTAAACGATATTCGTGAATAACTGAGTAAAAACACGTTGTGCGAGACGATTTTCACTTGATTTCATACGGTTTACGCTTTACAACATGGAATCAGGAATTTAGAATGTGGATGTGTGTGTAATCGATATTCGTGACTAACTAATGAAAAACACGTTGTGCGAGACGATTTTCACTTGATTTCATCAGGTTTACGCTTTACAACATGGAATTATGACTGAATGTGGATGTTTGTGTAAACGATATTCGTGAATAACTAATGAAAAACACGTTGTGCGAGTCAATTTTCACTAGATTTCATCAGGTTTACGCTTTACAACATGGAATTATGACTTTCGATTGTAGATGTTTGTCTAATCGATATTCGTGAATAACTGAGTAAAAACACGTTGTGCGAGTCGATTTTCACTTGATTTCATCAGGTTTACGCTTTACAACATGGAATTATGACTTTCGAATGTGGATGTTTGTGTAAACAGTATTCGTGAATAACTAATGAAAAACACGTTGTGCGAGACGATTTTCACTAGATTTCATCAGGTTTACGCTGTACAACATGGAATTATGACTTTAGAATGTGGATGTTTGTTTAATCAATATGCGTGAATAACTAATGAAAAACACGTTGTGCGAGTCGATTTTCACTAGATTTCATCAGGTTTACGCTTTACAACATGGAATTATGACTTTCGAATGTGGATGTTTGTGTAAACGATATTCGTGAATAACTGAGTAAAAACACGTTGTGCGAGACGATTTTCACTTGATTTCATACGGTTTACGCTTTACAACATGGAATTATGACTTTCGATTGTAGATGTTTGTCTAATCGATATTCGTGAATAACTGAGTAAAAACACGTTGTGCGAGACGATTTTCACCAGATTTCATCAGGTTTACGCTTTATAACATGGAATTATGACTTTCGAATGTGGATGTTTGTGTAAACGATATTCGTGAATAACAAATGAAAAACACGTTGTGCGAGACGATTTTCACTTGATTTCATCAGGTTTACGCTTTACAACATGGAATTATGAATTTAGAATGTGGATGTTTGTTTAATCAATCTTCGTGAATAACTAATGAAAAACACGTTGTGCGAGTCGATTTTCACTAGATTTCATCAGGTTTACAACATGGAATTATGAATTTAGAATGTGGATGTTCGTTTAATCAATATTCGTGAATAACTAATGAAAAACACGTTGTACGAGTCGATTTTCACTAGATTACATCATGGAATTATGACTTTCGATTGTAGATGTTTGTCTAATCGATATTCGTGAATAACTGAGTAAAAACACGTTGTGCGAGACGATTTTCACTTGATTTCATACGGTTTACGCTTTACAACATGGAATTATGACTTTCGAATGTGGATGTTTGTGTAAACGATATTCGTGAATAACTAATGAAAAACACGTTGTGCGAGACGATTTTCACTAGATTTCATCAGGTTTACGCTTTACAACATGGAATTATGAATTTAGAATGCGGATGTTTGTGTAAACGATATTCGTGAATAACTAATGAAAAACACGTTGTGCGAGTCAATTTTCACGAGATTTCATCAGGTTTACGCTTTACATCATGGAATTACGAATTTAGAATGTGGATGTTTGTTTAATCAATATTGGTAGATAACTAACGAAAAACACGTTGTGCGAGACGATTTTCACTAGATTTCATCAGGTTTACGCTTTACAACATGGAATTATGAATTTAGAATGTGGATGTTTGTGTAAACGATATTCGTGAATAACTAATGAAAAACACGTTGTGCGAGTCAATTTTCACTAGATTTCATCAGGTTTACGCTTTACAACATGGAATTATGACTTTCTAATGTGGATGTTTGTGTAATCGATATTCGTGAAAAACTAATAAAAACCAGGTTGTGCGAGACGATTTTCACTAGATTTACGCTTTACAACATGGAATTAGGAATTTAGAATGTGGATGTTTTTCTAATCGATATTCGTGAATAACTGAGTAAAAACACGTTGTGCGAGACGATTTTCACTTGATTTCATCAGGTTTACGCTTTACAACATGGAATTATGACTTTCGAATGTGGATGTTTGTGTAAACAGTATTCGTGAATAACTAATGAAAAACACGTTGTGCGAGACGATTTTCACTAGATTTCATCGCTTTACAACATGGAATTATGAATTTAGAATGTGGATGTTTGTTTAATCAATATTCGTGAATAACTAATGAAAAACACGTTGTGCGAGTCGATTTTCACTAGATTTCATCAGGTTTACGCTTTACAACATGGAATTACGAATTTAGAATGTGGATGTTTGTGTAACCGATATTCGTGAATAACTAATGAAAAACACGTTTTGCGAGTCGATTTTCGTAAGCTTTATAACATGGAATTATGACTTTTGAATGTGGATGTTTGTGTAAACGATATTCGTGAATAACTGAGTAAAAACACGTTGTGCGAGACGATTTTCACTTGATTTCATACGGTTTACGCTTTACAACATGGAATTATGACTTTCGATTGTAGATGTTTGTCTAATCGATATTCGTGAATAACTGAGTAAAAACACGTTGTGCGAGACGATTTTCACCAGATTTCATCAGGTTTACGCTTTATAACATGGAATTATGACTTTCGAATGTGGATGTTTGTGTAAACGATATTCGTGAATAACAAATGAAAAACACGTTGTGCGAGACGATTTTCACTTGATTTCATCAGGTTTACGCTTTACAACATGGAATTATGACTTTCGAATGTGGATGTTTGTGTAAACGATATTCCTGAAAAACTAATGAAAAACACGTTGTGCGAGTCGATTTTCACTAGATTTCATCAGGTTTACGCTTTACAACATGGAATTATGAATTTAGAATGTGGATGTTTGTTTAATCAATCTTCGTGAATAACTAATGAAAAACACGTTGTGCGAGTCGATTTTCACTAGATTTCATCAGGTTTACAACATGGAATTATGAATTTAGAATGTGGATGTTCGTTTAATCAATATTCGTGAATAACTAATGAAAAACACGTTGTACGAGTCGATTTTCACTAGATTTCATCAGGTTTACGCTTTACAACATGGAATTAGGAATTTAGAATGTGGATGTTTGTGTAACCGATATTCGTGAATAACTAATGAAAAACACGTTGTGCGAGTCGATTTTCGTAAGCTTTATAACATGGAATTATGACTTTTGAATGTGGATGTTTGTGTAAACGATATTCGTGAATAACTGAGTAAAAACACGTTGTACGAGTCGATTTTCACTAGATTTCATCAGGTTTACGCTTTACAACATGGAATTATGACTTTCGATTGTAGATGTTTGTCTAATCGATATTCGTGAATAACTGAGTAAAAACACGTTGTGCGAGACGATTTTCACTTGATTTCATACGGTTTACGCTTTACAACATGGAATTATGACTTTCGAATGTGGATGTTTGTGTAACCGATATTCGTGAATAACAAATGAAAAACACGTTGTGCGAGTCGATTTTCACTAGATTTCATCAGGTTTACGCTTTACAACATGGAATTATGACTTTCGAATGTGGATGTTTGTGTGAACGATATTCGTGAATAACAAATAGTAAACACGTTGTGCGAGACGATTTTCACTAGATTTCATCAGGTTTACGCTTTACAACATGGAATTAGGAATTTAGAATGTGGATGTTTGTTTAATCAATATTCGTGAATAACTAATGAAAAACACGTTGTGCGAGTCGATTTTCACTAGATTTCATCAGGTTTACGCTTTACAACATGGAATTATGACTTTCGAATGTGGATGTTTGTGTAACCGATATTCGTGAATAACTAATGAAAAACACGTTGTGCGAGTCGATTTTCGTAAGCTTTATAACATGGAATTATGACTTTTGAATGTGGATGTTTGTGTAAACGATATTCGTGAATAACTGAGTAAAAACACGTTGTGCGAGACGATTTTCACTTGATTTCATACGGTTTACGCTTTACAACATGGAATTATGACTTTCGATTGTAGATGTTTGTCTAATCGATATTCGTGAATAACTGAGTAAAAACACGTTGTGCGAGACGATTTTCACCAGATTTCATCAGGTTTACGCTTTATAACATGGAATTATGACTTTCGAATGTGGATGTTTGTGTAAACGATATTCGTGAATAACAAATGAAAAACACGTTGTGCGAGTCGATTTTCACTAGATTTCATCAGGTTTACGCTTTACAACATGGAATTATGAATTTAGAATGTGGATGTTTGTTTAATCAATCTTCGTGAATAACTAATGAAAAACACGTTGTGCGAGTCGATTTTCACTAGATTTCATCAGGTTTACAACATGGAATTATGAATTTAGAATGTGGATGTTCGTTTAATCAATATTCGTGAATAACTAATGAAAAACACGTTGTACGAGTCGATTTTCACTAGATTTCATCAGGTTTACGCTTTACATCATGGAATTATGACTTTCGATTGTAGATGTTTGTCTAATCGATATTCGTGAATAACTGAGTAAAAACACGTTGTGCGAGACGATTTTCACTTGATTTCATACGGTTTACGCTTTACAACATGGAATTATGACTTTCGAATGTGGATGTTTGTGTAACCGATATTCGTGAATAACAAATGAAAAACATGTTGTGCGAGTCGATTTTCACTAGATTTCATCAGGTTTACGCTTTACAACATGGAATTATGACTTTCGAATGTGGATGTTTGTTTAATCAATATTCGTGAATAACTAATGAAAAACACGTTGTGCGAGTCGATTTCCACTAGATTTCATCAGGTTTACGCTTTACAACATGGAATTATGACTTTCGAATGTGGATGTTTGTGTAACCGATATTCGTGAATAACTAATGAAAAACACGTTGTGCGAGTCGATTATCGTAAGCTTTATAACATGGAATTATGACTTTTGAATGTGGATGTTTGTGTAAACGATATTCGTGAATAACTGAGTAAAAACACGTTGTGCGAGACGATTTTCACTTGATTTCATACGGTTTACGCTTTACAACATGGAATTATGACTTTCTAATGTGGATGTGTGTGTAATCGATATTCGTGAAAAACTAATGAAAAACACGTTATGCGAGACGATTTTCACTAGATTTCATCAGGTTTACAACATGGAATTATGAATTTAGAATGTGGATGTTTGTTTAATCAATATTCGTGAATAACTAATGAAAAACACGTTGTGCGAGTCGATTTTCACTAGATTTCATCAGGTTTCATCAGCTTTACAACATGGAATTATGACTTTCGAATGTGGATGTTTGTGTAACCGATATTCGTGAATAACTAATGAAAAACACGTTGTGCGAGTCGATTTTCGTAAGCTTTATAACATGGAATTATGACTTTCGATTGTAGATGTTTGTCTAATCGATATTCGTGAATAACTGAGTAAAAACACGTTGTGCGAGACGATTTTCACTTGATTTCATACGGTTTACGCTTTATAACATGGAATTATGACTTTCGAATGTGGATGTTTGTGTAAACGATATTCCTGAAAAACTAATGAAAAACACGTTGTGCGAGTCGATTTTCACTAGATTTCATCAGGTTTACGCTTTACAACATGGAATTATGAATTTAGAATGTGGATGTTTGTTTAATCAATCTTCGTGAATAACTAATGAAAAACACGTTGTGCGAGTCGATTTTCACTAGATTTCATCAGGTTTACAACATGGAATTATGAATTTAGAATGTGGATGTTCGTTTAATCAATATTCGTGAATAACTAATGAAAAACACGTTGTGCGAGTCAATTTTCACTAGATTTCATCAGGTTTACGCTTTACAACATGGAATTATGACTTTCTAATGTGGATGTTTGTGTAATCGATATTCGTGAAAAACTAATAAAAACCAGGTTGTGCGAGACGATTTTCACTAGATTTACGCTTTACAACATGGAATTAGGAATTTAGAATGTGGATGTTTGTGTAAACGATATTCGTGAATAACAAATGAAAAACACGTTGTGCGAGACGATTTTCACTTGATTTCATACGGTTTACGCTTTACAACATGGAATTATGACTTTCGAATGTGGATGTTTGTGTAAACGATATTCCTGAAAAACTAATGAAAAACACGTTATGCGAGACGATTTTCACTAGATTTCATCAGGTTTACGCTTTACAACATGGAATTATGACTTTAGAATGTGGATGTTTGTGTAACCGATATTCGTGAATAACTAATGAAAAACACGTTGTGCGAGTCGATTTTCGTAAGCTTTATAACATGGAATTATGACTTTTGAATGTGGATGTTTGTGTAAACGATATTCGTGAATAACTGAGTAAAAACACGTTGTGCGAGACGATTTTCACTTGATTTCATACGGTTTACGCTTTACAACATGGAATTATGACTTTCGAATGTGGATGTTTGTGTAAACGATATTCCTGAAAAACTAATGAAAAACACGTTGTGCGAGTCGATTTTCACTAGATTTCATCAGGTTTACGCTTTACAACATGGAATTATGACTTTAGAATATGGATGTTTGTGTAACCGATATTCGTGAATAACTAATGAAAAACACGTTGTGCGAGTCGATTTTCGTAAGCTTTATAACATGGAATTATGACTTTTGAATGTGGATGTTTGTGTAAACGATATTCGTGAATAACTAATGAAAAACACGTTGTGCGAGACGATTTTCACTAGATTTCATCAGGTTTACGCTTTACAACATGGAATTAGGAATTTAGAATGTGGATGTTTGTTTAATCAATCTTCGTGAATAACTAATGAAAAACACGTTGTGCGAGTCGATTTTCACTAGATTTCATCAGGTTTACGCTTTACAACATGGAATTATGACTTTCGAATGTGGATGTTTGTTTAATCAATCTTCGTGAATAACTAATGAAAAACACGTTGTGCGAGACGATTTTCACTAGATTTCATCAGGTTTACAACATGGAATTATGAATTTAGAATGTGGATGTTCGTTTAATCAATATTCGTGAATAACTAATGAAAAACACGTTGTACGAGTCGATTTTCACTAGATTTCATCAGGTTTACGCTTTACATCATGGAATTATGACTTTCGATTGTAGATGTTTGTCTAATCGATATTCGTGAATAACTGAGTAAAAACACGTTGTGCGAGACGATTTTCACTTGATTTCATACGGTTTACGCTTTACAACATGGAATTATGACTTTCGAATGTGGATGTTTGTGTAAACGATATTCGTGAATAACTAATGAAAAACACGTTGTGCGAGACGATTTTCACTAGATTTCATCTGGTTTACGCTTTACAACATGGAATTATGAATTTAGAATGCGGATGTTTGTGTAAACGATATTCGTGAATAACTAATGAAAAACACGTTGTGCGAGTCAATTTTCACGAGATTTCATCAGGTTTACGCTTTACATCATGGAATTACGAATTTAGAATGTGGATGTTTGTTTAATCAATATTGGTAGATAACTAACGAAAAACACGTTGTGCGAGACGATCTTTACAACATGGAATTATGAATTTAGAATGTGGATGTTTGTGTAAACGATATTCGTGAATAACTAATGAAAAACACGTTGTGCGAGTCAATTTTCACTAGATTTCATCAGGTTTACGCTTTACAACATGGAATTATGACTTTCTAATGTGGATGTTTGTGTAATCGATATTCGTGAAAAACTAATAAAAACCAGGTTGTGCGAGACGATTTTCACTAGATTTACGCTTTACAACATGGAATTAGGAATTTAGAATGTGGATGTTTGTGTAAACGATATTCGTGAATAACAAATGAAAAACACGTTGTGCGAGACGATTTTCACTTGATTTCATACGGTTTACGCTTTACAACATGGAATTATGACTTTCGAATGTGGATGTTTGTGTAACCGATATTCGTGAATAACTAATGAAAAACACGTTGTGCGAGTCGATTTTCGTAAGCTTTATAACATGGAATTATGACTTTTGAATGTGGATGTTTGTGTAAACGATATTCGTGAATAACTGAGTAAAAACACGTTGTGCGAGACGATTTTCACTTGATTTCATACGGTTTACGCTTTACAACATGGAATTAGGAATTTAGAATGTGGATGTGTGTGTAATCGATATTCGTGACTAACTAATGAAAAACACGTTGTGCGAGACGATTTTCACTTGATTTCATCAGGTTTACGCTTTACAACATGGAATTATGACTTTCGAATGTGGATGTTTGTGTAAACGATATTCCTGAAAAACTAATGAAAAACACGTTGTGCGAGTCGATTTTCACTAGATTTCATCAGGTTTACGCTTTACAACATGGAATTATGACTTTAGAATGTGGATGTTTGTGTAACCGATATTCGTGAATAACTAATGAAAAACACGTTGTGCGAGTCGATTTTCACTAGATTTCATCAGGTTTACGCTTTACATCATGGAATTATGACTTTCGATTGTGGATGTTTGTCTAATCGATATTCGTGAATAACTGAGTAAAAACACGTTGTGCGAGACGATTTTCACTTGATTTCATACGGTTTACGCTTTACAACATGGAATTATGACTTTCTAATGTGGATGTGTGTGTAATCGATATTCGTGAAAAACTAATGAAAAACACGTTGTGCGAGACGATTTTCACTTGATTTCATCAGGTTTACGCTTTACAACATGGAATTATGACTTTCGAATGTGGATGTTTGTGTAAACGATATTCCTGAAAAACTAATGAAAAACACGTTGTGCGAGTCGATTTTCACTAGATTTCATCAGGTTTACGCTTTACAACATGGAATTATGACTTTAGAATGTGGATGTTTGTGTAACCGATATTCGTGAATAACTAATGAAAAACACGTTGTGCGAGTCGATTTTCACTAGATTTCATCAGGTTTACGCTTTACATCATGGAATTATGACTTTCGATTGTGGATGTTTGTCTAATCGATATTCGTGAATAACTGAGTAAAAACACGTTGTGCGAGACGATTTTCACTTGATTTCATACGGTTTACGCTTTACAACATGGAATTATGACTTTCTAATGTGGATGTGTGTGTAATCGATATTCGTGAAAAACTAATGAAAAACACGTTATGCGAGACGATTTTCACTAGATTTCATCAGATTTACGCTTTACAACATGGAATTATGACTTTCGATTGTAGATGTTTGTCTAATCGATATTCGTGAATAACTGAGTAAAAACACGTTGTGCGAGACGATTTTCACTTGATTTCATCAGGTTTACGCTTTACAACATGGAATTATGACTTTCGAATGTAGATGTTTGTGTAAACAGTATTCGTGAATAACTAATGAAAAACACGTTGTGCGAGACGATTTTCACTAGATTTCATCGCTTTACAACATGGAATTATGAATTTAGAATGTGGATGTTTGTTTAATCAATATTCGTGAATAACTAATGAAAAACACGTTGTGCGAGTCGATTTTCACTAGATTTCATCAGGTTTACGCTTTACAACATGGAATTATGACTTTCGAATGTGGATGTTTGTGTAACCGATATTCGTGAATAACTAATGAAAAACACGTTGTGCGAGTCGATTTTCGTAAGCTTTATAACATGGAATTATGACTTTTGAATGTGGATTTTTGTGTAAACGATATTCGTGAATAACTGAGTAAAAACACGTTGTGCGAGACGATTTTCACTTGATTTCATACGGTTTACGCTTTACAACATGGAATTATGACTTTCGATTGTAGATGTTTGTCTAATCGATATTCGTGAATAACTGAGTAAAAACACGTTGTGCGAGACGATTTTCACCAGATTTCATCAGGTTTACGCTTTATAACATGGAATTATGACTTTCGAATGTGGATGTTTGTGTAAACGATATTCGTGAATAACAAATGAAAAACACGTTGATTTCATCAGGTTTACGCTTTACAACATGGAATTATGACTTTCGAATGTGGATGTTTGTGTAAACGATATTCCTGAAAAACTAATGAAAAACACGTTGTGCGAGTCGATTTTCACTAGATTTCATCAGGTTTACGCTTTACAACATGGAATTATGACTTTAGAATGTGGATGTTTGTGTAACCGATATTCGTGAATAACTAATGAAAAACACGTTGTGCGAGTCGATTTTCGTAAGCTTTATAACATGGAATTATGACTTTTGAATGTGGATGTTTGTGTAAACGATATTCGTGAATAACTGAGTAAAAACACGTTGTGCGAGTCGATTTTCACTTGATTTCATCAGGTTTACGCTTTACAACATGGAATTAGGAATTTAGAATGTGGATGTGTGTGTAATCGATATTCGTGACTAACTAATGAAAAACACGTTGTGCGAGTCGATTTTCACTAGATTTCATCAGGTTTACGCTTTACAACATGGAATTAGGAATTTAGAATGTGGATGTTTGTTTAATCAATATTCGTGAATAACTAATGAAAAACACGTTGTGCGAGTCGATTTCCACTAGATTTCATCAGGTTTACGCTTTACAACATGGAATTATGACTTTCGAATGTGGATGTTTGTGTAACCGATATTCGTGAATAACTAATGAAAAACACGTTGTGCGAGTCGATTATCGTAAGCTTTATAACATGGAATTATGACTTTTGAATGTGGATGTTTGTGTAAACGATATTCGTGAATAACTGAGTAAAAACACGTTGTGCGAGACGATTTTCACTTGATTTCATACGGTTTACGCTTTACAACATGGAATTATGACTTTCTAATGTGGATGTGTGTGTAATCGATATTCGTGAAAAACTAATGAAAAACACGTTATGCGAGACGATTTTCACTAGATTTCATCAGGTTTACGCTTTACAAGATGGAATTATGACTTTCGATTGTAGATGTTTAGACAAAATATTCGTGAATAACTGAGTAAAAACACGCTGTGCGAGACGATTTTCACTTGATTTCATCAGGTTTACGCTTTACAACATGGAATTATGACTTTCGAATGTGGATGTTTGTGTAAACAGTATTCGTGAATAACTAATGAAAAACACGTTGTGCGAGACGATTTTCACTAGATTTCATCGCTTTACAACATGGAATTATGAATTTAGAATGTGGATGTTTGTTTAATCAATATTCGTGAATAACTAATGAAAAACACGTTGTGCGAGTCGATTTTCACTAGATTTCATCAGGTTTCATCAGCTTTACAACATGGAATTATGACTTTCGAATGTGGATGTTTGTGTAACCGATATTCGTGAATAACTAATGAAAAACACGTTGTGCGAGTCGATTTTCGTAAGCTTTATAACATGGAATTATGACTTTCGATTGTAGATGTTTGTCTAATCGATATTCGTGAATAACTGAGTAAAAACACGTTGTGCGAGACGATTTTCACCAGATTTCATCAGGTTTACGCTTTATAACATGGAATTATGACTTTCGAATGTGGATGTTTGTGTAAACGATATTCCTGAAAAACTAATGAAAAACACGTTGTGCGAGTCGATTTTCACTAGATTTCATCAGGTTTACGCTTTACAACATGGAATTATGAATTTAGAATGTGGATGTTTGTTTAATCAATCTTCGTGAATAACTAATGAAAAACACGTTGTGCGAGTCGATTTTCACTAGATTTCATCAGGTTTACAACATGGAATTATGAATTTAGAATGTGGATGTTCGTTTAATCAATATTCGTGAATAACTAATGAAAAACACGTTGTACGAGTCGATTTTCACTAGATTTCATCAGGTTTACGCTTTACATCATGGAATTATGACTTTCGATTGTAGATGTTTGTCTAATCGATATTCGTGAATAACTGAGTAAAAACACGTTGTGCGAGACGATTTTCACTTGATTTCATACGGTTTACGCTTTACAACATGGAATTATGACTTTCGAATGTGGATGTTTGTGTAAACGATATTCGTGAATAACTAATGAAAAACACGTTGTGCGAGACGATTTTCACTAGATTTCATCTGGTTTACGCTTTACAACATGGAATTATGAATTTAGAATGCGGATGTTTGTGTAAACGATATTCGTGAATAACTAATGAAAAACACGTTGTGCGAGTCAATTTTCACGAGATTTCATTAGGTTTACGCTTTACATCATGGAATTACGAATTTAGAATGTGGATGTTTGTTTAATCAATATTGGTAGATAACTAACGAAAAACACGTTGTGCGAGACGATTTTCACTAGATTTCATCAGGTTTACGCTTTACAACATGGAATTATGAATTTAGAATGTGGATGTTTGTGTAAACGATATTCGTGAATAACTAATGAAAAACACGTTGTGCGAGTCAATTTTCACTAGATTTCATCAGGTTTACGCTTTACAACATGGAATTATGACTTTCTAATGTGGATGTTTGTGTAATCGATATTCGTGAAAAACTAATAAAAACCAGGTTGTGCGAGACGATTTTCACTAGATTTACGCTTTACAACATGGAATTAGGAATTTAGAATGTGGATGTTTGTGTAAACGATATTCGTGAATAACAAATGAAAAACACGTTGTGCGAGACGATTTTCACTTGATTTCATACGGTTTACGCTTTACAACATGGAATTATGACTTTCGAATGTGGATGTTTGTGTAAACGATATTCCTGAAAAACTAATGAAAAACACGTTATGCGAGACGATTTTCACTAGATTTCATCAGGTTTACGCTTTACAACATGGAATTATGACTTTAGAATGTGGATGTTTGTGTAACCGATATTCGTGAATAACTAATGAAAAACACGTTGTGCGAGTCGATTTTCGTAAGCTTTATAACATGGAATTATGACTTTTGAATGTGGATGTTTGTGTAAACGATATTCGTGAATAACTGAGTAAAAACACGTTGTGCGAGACGATTTTCACTTGATTTCATACGGTTTACGCTTTACAACATGGAATTATGACTTTCGAATGTGGATGTTTGTGTAAACGATATTCGTGAATAACTAATGAAAAACACGTTGTGCGAGACGATTTTCACTAGATTTCATCAGGTTTACGCTTTACAACATGGAATTAGGAATTTAGAATGTGGATGTTTGTTTAATCAATATTCGTGAATAACTAATGAAAAACACGTTGTGCGAGTCGATTTTCACTAGATTTCATCAGGTTTACGCTTTACAACATGGAATTATGACTTTCGAATGTGGATGTTTGTTTAATCAATCTTCGTGAATAACTAATGAAAAACACGTTGTGCGAGACGATTTTCACTAGATTTCATCAGGTTTACAACATGGAATTATGAATTTAGAATGTGGATGTTCGTTTAATCAATATTCGTGAATAACTAATGAAAAACACGTTGTACGAGTCGATTTTCACTAGATTTCATCAGGTTTACGCTTTACATCATGGAATTATGACTTTCGATTGTAGATGTTTGTCTAATCGATATTCGTGAATAACTGAGTAAAAACACGTTGTGCGAGACGATTTTCACTTGATTTCATACGGTTTACGCTTTACAACATGGAATTATGACTTTCGAATGTGGATGTTTGTGTAAACGATATTCGTGAATAACTAATGAAAAACACGTTGTGCGAGACGATTTTCACTAGATTTCATCTGGTTTACGCTTTACAACATGGAATTATGAATTTAGAATGCGGATGTTTGTGTAAACGATATTCGTGAATAACTAATGAAAAACACGTTGTGCGAGTCAATTTTCACGAGATTTCATCAGGTTTACGCTTTACATCATGGAATTACGAATTTAGAATGTGGATGTTTGTTTAATCAATATTGGTAGATAACTAACGAAAAACACGTTGTGCGAGACGATCTTTACAACATGGAATTATGAATTTAGAATGTGGATGTTTGTGTAAACGATATTCGTGAATAACTAATGAAAAACACGTTGTGCGAGTCAATTTTCACTAGATTTCATCAGGTTTACGCTTTACAACATGGAATTATGACTTTCTAATGTGGATGTTTGTGTAATCGATATTCGTGAAAAACTAATAAAAACCAGGTTGTGCGAGACGATTTTCACTAGATTTACGCTTTACAACATGGAATTAGGAATTTAGAATGTGGATGTTTGTGTAAACGATATTCGTGAATAACAAATGAAAAACACGTTGTGCGAGACGATTTTCACTTGATTTCATACGGTTTACGCTTTACAACATGGAATTATGACTTTCGAATGTGGATGTTTGTGTAACCGATATTCCTGAAAAACTAATGAAAAACACGTTGTGCGAGTCGATTTTCACTAGATTTCATCAGGTTTACGCTTTACAACATGGAATTATGACTTTAGAATGTGGATGTTTGTGTAACCGATATTCGTGAATAACTAATGAAAAACACGTTGTGCGAGTCGATTTTCACTAGATTTCATCAGGTTTACGCTTTACAACATGGAATTATGAATTTAGAATGTGGATGTTTGTTTAATCAATCTTCGTGAATAACTAATGAAAAACACGTTGTGCGAGTCGATTTTCACTAGATTTCATCAGGTTTACAACATGGAATTATGAATTTAGAATGTGGATGTTCGTTTAATCAATATTCGTGAATAACTAATGAAAAACACGTTGTACGAGTCGATTTTCACTAGATTTCATCAGGTTTACGCTTTACATCATGGAATTATGACTTTCGATTGTAGATGTTTGTCTAATCGATATTCGTGAATAACTGAGTAAAAACACGTTGTGCGAGACGATTTTCACTTGATTTCATACGGTTTACGCTTTACAACATGGAATTATGACTTTCTAATGTGGATGTGTGTGTAATCGATATTCGTGAAAAACTAATGAAAAACACGTTATGCGAGACGATTTTCACTAGATTTCATCAGGTTTACGCTTTACAACATGGAATTATGACTTTCGATTGTAGATGTTTGTCTAATCGATATTCGTGAATAACTGAGTAAAAACACGTTGTGCGAGACGATTTTCACTTGATTTCATCAGGTTTACGCTTTACAACATGGAATTATGACTTTCGAATGTAGATGTTTGTGTAAACAGTATTCGTGAATAACTAATGAAAAACACGTTGTGCGAGACGATTTTCACTAGATTTCATCGCTTTACAACATGGAATTATGAATTTAGAATGTGGATGTTTGTTTAATCAATATTCGTGAATAACTAATGAAAAACACGTTGTGCGAGTCGATTTTCACTAGATTTCATCAGGTTTACGCTTTACAACATGGAATTATGACTTTCGAATGTGGATGTTTGTGTAACCGATATTCGTGAATAACTAATGAAAAACACGTTGTGTGAGTCGATTTTCGTAAGCTTTATAACATGGAATTATGACTTTTGAATGTGGATTTTTGTGTAAACGATATTCGTGAATAACTGAGTAAAAACACGTTGTGCGAGACGATTTTCACTTGATTTCATACGGTTTACGCTTTACAACATGGAATTATGACTTTCGATTGTAGATGTTTGTCTAATCGATATTCGTGAATAACTGAGTAAAAACACGTTGTGCGAGACGATTTTCACCAGATTTCATCAGGTTTACGCTTTATAACATGGAATTATGACTTTCGAATGTGGATGTTTGTGTAAACGATATTCCTGAAAAACTAATGAAAAACACGTTGTGCGAGTCGATTTTCACTAGATTTCATCAGGTTTACGCTTTACAACATGGAATTATGACTTTAGAATGTGGATGTTTGTGTAACCGATATTCGTGAATAACTAATGAAAAACACGTTGTGCGAGTCGATTTTCGTAAGCTTTATAACATGGAATTATGACTTTTGAATGTGGATGTTTGTGTAAACGATATTCGTGAATAACTGAGTAAAAACACGTTGTGCGAGTCGATTTTCACTTGATTTCATCAGGTTTACGCTTTACAACATGGAATTAGGAATTTAGAATGTGGATGTGTGTGTAATCGATATTCGTGACTAACTAATGAAAAACACGTTGTGCGAGACGATTTTCACTTGATTTCATCAGGTTTACGCTTTACAACATGGAATTATGACTGAATGTGGATGTTTGTGTAATCGATATTCGTGAAAAACTAATGAAAAACACGTTGTGCGAGTCGATTTTCACTAGATTTCATCAGGTTTAGGCTTTACAACATGGAATTATGAATTATGAATTATGATGTTGTCCTTGATTTCATACGGTTTACGCTTTACAACATGGAATTATGACTTTCGAATGTGGATGTTTGTGTAACCGATATTCGTGAATAACTAATGAAAAACACGTTGTGCGAGTCGATTTTCGTAAGCTTTATAACATGGAATTATGACTTTTGAATGTGGATGTTTGTGTAAACGATATTCGTGAATAACTGAGTAAAAACACGTTGTGCGAGACGATTTTCACTTGATTTCATACGGTTTACGCTTTACAACATGGAATTATGACTTTCGAATGTGGATGTTTGTGTAACCGATATTCGTGAATAACAAATGAAAAACACGTTGTGTGAGTCGATTTTCACTAGATTTCATCAGGTTTACGCTTTACAACATGGAATTATGACTTTCGAATGTGGATGTTTGTGTGAACGATATTCGTGAATAACAAATGAAAAACACGTTGTGCGAGACGATTTTCACTAGATTTCATCAGGTTTACGCTTTACAACATGGAATTAGGAATTTAGAATGTGGATGTTTGTTTAATCAATATTCGTGAATAACTAATGAAAAACACGTTGTGCGAGTCGATTTTCACTAGATTTCATAAGGTTTACGCTTTACAACATGGAATTATGACTTTCGAATGTGGATGTGTGTGTAATCGATATTCGTGAAAAACTAATGAAAAACACGTTATGCGAGACGATTTTCACTAGATTTCATCAGGTTTACGCTTTACAAGATGGAATTATGACTTTCGATTGTAGATGTTTGTGTAAACGATATTCGTGAATAACTAATGAAAAACACGTTGTGCGAGTCAATTTTCACTTGATTTCATCAGGTTTACGCTTTACAACATGGAATTATGACTTTCGAATGTGGATGTTTGTGTAAACAGTATTCGTGAATAACTAATGAAAAACACGTTGTGCGAGACGATTTTCACTAGATTTCATCGCTTTACAACATGGAATTATGAATTTAGAATGTGGATGTTTGTTTAATCAATATTCGTGAATAACTAATGAAGAACACGTTGTGCGAGTCGATTTTCACTAGATTTCATCAGGTTTACGCTTTACAACATGGAATTATGACTTTCGAATGTGGATGTTTGTGTAACCGATATTCGTGAATAACTAATGAAAAACACGTTGTGCGAGACGATTTTCACTTGATTTCATCAGGTTTACGCTTTACAACATGGAATTATGACTTTCGAATGTGGATGTTTGTGTAACCGATATTCGTGAATAACTAATGAAAAACACGTTGTGCGAGTCGATTTTCGTAAGCTTTATAACATGGAATTATGACTTTTGAATGTGGATGTTTGTGTAAACGATATTCGTGAATAACTGAGTAAAAACACGTTGTGCGAGACGATTTTCACTTGATTTCATACGGTTTACGCTTTACAACATGGAATTAGGAATTTAGAATGTGGATGTGTGTGTAATCGATATTCGTGACTAACTAATGAAAAACACGTTGTGCGAGACGATTTTCACTTGATTTCATCAGGTTTACGCTTTACAACATGGAATTATGACTGAATGTGGATGTTTGTGTAAACGATATTCGTGAATAACTAATGAAAAACACGTTGTGCGAGTCAATTTTCACTAGATTTCATCAGGTTTACGCTTTACAACATGGAATTATGACTTTCGATTGTAGATGTTTGTCTAATCGATATTCGTGAATAACTGAGTAAAAACACGTTGTGCGAGTCGATTTTCACTTGATTTCATCAGGTTTACGCTTTACAACATGGAATTATGACTTTCGAATGTGGATGTTTGTGTAAACAGTATTCGTGAATAACTAATGAAAAACACGTTGTGCGAGACGATTTTCACTAGATTTCATCAGGTTTACGCTGTACAACATGGAATTATGAATTAAGAATGTGGATGTTTGTGTAAACGATATTCGTGAATAACTGAGTAAAAACACGTTGTGCGAGACGATTTTCACTTGATTTCATACGGTTTACGCTTTACAACATGGAATTATGACTTTCGAATGTGGATGTTTGTGTAACCGATATTCGTGAATAACAAATGAAAAACACGTTGTGCGAGTCGATTTTCACTAGATTTCATCAGGTTTACGCTTTACAACATGGAATTATGACTTTCGAATGTGGATGTTTGTGTGAACGATATTCGTGAATAACAAATGAAAAACACGTTGTGCGAGACGATTTTCACTAGATTTCATCAGGTTTACGCTTTACAACATGGAATTAGGAATTTAGAATGTGGATGTTTGTTTAATCAATATTCGTGAATAACTAATGAAAAACACGTTGTGCGAGACGATTTTCACTAGATTTCATCAGGTTTACGCTTTACAACATGGAATTATGAATTTAGAATGCGGATGTTTGTGTAAACGATATTCGTGAATAACTAATGAAAAACACGTTGTGCGAGTCAATTTTCACGAGATTTCATCAGGTTTACGCTTTACATCATGGAATTACGAATTTAGAATGTGGATGTTTGTTTAATCAATATTGGTAGATAACTAACGAAAAACACGTTGTGCGAGACGATTTTCACTAGATTTCATCAGGTTTACGCTTTACAACATGGAATTATGACTTTCTAATGTGGATGTTTGTGTAATCGATATTCGTGAAAAACTAATAAAAACCAGGTTGTGCGAGACGATTTTCACTAGATTTACGCTTTACAACATGGAATTAGGAATTTAGAATGTGGATGTTTTTCTAATCGATATTCGTGAATAACTGAGTAAAAACACGTTGTGCGAGACGATTTTCACTTGATTTCATACGGTTTACGCTTTACAACATGGAATTATGACTTTCTAATGTGGATGTGTGTGTAATCGATATTCGTGAAAAACTAATGAAAAACACGTTATGCGAGACGATTTTCACTAGATTTCATCAGGTTTACGCTTTACAAGATGGAATTATGACTTTCGATTGTAGATGTTTGTCTAATCGATATTCGTGAATAACTGAGTAAAAACACGTTGTGCGAGACGATTTTCACTTGATTTCATCAGGTTTACGCTTTACAACATGGAATTATGACTTTCGAATGTGGATGTTTGTGTAAACAGTATTCGTGAATAACTAATGAAAAACACGTTGTGCGAGACGATTTTCACTAGATTTCATCGCTTTACAACATGGAATTATGAATTTAGAATGTGGATGTTTGTTTAATCAATATTCGTGAATAACTAATGAAAAACACGTTGTGCGAGTCGATTTTCACTAGATTTCATCAGGTTTACGCTTTACAACATGGAATTATGACTTTCGAATGTGGATGTTTGTGTAACCGATATTCGTGAATAACTAATGAAAAACACGTTGTGCGAGTCGATTTTCACTTGATTTCATCAGGTTTACGCTTTACAACATGGAATTATGACTTTCGAATGTGGATGTTTGTGTAAACAGTATTCGTGAATAACTAATGAAAAACACGTTGTGCGAGACGATTTTCACTAGATTTCATCAGGTTTACGCTTTACAACATGGAATTATGACTTTCGAATGTGGATGTTTGTGTAACCGATATTCGTGAATAACTAATGAAAAACACGTTGTGCGAGACGATTTTCACTAGATTTCATCAGGTTTACGCTTTACAACATGGAATTATGAGTTTAGAATGCGGATGTTTGTGTAAACGATATTCGTGAATAACTAATGAAAAACACGTTGTGCGAGTCAATTTTCACGAGATTTCATCAGGTTTACGCTTTACATCATGGAATTACGAATTTAGAATGTGGATGTTTGTTTAATCAATATTGGTAGATAACTAACGAAAAACACGTTGTGCGAGACGATTTTCACTAGATTTCATCAGGTTTACGCTTTACAACATGGATTTATGAATTTAGAATGTGGATGTTTGTGTAAACGATATTCGTGAATAACTAATGAAAAACACGTTGTGCGAGTCAATTTTCACTAGATTTCATCAGGTTTACGCTTTACAACATGGAATTATGACTTTCTAATGTGGATGTTTGTGTAATCGATATTCGTGAAAAACTAATAAAAACCAGGTTGTGCGAGACGATTTTCACTAGATTTACGCTTTACAACATGGAATTAGGAATTTAGAATGTGGATGTTTTTCTAATCGATATTCGTGAATAACTGAGTAAAAACACGTTGTGCGAGACGATTTTCACATGATTTCATACGGTTTACGCTAATGGAATTATGACTTTCTAATGTGGATGTGTGTGTAATCGATATTCGTGAAAAACTAATGAAAAACACGTTATGCGAGACGATTTTCACTAGATTTCATCAGGTTTACGCTTTACAAGATGGAATTATGACTTTCGATTGTAGATGTTTGTCTTAATCGATATTCGTGAATAACTGAGTAAAAACACGTTGTGCGAGACGATTTTCACTTGATTTCATCAGGTTTACGCTTTACAACATGGAATTATGACTTTCGAATGTGGATGTTTGTGTAAACAGTATTCGTGAATAACTAATGAAAAACACGTTGTGCGAGACGATTTTCACTAGATTTCATCAGGTTTACGCTGTACAACATGGAATTATGAATTTAGAATGTGGATGTTTGTTTAATCAATATGCGTGAATAACTAATGAAAAACACGTTGTGCGAGTCGATTTTCACTAGATTTCATCAGGTTTACGCTTTACAACATGGAATTATGACTTTCGAATGTGGATGTTTGTGTAAACGATATTCGTGAATAACTAATGAAAAACACGTTGTGCGAGTCGATTTTCACTAGATTTCATCAGGTTTACGCTTTACATCATGGAATTACGAATTTAGAATGTGGATGTTTGTTTAATCAATATTCGTAAATAACTAATGAAAAACACGTTGTGCGAGTCAATTTTCACTTGATTTCATCAGGTTTACGCTTTACAACATGGAATTATGACTTTCGAATGTGGATGTTTGTGTAAACCATATTCGTGAATAACTAATGAAAAACACGTTGTGCGAGTCGATTTTCACTAGATTTCATCAGGTTTACGCTTTACAACATGGAATTATGACTTTCTAATGTGGATGTGTGTGTAATCGATATTCGTGAAAAACTAATGAAAAACACGTTGTGCGAGTCGATTTTCACTAGATTTCATCAGGTTTAGGCTTTACAACATGGAATTATGAATTATGAATTATGATGTTGTCCTTGATTTCATACGGTTTACGCTTTACAACATGGAATTATGACTTTCGAATGTGGATGTTTGTGTAACCGATATTCGTGAATAACTAATGAAAAACACGTTGTGCGAGTCGATTTTCGTAAGCTTTATAACATGGAATTATGACTTTTGAATGTGGATGTTTGTGTAAACGATATTCGTGAATAACTGAGTAAAAACACGTTGTGCGAGACGATTTTCACTTGATTTCATACGGTTTACGCTTTACAACATGGAATTATGACTTTCGAATGTGGATGTTTGTGTAACCGATATTCGTGAATAACTAATGAAAAACACGTTGTGCGAGATGATTTTCACTAGATTTCATCAGGTTTACGCTTTACAACATGGAATTAGGAATTTAGAATGTGGATGTTTGTTTAATCAATATTCGTGAATAACTAATGAAAAACTTGTTGTGCGAGTCGATTTTCACTAGATTTCATCAGGTTTACGCTTTACAACATGGAATTATGACTTTCGAATGTGGATGTTTGTGTAACCGATATTCGTGAATAACTAATGAAAAACACGTTGTGCGAGATGATTTTCACTAGATTTCATCAGGTTTACGCTTTACAACATGGAATTATGAATTTAGAATGCGGATGTTTGTGTAAACGATATTCGTGAATAACTAATGAAAAACACGTTGTGCGAGTCAATTTTCACGAGATTTCATCAGGTTTACGCTTTACATCATGGAATTACGAATTTAGAATGTGGATGTTTGTTTAATCAATATTGGTAGATAACTAACGAAAAACACGTTGTGCGAGACGATTTTCACTAGATTTCATCAGGTTTACGCTTTACAACATGGAATTATGACTTTCTAATGTGGATGTTTGTGTAATCGATATTCGTGAAAAACTAATAAAAACCAGGTTGTGCGAGACGATTTTCACTAGATTTACGCTTTACAACATGGAATTAGGAATTTAGAATGTGGATGTTTTTCTAATCGATATTCGTGAATAACTGAGTAAAAACACGTTGTGCGAGACGATTTTCACTTGATTTCATACGGTTTACGCTTTACAACATGGAATTATGACTTTCTAATGTGGATGTGTGTGTAATCGATATTCGTGAAAAACTAATGAAAAACACGTTATGCGAGACGATTTTCACTAGATTTCATCAGGTTTACGCTTTACAAGATGGAATTATGACTTTCGATTGTAGATGTTTGTCTAATCGATATCCGTGAATAACTGAGTAAAAACACGTTGTGCGAGACGATTTTCACTTGATTTCATCAGGTTTACGCTTTACAACATGGAATTATGACTTTCGAATGTGGATGTTTGTGTAAACAGTATTCGTGAATAACTAATGAAAAACACGTTGTGCGAGACGATTTTCACTAGATTTCATTGCTTTACAACATGGAATTATGAATTTAGAATGTGGATGTTTGTTTAATCAATATTCGTGAATAACTAATGAAAAACACGTTGTGCGAGTCGATTTTCACTAGATTTCATCAGGTTTACGCTTTACAACATGGAATTATGACTTTCGAATGTGGATGTTTGTGTAACCGATATTCGTGAATAACTAATGAAAAACACGTTGTGCGAGTCGATTTTCGTAACTTTATAACATGGAATTATGACTTTTGAATGTGGATGTTTGTGGATATTCGTGAATAACTGAGTAAAAACACGTTGTGCGAGACGATTTTCACTTGATTTCATACGGTTTACGCTTTACAACATGGAATTATGACTTTCGATTGTAGATGTTTGTCTAATCGATATTCGTGAATAACTGAGTAAAAACACGTTGTGCGAGACGATTTTCACCAGATTTCATCAGGTTTACGCTTTACAACATGGAATTGTGAATTTAGAATGCGGATGTTTGTGTAAACGATATTCGTGAATAACTAATGAAAAACACGTTGTGCGAGTCAATTTTCACGAGATTTCATCAGGTTTACGCTTTACATCATGGAATTACGAATTTAGAATGTGGATGTTTGTTTAATCAATATTGGTAGATAACTAACGAAAAACACGTTGTGCGAGACGATTTTCACTAGATTTCATCAGGTTTACGCTTTACAACATGGAATTATGACTTTCTAATGTGGATGTGTGTGTAATCGATATTCGTGAAAAACTAATAAAAACACGTTATGCGAGACGATTTTCACTAGATTTCATCAGGTTTACGCTTTACAAGATGGAATTATGACTTTCGATTGTAGATGTTTGTCTAATCGATATTCGTGAATAACTGAGTAAAAACACGTTGTGCGAGACGATTTTCACTTGATTTCATCAGGTTTACGCTTTACAACATGGAATTATGACTTTCGAATGTGGATGTTTGTGTAAACAGTATTCGTGAATAACTAATGAAAAACACGTTGTGCGAGACGATTTTCACTAGATTTCATCGCTTTACAACATGGAATTATGAATTTAGAATGTGGATGTTTGTTTAATCAATATTCGTGAATAACTAATGAAAAACACGTTGTGCGAGTCGATTTTCACTAGATTTCATCAGGTTTACGCTTTACAACATGGAATTATGACTTTCGAATGTGGATGTTTGTGTAACCGATATTCGTGAATAACTAATGAAAAACACGTTGTGCGAGACGATTTTCACTTGATTTCATCAGGTTTACGCTTTACAACATGGAATTATGACTTTCGAATGTGGATGTTTGTGTAAACGATATTCCTGAAAAACTAATGAAAAACACGTTGTGCGAGTCGATTTTCACTAGATTTCATCAGGTTTACGCTTTACAACATGGAATTATGACTTTAGAATGTGGATGTTTGTGTAACCGATATTCGTGAATAACTAATGAAAAACACGTTGTGCGAGTCGATTTTCGTAAGCTTTATAACATGGAATTATGACTTTTGAATGTGGATGTTTGTGTAAACGATATTCGTGAATAACTGAGTAAAAACACGTTGTGCGAGACGATTTTCACTTGATTTCATACGGTTTACGCTTTACAACATGGAATTAGGAATTTAGAATGTGGATGTTTGTTTAATCAATATGCGTGAATAACTAATGAAAAACACGTTGTGCGAGTCGATTTTCACTAGATTTCATCAGGTTTACGCTTTACAACATGGAATTATGACTTTCGAATGTGGATGTTTGTGTAAACGATATTCGTGAATAACTAATGAAAAACACGTTGTGCGAGTCGATTTTCACTAGATTTCATCAAGTTTACGCTTTACATCATGGAATTATGACTTTTGAATGTGGATGTTTGTGTAAACGATATTCGTGAATAACTGAGTAAAAACACGTTGTGCGAGACGATTTTCACTTGATTTCATACGGTTTACGCTTTACAACATGGAATTATGACTTTCGAATGTGGATGTTTGTGTAACCGATATTCGTGAATAACAAATGAAAAACACGTTGTGCGAGTCGATTTTCACTAGATTTCATCAGGTTTACGCTTTACAACATGGAATTATGACTTTCGAATGTGGATGTTTGTGTGAACGATATTCGTGAATAACAAATGAAAAACACGTTGTGCGAGACGATTTTCACTAGATTTCATCAGGTTTACGCTTTACAACATGGAATTAGGAATTTAGAATGTGGATGTTTGTTTAATCAATATTCGTGAATAACTAATGAAAAACTTGTTGTGCGAGTCGATTTTCACTAGATTTCATCAGGTTTACGCTTTACAACATGGAATTATGACTTTCGAATGTGGATGTTTGTGTAACCGATATTCGTGAATAACTAATGAAAAACACGTTGTGCGAGACGATTTTCACTAGATTTCATCAGGTTTACGCTTTACAACATGGAATTATGAATTTAGAATGCGGATGTTTGTGTAAACGATATTCGTGAATAACTAATGAAAAACACGTTGTGCGAGTCAATTTTCACGAGATTTCATCAGGTTTACGCTTTACATCATGGAATTACGAATTTAGAATGTGGATGTTTGTTTAATCAATATTGGTAGATAACTAACGAAAAACACGTTGTGCGAGACGATTTTCACTAGATTTCATCAGGTTTACGCTTTACAACATGGAATTATGACTTTCTAATGTGGATGTTTGTGTAATCGATATTCGTGAAAAACTAATAAAAACCAGGTTGTGCGAGACGATTTTCACTAGATTTACGCTTTACAACATGGAATTAGGAATTTAGAATGTGGATGTTTTTCTAATCGATATTCGTGAATAACTGAGTAAAAACACGTTGTGCGAGACGATTTTCACTTGATTTCATACGGTTTACGCTTTACAACATGGAATTATGACTTTCTAATGTGGATGTGTGTGTAATCGATATTCGTGAATAACTGAGTAAAAACACGTTGTGCGAGACGATTTTCACTTGATTTCATCAGGTTTACGCTTTACAACATGGAATTATGACTTTCGAATGTGGATGTTTGTGTAAACAGTATTCGTGAATAACTAATGAAAAACACGTTGTGCGAGACGATTTTCACTAGATTTCATCGCTTTACAACATGGAATTATGAATTTAGAATGTGGATGTTTGTTTAATCAATATTCGTGAATAACTAATGAAAAACACGTTGTGCGAGTCGATTTTCACTAGATTTCATCAGGTTTACGCTTTACAACATGGAATTATGACTTTCGAATGTGAATGTTTGTGTAACCGATATTCGTGAATAACTAATGAAAAACACGTTGTGCGAGTCGATTTTCGTAAGCTTTATAACATGGAATTATGACTTTTGAATGTGGATGTTTGTGTAAACGATATTCGTGAATAACTGAGTAAAAACACGTTGTGCGAGACGATTTTCACTTGATTTCATGCGGTTTACGCTTTACAACATGGAATTATGACTTTCGAATGTGGATGTTTGTGTAACCGATATTCGTGAATAACAAATGAAAAACACGTTGTGCGAGTCGATTTTCACTAGATTTCATCAGGTTTACGCTTTACAACATGGAATTATGACTTTCGATTGTAGATGTTTGTCTAATCGATATTCGTGAATAACTGAGTAAAAACACGTTGTGCGAGTCGATTTTCACTTGATTTCATCAGGTTTACGCTTTACAACATGGAATTATGACTTTCGAATGTGGATGTTTGTGTAAACAGTATTCGTGAATAACTAATGAAAAACACGTTGTGCGAGACGATTTTCACTAGATTTCATCAGGTTTACGCTTTACAACATGGAATTATGACTTTCGAATGTGGATGTTTGTGTAACCGATATTCGTGAATAACTAATGAAAAACACGTTGTGCGAGACGATTTTCACTAGATTTCATCAGGTTTACGCTTTACAACATGGAATTATGAGTTTAGAATGCGGATGTTTGTGTAAACGATATTCGTGAATAACTAATGAAAAACACGTTGTGCGAGTCAATTTTCACGAGATTTCATCAGGTTTACGCTTTACATCATGGAATTACGAATTTAGAATGTGGATGTTTGTTTAATCAATATTGGTAGATAACTAACGAAAAACACGTTGTGCGAGACGATTTTCACTAGATTTCATCAGGTTTACGCTTTACAACATGGATTTATGAATTTAGAATGTGGATGTTTGTGTATACGATATTCGTGAATAACTAATGAAAAACACGTTGTGCGAGTCAATTTTCACTAGATTTCATCAGGTTTACGCTTTACAACATGGAATTATGACTTTCTAATGTGGATGTTTGTGTAATCGATATTCGTGAAAAACTAATAAAAACCAGGTTGTGCGAGACGATTTTCACTAGATTTACGCTTTACAACATGGAATTAGGAATTTAGAATGTGGATGTTTTTCTAATCGATATTCGTGAATAACTGAGTAAAAACACGTTGTGCGAGACGATTTTCACATGATTTCATACGGTTTACGCTAATGGAATTATGACTTTCTAATGTGGATGTGTGTGTAATCGATATTCGTGAAAAACTAATGAAAAACACGTTATGCGAGACGATTTTCACTAGATTTCATCAGGTTTACGCTTTACAAGATGGAATTATGACTTTCGATTGTAGATGTTTGTCTAATCGATATTCGTGAATAACTGAGTAAAAACACGTTGTGCGAGACGATTTTCACTTGATTTCATCAGGTTTACGCTTTACAACATGGAATTATGACTTTCGAATGTGGATGTTTGTGTAAACAGTATTCGTGAATAACTAATGAAAAACACGTTGTGCGAGACGATTTTCACTAGATTTCATCAGGTTTACGCTGTACAACATGGAATTATGAATTTAGAATGTGGATGTTTGTTTAATCAATATGCGTGAATAACTAATGAAAAACTTGTTGTGCGAGTCGATTTTCACTAGATTTCATCAGGTTTACGCTTTACAACATGGAATTATGACTTTCGAATGTGGATGTTTGTGTAACCGATATTCGTGAATAACTAATGAAAAACACGTTGTGCGAGATGATTTTCACTAGATTTCATCAGGTTTACGCTTTACAACATGGAATTATGAATTTAGAATGCGGATGTTTGTGTAAACGATATTCGTGAATAACTAATGAAAAACACGTTGTGCGAGTCAATTTTCACGAGATTTCATCAGGTTTACGCTTTACATCATGGAATTACGAATTTAGAATGTGGATGTTTGTTTAATCAATATTGGTAGATAACTAACGAAAAACACGTTGTGCGAGACGATTTTCACTAGATTTCATCAGGTTTACGCTTTACAACATGGAATTATGACTTTCTAATGTGGATGTTTGTGTAATCGATATTCGTGAAAAACTAATAAAAACCAGGTTGTGCGAGACGATTTTCACTAGATTTACGCTTTACAACATGGAATTAGGAATTTAGAATGTGGATGTTTTTCTAATCGATATTCGTGAATAACTGAGTAAAAACACGTTGTGCGAGACGATTTTCACTTGATTTCATACGGTTTACGCTTTACAACAGTGAATTATGACTTTCTAATGTGGATGTGTGTGTAATCGATATTCGTGAAAAACTAATGAAAAACACGTTATGCGAGACGATTTTCACTAGATTTCATCAGGTTTACGCTTTACAAGATGGAATTATGACTTTCGATTGTAGATGTTTGTCTAATCGATATTCGTGAATAACTGAGTAAAAACACGTTGTGCGAGACGATTTTCACTTGATTTCATCAGGTTTACGCTTTACAACATGGAATTATGACTTTCGAATGTGGATGTTTGTGTAAACAGTATTCGTGAATAACTAATGAAAAACACGTTGTGCGAGACGATTTTCACTAGATTTCATCGCTTTACAACATGGAATTATGAATTTAGAATGTGGATGTTTGTTTAATCAATATTCGTGAATAACTAATGAAAAACACGTTGTGCGAGTCGATTTTCACTAGATTTCATCAGGTTTACGCTTTACAACATGGAATTATGACTTTCGAATGTGGATGTTTGTGTAACCGATATTCGTGAATAACTAATGAAAAACACGTTGTGCGAGTCGATTTTCGTAAGCTTTATAACATGGAATTATGACTTTTGAATGTGGATGTTTGTGTAAACGATATTCGTGAATAACTGAGTAAAAACACGTTGTGCGAGACGATTTTCACTTGATTTCATACGGTTTACGCTTTACAACATGGAATTATGACTTTCGATTGTAGATGTTTGTCTAATCGATATTCGTGAATAACTGAGTAAAAACACGTTGTGCGAGACGATTTTCACCAGATTTCATCAGGTTTACGCTTTACAACATGGAATTATGAATTTAGAATGCGGATGTTTGTGTAAACGATATTCGTGAATAACTAATGAAAAACACGTTGTGCGAGTCAATTTTCACGAGATTTCATCAGGTTTACGCTTTACATCATGGAATTACGAATTTAGAATGTGGATGTTTGTTTAATCAATATTGGTAGATAACTAACGAAAAACACGTTGTGCGAGACGATTTTCACTAGATTTCATCAGGTTTACGCTTTACAACATGGAATTATGACTTTCTAATGTGGATGTGTGTGTAATCGATATTCGTGAAAAACTAATAAAAACACGTTATGCGAGACGATTTTCACTAGATTTCATCAGGTTTACGCTTTACAAGATGGAATTATGACTTTCGATTGTAGATGTTTGTCTAATCGATATTCGTGAATAACTGAGTAAAAACACGTTGTGCGAGACGATTTTCACTTGATTTCATCAGGTTTACGCTTTACAACATGGAATTATGACTTTCGAATGTGGATGTTTGTGTAAACAGTATTCGTGAATAACTAATGAAAAACACGTTGTGCGAGACGATTTTCACTAGATTTCATCGCTTTACAACATGGAATTATGAATTTAGAATGTGGATGTTTGTTTAATCAATATTCGTGAATAACTAATGAAAAACACGTTGTGCGAGTCGATTTTCACTAGATTTCATCAGGTTTACGCTTTACAACATAGAATTATGACTTTCGAATGTGGATGTTTGTGTAACCGATATTCGTGAATAACTAATGAAAAACACGTTGTGCGAGTCGATTTTCGTAAGCTTTATAACATGGAATTATGACTTTTGAATGTGGATGTTTGTGTAAACGATATTCGTGAATAACTGAGTAAAAACACGTTGTGCGAGACGATTTTCACTTGATTTCATACGGTTTACGCTTTACAACATGGAATTATGACTTTCGATTGTAGATGTTTGTCTAATCGATATTCGTGAATAACTGAGTAAAAACACGTTGTGCGAGACGATTTTCACCAGATTTCATCAGGTTTACGCTTTACAACATGGAATTATGAATTTAGAATGCGGATGTTTGTGTAAACGATATTCGTGAATAACTAATGAAAAACACGTTGTGCGAGTCAATTTTCACGAGATTTCATCAGGTTTACGCTTTACATCATGGAATTACGAATTTAGAATGTGGATGTTTGTTTAATCAATATTGGTAGATAACTAACGAAAAACACGTTGTGCGAGACGATTTTCACTAGATTTCATCAGGTTTACGCTTTACAACATGGAATTATGACTTTCTAATGTGGATGTTTGTGTAATCGATATTCGTGAAAAACTAATAAAAACCAGGTTGTGCGAGACGATTTTCACTAGATTTACGCTTTACAACATGGAATTAGGAATTTAGAATGTGGATGTTTTTCTAATCGATATTCGTGAATAACTGAGTAAAAACACGTTGTGCGAGACGATTTTCACTTGATTTCATACGGTTTACGCTTTACAACATGGAATTATGACTTTCTAATGTGGATGTGTGTGTAATCGATATTCGTGAAAAACTAATGAAAAACACGTTATGCGAGACGATTTTCACTAGATTTCATCAGGTTTACGCTTTACAACATGGAATTATGACTTTCGATTGTAGATGTTTGTCTAATCGATATTCGTGAATAACTGAGTAAAAACACGTTGTGCGAGACGATTTTCACTTGATTTCATCAGGTTTACGCTTTACAACATGGAATTATGACTTTCGAATGTGGATGTTTGTGTAAACAGTATTCGTGAATAACTAATGAAAAACACGTTGTGCGAGACGATTTTCACTAGATTTCATCGCTTTACACAACATGGAATTATGAATTTAGAATGTGGATGTTTGTTTAATCAATATTGGTAGATAACTAACGAAAAACACGTTGTGCGAGACGATCTTTACAACATGGAATTATGAATTTAGAATGTGGATGTTTGTGTAAACGATATTCGTGAATAACTAATGAAAAACACGTTGTGCGAGTCAATTTTCACTAGATTTCATCAGGTTTACGCTTTACAACATGGAATTATGACTTTCTAATGTGGATGTTTGTGTAATCGATATTCGTGAAAAACTAATAAAAACCAGGTTGTGCGAGACGATTTTCACTAGATTTACGCTTTACAACATGGAATTAGGAATTTAGAATGTGGATGTTTGTGTAAACGATATTCGTGAATAACAAATGAAAAACACGTTGTGCGAGACGATTTTCACTTGATTTCATACGGTTTACGCTTTACAACATGGAATTATGACTTTCGAATGTGGATGTTTGTGTAACCGATATTCCTGAAAAACTAATGAAAAACACGTTGTGCGAGTCGATTTTCACTAGATTTCATCAGGTTTACGCTTTACAACATGGAATTATGACTTTAGAATGTGGATGTTTGTGTAACCGATATTCGTGAATAACTAATGAAAAACACGTTGTGCGAGTCGATTTTCACTAGATTTCATCAGGTTTACGCTTTACAACATGGAATTATGAATTTAGAATGTGGATGTTTGTTTAATCAATCTTCGTGAATAACTAATGAAAAACACGTTGTGCGAGTCGATTTTCACTAGATTTCATCAGGTTTACAACATGGAATTATGAATTTAGAATGTGGATGTTCGTTTAATCAATATTCGTGAATAACTAATGAAAAACACGTTGTACGAGTCGATTTTCACTAGATTTCATCAGGTTTACGCTTTACATCATGGAATTATGACTTTCGATTGTAGATGTTTGTCTAATCGATATTCGTGAATAACTGAGTAAAAACACGTTGTGCGAGACGATTTTCACTTGATTTCATACGGTTTACGCTTTACAACATGGAATTATGACTTTCTAATGTGGATGTGTGTGTAATCGATATTCGTGAAAAACTAATGAAAAACACGTTATGCGAGACGATTTTCACTAGATTTCATCAGGTTTACGCTTTACAACATGGAATTATGACTTTCGATTGTAGATGTTTGTCTAATCGATATTCGTGAATAACTGAGTAAAAACACGTTGTGCGAGACGATTTTCACTTGATTTCATCAGGTTTACGCTTTACAACATGGAATTATGACTTTCGAATGTAGATGTTTGTGTAAACAGTATTCGTGAATAACTAATGAAAAACACGTTGTGCGAGACGATTTTCACTAGATTTCATCGCTTTACAACATGGAATTATGAATTTAGAATGTGGATGTTTGTTTAATCAATATTCGTGAATAACTAATGAAAAACACGTTGTGCGAGTCGATTTTCACTAGATTTCATCAGGTTTACGCTTTACAACATGGAATTATGACTTTCGAATGTGGATGTTTGTGTAACCGATATTCGTGAATAACTAATGAAAAACACGTTGTGTGAGTCGATTTTCGTAAGCTTTATAACATGGAATTATGACTTTTGAATGTGGATTTTTGTGTAAACGATATTCGTGAATAACTGAGTAAAAACACGTTGTGCGAGACGATTTTCACTTGATTTCATACGGTTTACGCTTTACAACATGGAATTATGACTTTCGATTGTAGATGTTTGTCTAATCGATATTCGTGAATAACTGAGTAAAAACACGTTGTGCGAGACGATTTTCACCAGATTTCATCAGGTTTACGCTTTATAACATGGAATTATGACTTTCGAATGTGGATGTTTGTGTAAACGATATTCCTGAAAAACTAATGAAAAACACGTTGTGCGAGTCGATTTTCACTAGATTTCATCAGGTTTACGCTTTACAACATGGAATTATGACTTTAGAATGTGGATGTTTGTGTAACCGATATTCGTGAATAACTAATGAAAAACACGTTGTGCGAGTCGATTTTCGTAAGCTTTATAACATGGAATTATGACTTTTGAATGTGGATGTTTGTGTAAACGATATTCGTGAATAACTGAGTAAAAACACGTTGTGCGAGTCGATTTTCACTTGATTTCATCAGGTTTACGCTTTACAACATGGAATTAGGAATTTAGAATGTGGATGTGTGTGTAATCGATATTCGTGACTAACTAATGAAAAACACGTTGTGCGAGACGATTTTCACTTGATTTCATCAGGTTTACGCTTTACAACATGGAATTATGACTGAATGTGGATGTTTGTGTAATCGATATTCGTGAAAAACTAATGAAAAACACGTTGTGCGAGTCGATTTTCACTAGATTTCATCAGGTTTAGGCTTTACAACATGGAATTATGAATTATGAATTATGATGTTGTCCTTGATTTCATACGGTTTACGCTTTACAACATGGAATTATGACTTTCGAATGTGGATGTTTGTGTAACCGATATTCGTGAATAACTAATGAAAAACACGTTGTGCGAGTCGATTTTCGTAAGCTTTATAACATGGAATTATGACTTTTGAATGTGGATGTTTGTGTAAACGATATTCGTGAATAACTGAGTAAAAACACGTTGTGCGAGACGATTTTCACTTGATTTCATACGGTTTACGCTTTACAACATGGAATTATGACTTTCGAATGTGGATGTTTGTGTAACCGATATTCGTGAATAACAAATGAAAAACACGTTGTGTGAGTCGATTTTCACTAGATTTCATCAGGTTTACGCTTTACAACATGGAATTATGACTTTCGAATGTGGATGTTTGTGTGAACGATATTCGTGAATAACAAATGAAAAACACGTTGTGCGAGACGATTTTCACTAGATTTCATCAGGTTTACGCTTTACAACATGGAATTAGGAATTTAGAATGTGGATGTTTGTTTAATCAATATTCGTGAATAACTAATGAAAAACACGTTGTGCGAGTCGATTTTCACTAGATTTCATAAGGTTTACGCTTTACAACATGGAATTATGACTTTCGAATGTGGATGTGTGTGTAATCGATATTCGTGAAAAACTAATGAAAAACACGTTATGCGAGACGATTTTCACTAGATTTCATCAGGTTTACGCTTTACAAGATGGAATTATGACTTTCGATTGTAGATGTTTGTGTAAACGATATTCGTGAATAACTAATGAAAAACACGTTGTGCGAGTCAATTTTCACTTGATTTCATCAGGTTTACGCTTTACAACATGGAATTATGACTTTCGAATGTGGATGTTTGTGTAAACAGTATTCGTGAATAACTAATGAAAAACACGTTGTGCGAGACGATTTTCACTAGATTTCATCGCTTTACAACATGGAATTATGAATTTAGAATGTGGATGTTTGTTTAATCAATATTCGTGAATAACTAATGAAGAACACGTTGTGCGAGTCGATTTTCACTAGATTTCATCAGGTTTACGCTTTACAACATGGAATTATGACTTTCGAATGTGGATGTTTGTGTAACCGATATTCGTGAATAACTAATGAAAAACACGTTGTGCGAGACGATTTTCACTTGATTTCATCAGGTTTACGCTTTACAACATGGAATTATGACTTTCGAATGTGGATGTTTGTGTAACCGATATTCGTGAATAACTAATGAAAAACACGTTGTGCGAGTCGATTTTCGTAAGCTTTATAACATGGAATTATGACTTTTGAATGTGGATGTTTGTGTAAACGATATTCGTGAATAACTGAGTAAAAACACGTTGTGCGAGACGATTTTCACTTGATTTCATACGGTTTACGCTTTACAACATGGAATTAGGAATTTAGAATGTGGATGTGTGTGTAATCGATATTCGTGACTAACTAATGAAAAACACGTTGTGCGAGACGATTTTCACTTGATTTCATCAGGTTTACGCTTTACAACATGGAATTATGACTGAATGTGGATGTTTGTGTAAACGATATTCGTGAATAACTAATGAAAAACACGTTGTGCGAGTCAATTTTCACTAGATTTCATCAGGTTTACGCTTTACAACATGGAATTATGACTTTCGATTGTAGATGTTTGTCTAATCGATATTCGTGAATAACTGAGTAAAAACACGTTGTGCGAGTCGATTTTCACTTGATTTCATCAGGTTTACGCTTTACAACATGGAATTATGACTTTCGAATGTGGATGTTTGTGTAAACAGTATTCGTGAATAACTAATGAAAAACACGTTGTGCGAGACGATTTTCACTAGATTTCATCAGGTTTACGCTGTACAACATGGAATTATGAATTAAGAATGTGGATGTTTGTGTAAACGATATTCGTGAATAACTGAGTAAAAACACGTTGTGCGAGACGATTTTCACTTGATTTCATACGGTTTACGCTTTACAACATGGAATTATGACTTTCGAATGTGGATGTTTGTGTAACCGATATTCGTGAATAACAAATGAAAAACACGTTGTGCGAGTCGATTTTCACTAGATTTCATCAGGTTTACGCTTTACAACATGGAATTATGACTTTCGAATGTGGATGTTTGTGTGAACGATATTCGTGAATAACAAATGAAAAACACGTTGTGCGAGACGATTTTCACTAGATTTCATCAGGTTTACGCTTTACAACATGGAATTAGGAATTTAGAATGTGGATGTTTGTTTAATCAATATTCGTGAATAACTAATGAAAAACACGTTGTGCGAGACGATTTTCACTAGATTTCATCAGGTTTACGCTTTACAACATGGAATTATGAATTTAGAATGCGGATGTTTGTGTAAACGATATTCGTGAATAACTAATGAAAAACACGTTGTGCGAGTCAATTTTCACGAGATTTCATCAGGTTTACGCTTTACATCATGGAATTACGAATTTAGAATGTGGATGTTTGTTTAATCAATATTGGTAGATAACTAACGAAAAACACGTTGTGCGAGACGATTTTCACTAGATTTCATCAGGTTTACGCTTTACAACATGGAATTATGACTTTCTAATGTGGATGTTTGTGTAATCGATATTCGTGAAAAACTAATAAAAACCAGGTTGTGCGAGACGATTTTCACTAGATTTACGCTTTACAACATGGAATTAGGAATTTAGAATGTGGATGTTTTTCTAATCGATATTCGTGAATAACTGAGTAAAAACACGTTGTGCGAGACGATTTTCACTTGATTTCATACGGTTTACGCTTTACAACATGGAATTATGACTTTCTAATGTGGATGTGTGTGTAATCGATATTCGTGAAAAACTAATGAAAAACACGTTATGCGAGACGATTTTCACTAGATTTCATCAGGTTTACGCTTTACAAGATGGAATTATGACTTTCGATTGTAGATGTTTGTCTAATCGATATTCGTGAATAACTGAGTAAAAACACGTTGTGCGAGACGATTTTCACTTGATTTCATCAGGTTTACGCTTTACAACATGGAATTATGACTTTCGAATGTGGATGTTTGTGTAAACAGTATTCGTGAATAACTAATGAAAAACACGTTGTGCGAGACGATTTTCACTAGATTTCATCGCTTTACAACATGGAATTATGAATTTAGAATGTGGATGTTTGTTTAATCAATATTCGTGAATAACTAATGAAAAACACGTTGTGCGAGTCGATTTTCACTAGATTTCATCAGGTTTACGCTTTACAACATGGAATTATGACTTTCGAATGTGGATGTTTGTGTAACCGATATTCGTGAATAACTAATGAAAAACACGTTGTGCGAGTCGATTTTCACTTGATTTCATCAGGTTTACGCTTTACAACATGGAATTATGACTTTCGAATGTGGATGTTTGTGTAAACAGTATTCGTGAATAACTAATGAAAAACACGTTGTGCGAGACGATTTTCACTAGATTTCATCAGGTTTACGCTTTACAACATGGAATTATGACTTTCGAATGTGGATGTTTGTGTAACCGATATTCGTGAATAACTAATGAAAAACACGTTGTGCGAGACGATTTTCACTAGATTTCATCAGGTTTACGCTTTACAACATGGAATTATGAGTTTAGAATGCGGATGTTTGTGTAAACGATATTCGTGAATAACTAATGAAAAACACGTTGTGCGAGTCAATTTTCACGAGATTTCATCAGGTTTACGCTTTACATCATGGAATTACGAATTTAGAATGTGGATGTTTGTTTAATCAATATTGGTAGATAACTAACGAAAAACACGTTGTGCGAGACGATTTTCACTAGATTTCATCAGGTTTACGCTTTACAACATGGATTTATGAATTTAGAATGTGGATGTTTGTGTAAACGATATTCGTGAATAACTAATGAAAAACACGTTGTGCGAGTCAATTTTCACTAGATTTCATCAGGTTTACGCTTTACAACATGGAATTATGACTTTCTAATGTGGATGTTTGTGTAATCGATATTCGTGAAAAACTAATAAAAACCAGGTTGTGCGAGACGATTTTCACTAGATTTACGCTTTACAACATGGAATTAGGAATTTAGAATGTGGATGTTTTTCTAATCGATATTCGTGAATAACTGAGTAAAAACACGTTGTGCGAGACGATTTTCACATGATTTCATACGGTTTACGCTAATGGAATTATGACTTTCTAATGTGGATGTGTGTGTAATCGATATTCGTGAAAAACTAATGAAAAACACGTTATGCGAGACGATTTTCACTAGATTTCATCAGGTTTACGCTTTACAAGATGGAATTATGACTTTCGATTGTAGATGTTTGTCTTAATCGATATTCGTGAATAACTGAGTAAAAACACGTTGTGCGAGACGATTTTCACTTGATTTCATCAGGTTTACGCTTTACAACATGGAATTATGACTTTCGAATGTGGATGTTTGTGTAAACAGTATTCGTGAATAACTAATGAAAAACACGTTGTGCGAGACGATTTTCACTAGATTTCATCAGGTTTACGCTGTACAACATGGAATTATGAATTTAGAATGTGGATGTTTGTTTAATCAATATGCGTGAATAACTAATGAAAAACACGTTGTGCGAGTCGATTTTCACTAGATTTCATCAGGTTTACGCTTTACAACATGGAATTATGACTTTCGAATGTGGATGTTTGTGTAAACGATATTCGTGAATAACTAATGAAAAACACGTTGTGCGAGTCGATTTTCACTAGATTTCATCAGGTTTACGCTTTACATCATGGAATTACGAATTTAGAATGTGGATGTTTGTTTAATCAATATTCGTAAATAACTAATGAAAAACACGTTGTGCGAGTCAATTTTCACTTGATTTCATCAGGTTTACGCTTTACAACATGGAATTATGACTTTCGAATGTGGATGTTTGTGTAAACCATATTCGTGAATAACTAATGAAAAACACGTTGTGCGAGTCGATTTTCACTAGATTTCATCAGGTTTACGCTTTACAACATGGAATTATGACTTTCTAATGTGGATGTGTGTGTAATCGATATTCGTGAAAAACTAATGAAAAACACGTTGTGCGAGTCGATTTTCACTAGATTTCATCAGGTTTAGGCTTTACAACATGGAATTATGAATTATGAATTATGATGTTGTCCTTGATTTCATACGGTTTACGCTTTACAACATGGAATTATGACTTTCGAATGTGGATGTTTGTGTAACCGATATTCGTGAATAACTAATGAAAAACACGTTGTGCGAGTCGATTTTCGTAAGCTTTATAACATGGAATTATGACTTTTGAATGTGGATGTTTGTGTAAACGATATTCGTGAATAACTGAGTAAAAACACGTTGTGCGAGACGATTTTCACTTGATTTCATACGGTTTACGCTTTACAACATGGAATTATGACTTTCGAATGTGGATGTTTGTGTAACCGATATTCGTGAATAACTAATGAAAAACACGTTGTGCGAGATGATTTTCACTAGATTTCATCAGGTTTACGCTTTACAACATGGAATTAGGAATTTAGAATGTGGATGTTTGTTTAATCAATATTCGTGAATAACTAATGAAAAACTTGTTGTGCGAGTCGATTTTCACTAGATTTCATCAGGTTTACGCTTTACAACATGGAATTATGACTTTCGAATGTGGATGTTTGTGTAACCGATATTCGTGAATAACTAATGAAAAACACGTTGTGCGAGATGATTTTCACTAGATTTCATCAGGTTTACGCTTTACAACATGGAATTATGAATTTAGAATGCGGATGTTTGTGTAAACGATATTCGTGAATAACTAATGAAAAACACGTTGTGCGAGTCAATTTTCACGAGATTTCATCAGGTTTACGCTTTACATCATGGAATTACGAATTTAGAATGTGGATGTTTGTTTAATCAATATTGGTAGATAACTAACGAAAAACACGTTGTGCGAGACGATTTTCACTAGATTTCATCAGGTTTACGCTTTACAACATGGAATTATGACTTTCTAATGTGGATGTTTGTGTAATCGATATTCGTGAAAAACTAATAAAAACCAGGTTGTGCGAGACGATTTTCACTAGATTTACGCTTTACAACATGGAATTAGGAATTTAGAATGTGGATGTTTTTCTAATCGATATTCGTGAATAACTGAGTAAAAACACGTTGTGCGAGACGATTTTCACTTGATTTCATACGGTTTACGCTTTACAACATGGAATTATGACTTTCTAATGTGGATGTGTGTGTAATCGATATTCGTGAAAAACTAATGAAAAACACGTTATGCGAGACGATTTTCACTAGATTTCATCAGGTTTACGCTTTACAAGATGGAATTATGACTTTCGATTGTAGATGTTTGTCTAATCGATATCCGTGAATAACTGAGTAAAAACACGTTGTGCGAGACGATTTTCACTTGATTTCATCAGGTTTACGCTTTACAACATGGAATTATGACTTTCGAATG
Organism: Sepiola atlantica; assembly: GCA_963556195.1. Taxonomy (NCBI): domain Eukaryota; kingdom Metazoa; phylum Mollusca; class Cephalopoda; order Sepiida; family Sepiolidae; genus Sepiola; species Sepiola atlantica. Next base: position 79,806 of record CAUVYP010001269.1, read on the forward strand.
TGGATGTTTGTGTAAACAGTATTCGTGAATAACTAATGAAAAACACGTTGTGCGAGACGATTTTCACTAGATTTCATTGCTTTACAACATGGAATTATGAATTTAGAATGTGGATGTTTGTTTAATCAATATTCGTGAATAACTAATGAAAAACACGTTGTGCGAGTCGATTTTCACTAGATTTCATCAGGTTTACGCTTTACAACATGGAATTATGACTTTCGAATGTGGATGTTTGTGTAACCGATATTCGTGAATAACTAATGAAAAACACGTTGTGCGAGTCGATTTTCGTAACTTTATAACATGGAATTATGACTTTTGAATGTGGATGTTTGTGGATATTCGTGAATAACTGAGTAAAAACACGTTGTGCGAGACGATTTTCACTTGATTTCATACGGTTTACGCTTTACAACATGGAATTATGACTTTCGATTGTAGATGTTTGTCTAATCGATATTCGTGAATAACTGAGTAAAAACACGTTGTGCGAGACGATTTTCACCAGATTTCATCAGGTTTACGCTTTACAACATGGAATTGTGAATTTAGAATGCGGATGTTTGTGTAAACGATATTCGTGAATAACTAATGAAAAACACGTTGTGCGAGTCAATTTTCACGAGATTTCATCAGGTTTACGCTTTACATCATGGAATTACGAATTTAGAATGTGGATGTTTGTTTAATCAATATTGGTAGATAACTAACGAAAAACACATTGTGCGAGACGATTTTCACTAGATTTCATCAGGTTTACGCTTTACAACATGGAATTATGACTTTCTAATGTGGATGTGTGTGTAATCGATATTCGTGAAAAACTAATAAAAACACGTTATGCGAGACGATTTTCACTAGATTTCATCAGGTTTACGCTTTACAAGATGGAATTATGACTTTCGATTGTAGATGTTTGTCTAATCGATATTCGTGAATAACTGAGTAAAAACACGTTGTGCGAGACGATTTTCACTTGATTTCATCAGGTTTACGCTTTACAACATGGAATTATGACTTTCGAATGTGGATGTTTGTGTAAACAGTATTCGTGAATAACTAATGAAAAACACGTTGTGCGAGACGATTTTCACTAGATTTCATCGCTTTACAACATGGAATTATGAATTTAGAATGTGGATGTTTGTTTAATCAATATTCGTGAATAACTAATGAAAAACACGTTGTGCGAGTCGATTTTCACTAGATTTCATCAGGTTTACGCTTTACAACATGGAATTATGACTTTCGAATGTGGATGTTTGTGTAACCGATATTCGTGAATAACTAATGAAAAACACGTTGTGCGAGACGATTTTCACTTGATTTCATCAGGTTTACGCTTTACAACATGGAATTATGACTTTCGAATGTGGATGTTTGTGTAAACGATATTCCTGAAAAACTAATGAAAAACACGTTGTGCGAGTCGATTTTCACTAGATTTCATCAGGTTTACGCTTTACAACATGGAATTATGACTTTAGAATGTGGATGTTTGTGTAACCGATATTCGTGAATAACTAATGAAAAACACGTTGTGCGAGTCGATTTTCGTAAGCTTTATAACATGGAATTATGACTTTTGAATGTGGATGTTTGTGTAAACGATATTCGTGAATAACTGAGTAAAAACACGTTGTGCGAGACGATTTTCACTTGATTTCATACGGTTTACGCTTTACAACATGGAATTAGGAATTTAGAATGTGGATGTTTGTTTAATCAATATGCGTGAATAACTAATGAAAAACACGTTGTGCGAGTCGATTTTCACTAGATTTCATCAGGTTTACGCTTTACAACATGGAATTATGACTTTCGAATGTGGATGTTTGTGTAAACGATATTCGTGAATAACTAATGAAAAACACGTTGTGCGAGTCGATTTTCACTAGATTTCATCAAGTTTACGCTTTACATCATGGAATTATGACTTTTGAATGTGGATGTTTGTGTAAACGATATTCGTGAATAACTGAGTAAAAACACGTTGTGCGAGACGATTTTCACTTGATTTCATACGGTTTACGCTTTACAACATGGAATTATGACTTTCGAATGTGGATGTTTGTGTAACCGATATTCGTGAATAACAAATGAAAAACACGTTGTGCGAGTCGATTTTCACTAGATTTCATCAGGTTTACGCTTTACAACATGGAATTATGACTTTCGAATGTGGATGTTTGTGTGAACGATATTCGTGAATAACAAATGAAAAACACGTTGTGCGAGACGATTTTCACTAGATTTCATCAGGTTTACGCTTTACAACATGGAATTAGGAATTTAGAATGTGGATGTTTGTTTAATCAATATTCGTGAATAACTAATGAAAAACTTGTTGTGCGAGTCGATTTTCACTAGATTTCATCAGGTTTACGCTTTACAACATGGAATTATGACTTTCGAATGTGGATGTTTGTGTAACCGATATTCGTGAATAACTAATGAAAAACACGTTGTGCGAGACGATTTTCACTAGATTTCATCAGGTTTACGCTTTACAACATGGAATTATGAATTTAGAATGCGGATGTTTGTGTAAACGATATTCGTGAATAACTAATGAAAAACACGTTGTGCGAGTCAATTTTCACGAGATTTCATCAGGTTTACGCTTTACATCATGGAATTACGAATTTAGAATGTGGATGTTTGTTTAATCAATATTGGTAGATAACTAACGAAAAACACGTTGTGCGAGACGATTTTCACTAGATTTCATCAGGTTTACGCTTTACAACATGGAATTATGACTTTCTAATGTGGATGTTTGTGTAATCGATATTCGTGAAAAACTAATAAAAACCAGGTTGTGCGAGACGATTTTCACTAGATTTACGCTTTACAACATGGAATTAGGAATTTAGAATGTGGATGTTTTTCTAATCGATATTCGTGAATAACTGAGTAAAAACACGTTGTGCGAGACGATTTTCACTTGATTTCATACGGTTTACGCTTTACAACATGGAATTATGACTTTCTAATGTGGATGTGTGTGTAATCGATATTCGTGAATAACTGAGTAAAAACACGTTGTGCGAGACGATTTTCACTTGATTTCATCAGGTTTACGCTTTACAACATGGAATTATGACTTTCGAATGTGGATGTTTGTGTAAACAGTATTCGTGAATAACTAATGAAAAACACGTTGTGCGAGACGATTTTCACTAGATTTCATCGCTTTACAACATGGAATTATGAATTTAGAATGTGGATGTTTGTTTAATCAATATTCGTGAATAACTAATGAAAAACACGTTGTGCGAGTCGATTTTCACTAGATTTCATCAGGTTTACGCTTTACAACATGGAATTATGACTTTCGAATGTGAATGTTTGTGTAACCGATATTCGTGAATAACTAATGAAAAACACGTTGTGCGAGTCGATTTTCGTAAGCTTTATAACATGGAATTATGACTTTTGAATGTGGATGTTTGTGTAAACGATATTCGTGAATAACTGAGTAAAAACACGTTGTGCGAGACGATTTTCACTTGATTTCATGCGGTTTACGCTTTACAACATGGAATTATGACTTTCGAATGTGGATGTTTGTGTAACCGATATTCGTGAATAACAAATGAAAAACACGTTGTGCGAGTCGATTTTCACTAGATTTCATCAGGTTTACGCTTTACAACATGGAATTATGACTTTCGATTGTAGATGTTTGTCTAATCGATATTCGTGAATAACTGAGTAAAAACACGTTGTGCGAGTCGATTTTCACTTGATTTCATCAGGTTTACGCTTTACAACATGGAATTATGACTTTCGAATGTGGATGTTTGTGTAAACAGTATTCGTGAATAACTAATGAAAAACACGTTGTGCGAGACGATTTTCACTAGATTTCATCAGGTTTACGCTTTACAACATGGAATTATGACTTTCGAATGTGGATGTTTGTGTAACCGATATTCGTGAATAACTAATGAAAAACACGTTGTGCGAGACGATTTTCACTAGATTTCATCAGGTTTACGCTTTACAACATGGAATTATGAGTTTAGAATGCGGATGTTTGTGTAAACGATATTCGTGAATAACTAATGAAAAACACGTTGTGCGAGTCAATTTTCACGAGATTTCATCAGGTTTACGCTTTACATCATGGAATTACGAATTTAGAATGTGGATGTTTGTTTAATCAATATTGGTAGATAACTAACGAAAAACACGTTGTGCGAGACGATTTTCACTAGATTTCATCAGGTTTACGCTTTACAACATGGATTTATGAATTTAGAATGTGGATGTTTGTGTATACGATATTCGTGAATAACTAATGAAAAACACGTTGTGCGAGTCAATTTTCACTAGATTTCATCAGGTTTACGCTTTACAACATGGAATTATGACTTTCTAATGTGGATGTTTGTGTAATCGATATTCGTGAAAAACTAATAAAAACCAGGTTGTGCGAGACGATTTTCACTAGATTTACGCTTTACAACATGGAATTAGGAATTTAGAATGTGGATGTTTTTCTAATCGATATTCGTGAATAACTGAGTAAAAACACGTTGTGCGAGACGATTTTCACATGATTTCATACGGTTTACGCTAATGGAATTATGACTTTCTAATGTGGATGTGTGTGTAATCGATATTCGTGAAAAACTAATGAAAAACACGTTATGCGAGACGATTTTCACTAGATTTCATCAGGTTTACGCTTTACAAGATGGAATTATGACTTTCGATTGTAGATGTTTGTCTAATCGATATTCGTGAATAACTGAGTAAAAACACGTTGTGCGAGACGATTTTCACTTGATTTCATCAGGTTTACGCTTTACAACATGGAATTATGACTTTCGAATGTGGATGTTTGTGTAAACAGTATTCGTGAATAACTAATGAAAAACACGTTGTGCGAGACGATTTTCACTAGATTTCATCAGGTTTACGCTGTACAACATGGAATTATGAATTTAGAATGTGGATGTTTGTTTAATCAATATGCGTGAATAACTAATGAAAAACACGTTGTGCGAGTCGATTTTCACTAGATTTCATCAGGTTTACGCTTTACAACATGGAATTATGACTTTCGAATGTGGATGTTTGTGTAAACGATATTCGTGAATAACTAATGAAAAACACGTTGTGCGAGTCGATTTTCACTAGATTTCATCAGGTTTACGCTTTACATCATGGAATTACGAATTTAGAATGTGGATGTTTGTTTAATCAATATTCGTAAATAACTAATGAAAAACACGTTGTGCGAGTCAATTTTCACTTGATTTCATCAGGTTTACGCTTTACAACATGGAATTATGACTTTCGAATGTGGATGTTTGTGTAAACCATATTCGTGAATAACTAATGAAAAACACGTTGTGCGAGTCGATTTTCACTAGATTTCATCAGGTTTACGCTTTACAACATGGAATTATGACTTTCTAATGTGGATGTGTGTGTAATCGATATTCGTGAAAAACTAATGAAAAACACGTTGTGCGAGTCGATTTTCACTAGATTTCATCAGGTTTAGGCTTTACAACATGGAATTATGAATTATGAATTATGATGTTGTCCTTGATTTCATACGGTTTACGCTTTACAACATGGAATTATGACTTTCGAATGTGGATGTTTGTGTAACCGATATTCGTGAATAACTAATGAAAAACACGTTGTGCGAGTCGATTTTCGTAAGCTTTATAACATGGAATTATGACTTTTGAATGTGGATGTTTGTGTAAACGATATTCGTGAATAACTGAGTAAAAACACGTTGTGCGAGACGATTTTCACTTGATTTCATACGGTTTACGCTTTACAACATGGAATTATGACTTTCGAATGTGGATGTTTGTGTAACCGATATTCGTGAATAACAAATGAAAAACACGTTGTGCGAGTCGATTTTCACTAGATTTCATCAGGTTTACGCTTTACAACATGGAATTATGACTTTCGAATGTGGATGTTTGTGTGAACGATATTCGTGAATAACAAATGAAAAACACGTTGTGCGAGACGATTTTCACTAGATTTCATCAGGTTTACGCTTTACAACATGGAATTAGGAATTTAGAATGTGGATGTTTGTTTAATCAATATTCGTGAATAACTAATGAAAAACTTGTTGTGCGAGTCGATTTTCACTAGATTTCATCAGGTTTACGCTTTACAACATGGAATTATGACTTTCGAATGTGGATGTTTGTGTAACCGATATTCGTGAATAACTAATGAAAAACACGTTGTGCGAGATGATTTTCACTAGATTTCATCAGGTTTACGCTTTACAACATGGAATTATGAATTTAGAATGCGGATGTTTGTGTAAACGATATTCGTGAATAACTAATGAAAAACACGTTGTGCGAGTCAATTTTCACGAGATTTCATCAGGTTTACGCTTTACATCATGGAATTACGAATTTAGAATGTGGATGTTTGTTTAATCAATATTGGTAGATAACTAACGAAAAACACGTTGTGCGAGACGATTTTCACTAGATTTCATCAGGTTTACGCTTTACAACATGGAATTATGACTTTCTAATGTGGATGTTTGTGTAATCGATATTCGTGAAAAACTAATAAAAACCAGGTTGTGCGAGACGATTTTCACTAGATTTACGCTTTACAACATGGAATTAGGAATTTAGAATGTGGATGTTTTTCTAATCGATATTCGTGAATAACTGAGTAAAAACACGTTGTGCGAGACGATTTTCACTTGATTTCATACGGTTTACGCTTTACAACAGTGAATTATGACTTTCTAATGTGGATGTGTGTGTAATCGATATTCGTGAAAAACTAATGAAAAACACGTTATGCGAGACGATTTTCACTAGATTTCATCAGGTTTACGCTTTACAAGATGGAATTATGACTTTCGATTGTAGATGTTTGTCTAATCGATATTCGTGAATAACTGAGTAAAAACACGTTGTGCGAGACGATTTTCACTTGATTTCATCAGGTTTACGCTTTACAACATGGAATTATGACTTTCGAATGTGGATGTTTGTGTAAACAGTATTCGTGAATAACTAATGAAAAACACGTTGTGCGAGACGATTTTCACTAGATTTCATCGCTTTACAACATGGAATTATGAATTTAGAATGTGGATGTTTGTTTAATCAATATTCGTGAATAACTAATGAAAAACACGTTGTGCGAGTCGATTTTCACTAGATTTCATCAGGTTTACGCTTTACAACATGGAATTATGACTTTCGAATGTGGATGTTTGTGTAACCGATATTCGTGAATAACTAATGAAAAACACGTTGTGCGAGTCGATTTTCGTAAGCTTTATAACATGGAATTATGACTTTTGAATGTGGATGTTTGTGTAAACGATATTCGTGAATAACTGAGTAAAAACACGTTGTGCGAGACGATTTTCACTTGATTTCATACGGTTTACGCTTTACAACATGGAATTATGACTTTCGATTGTAGATGTTTGTCTAATCGATATTCGTGAATAACTGAGTAAAAACACGTTGTGCGAGACGATTTTCACCAGATTTCATCAGGTTTACGCTTTACAACATGGAATTATGAATTTAGAATGCGGATGTTTGTGTAAACGATATTCGTGAATAACTAATGAAAAACACGTTGTGCGAGTCAATTTTCACGAGATTTCATCAGGTTTACGCTTTACATCATGGAATTACGAATTTAGAATGTGGATGTTTGTTTAATCAATATTGGTAGATAACTAACGAAAAACACGTTGTGCGAGACGATTTTCACTAGATTTCATCAGGTTTACGCTTTACAACATGGAATTATGACTTTCTAATGTGGATGTGTGTGTAATCGATATTCGTGAAAAACTAATAAAAACACGTTATGCGAGACGATTTTCACTAGATTTCATCAGGTTTACGCTTTACAAGATGGAATTATGACTTTCGATTGTAGATGTTTGTCTAATCGATATTCGTGAATAACTGAGTAAAAACACGTTGTGCGAGACGATTTTCACTTGATTTCATCAGGTTTACGCTTTACAACATGGAATTATGACTTTCGAATGTGGATGTTTGTGTAAACAGTATTCGTGAATAACTAATGAAAAACACGTTGTGCGAGACGATTTTCACTAGATTTCATCGCTTTACAACATGGAATTATGAATTTAGAATGTGGATGTTTGTTTAATCAATATTCGTGAATAACTAATGAAAAACACGTTGTGCGAGTCGATTTTCACTAGATTTCATCAGGTTTACGCTTTACAACATAGAATTATGACTTTCGAATGTGGATGTTTGTGTAACCGATATTCGTGAATAACTAATGAAAAACACGTTGTGCGAGTCGATTTTCGTAAGCTTTATAACATGGAATTATGACTTTTGAATGTGGATGTTTGTGTAAACGATATTCGTGAATAACTGAGTAAAAACACGTTGTGCGAGACGATTTTCACTTGATTTCATACGGTTTACGCTTTACAACATGGAATTATGACTTTCGATTGTAGATGTTTGTCTAATCGATATTCGTGAATAACTGAGTAAAAACACGTTGTGCGAGACGATTTTCACCAGATTTCATCAGGTTTACGCTTTACAACATGGAATTATGAATTTAGAATGCGGATGTTTGTGTAAACGATATTCGTGAATAACTAATGAAAAACACGTTGTGCGAGTCAATTTTCACGAGATTTCATCAGGTTTACGCTTTACATCATGGAATTACGAATTTAGAATGTGGATGTTTGTTTAATCAATATTGGTAGATAACTAACGAAAAACACGTTGTGCGAGACGATTTTCACTAGATTTCATCAGGTTTACGCTTTACAACATGGAATTATGACTTTCTAATGTGGATGTTTGTGTAATCGATATTCGTGAAAAACTAATAAAAACCAGGTTGTGCGAGACGATTTTCACTAGATTTACGCTTTACAACATGGAATTAGGAATTTAGAATGTGGATGTTTTTCTAATCGATATTCGTGAATAACTGAGTAAAAACACGTTGTGCGAGACGATTTTCACTTGATTTCATACGGTTTACGCTTTACAACATGGAATTATGACTTTCTAATGTGGATGTGTGTGTAATCGATATTCGTGAAAAACTAATGAAAAACACGTTATGCGAGACGATTTTCACTAGATTTCATCAGGTTTACGCTTTACAACATGGAATTATGACTTTCGATTGTAGATGTTTGTCTAATCGATATTCGTGAATAACTGAGTAAAAACACGTTGTGCGAGACGATTTTCACTTGATTTCATCAGGTTTACGCTTTACAACATGGAATTATGACTTTCGAATGTGGATGTTTGTGTAAACAGTATTCGTGAATAACTAATGAAAAACACGTTGTGCGAGACGATTTTCACTAGATTTCATCGCTTTACACAACATGGAATTATGAATTTAGAATGTGGATGTTTGTTTAATCAATATTCGTGAATAACTAATGAAAAACACGTTGTGCGAGTCGATTTTCACTAGATTTCATCAGGTTTACGCTTTACAACATGGAATTATGACTTTCGAATGTGGATGTTTGTGTAACCGATATTCGTGAATAACTAATGAAAAACACGTTGTGCGAGTCGATTTTCGTAAGCTTTATAACATGGAATTATGACTTTTGAATGTGGATGTTTGTGTAAACGATATTCGTGAATAACTGAGTAAAAACACGTTGTGCGAGACGATTTTCACTTGATTTCATACGGTTTACGCTTTACAACATGGAATTATGACTTTCGATTGTAGATGTTTGTCTAATCGATATTCGTGAATAACTGAGTAAAAACACGTTGTGCGAGACGATTTTCACCAGATTTCATCAGGTTTACGCTTTATAACATGGAATTAGGAATTTAGAATGTGGATGTTTGTGTAACCGATATTCGTGAATAACTAATGAAAAACACGTTGTGCGAGACGATTTTCACTTGATTTCATCAGGTTTACGCTTTACAACATGGAATTATGAATTTAGAATGCGGATGTTTGTGTAAACGATATTCGTGAATAACTAATGAAAAACACGTTGTGCGAGTCAATTTTCACGAGATTTCATCAGGTTTACGCTTTACATCATGGAATTACGAATTTAGAATGTGGATGTTTGTTTAATCAATATTGGTAGATAACTAACGAAAAACACGTTGTGCGAGACGATTTTCACTAGATTTCATCAGGTTTACGCTTTACAACATGGAATTATGACTTTCTAATGTGGATGTGTGTGTAATCGATATTCGTGAAAAACTAATAAAAACACGTTATGCGAGACGATTTTCACTAGATTTCATCAGGTTTACGCTTTACAAGATGGAATTATGACTTTCGATTGTAGATGTTTGTCTAATCGATATTCGTGAATAACTGAGTAAAAACACGTTGTGCGAGACGATTTTCACTTGATTTCATCAGGTTTACGCTTTACAACATGGAATTATGACTTTCGAATGTGGATGTTTGTGTAAACAGTATTCGTGAATAACTAATGAAAAACACGTTGTGCGAGACGATTTTCACTAGATTTCATCGCTTTACAACATGGAATTATGAATTTAGAATGTGGATGTTTGTTTAATCAATATTCGTGAATAACTAATGAAAAACACGTTGTGCGAGTCGATTTTCACTAGATTTCATCAGGTTTACGCTTTACAACATAGAATTATGACTTTCGAATGTGGATGTTTGTGTAACCGATATTCGTGAATAACTAATGAAAAACACGTTGTGCGAGTCGATTTTCGTAAGCTTTATAACATGGAATTATGACTTTTGAATGTGGATGTTTGTGTAAACGATATTCGTGAATAACTGAGTAAAAACACGTTGTGCGAGACGATTTTCACTTGATTTCATACGGTTTACGCTTTACAACATGGAATTATGACTTTCGATTGTAGATGTTTGTCTAATCGATATTCGTGAATAACTGAGTAAAAACACGTTGTGCGAGACGATTTTCACCAGATTTCATCAGGTTTACGCTTTACAACATGGAATTATGAATTTAGAATGCGGATGTTTGTGTAAACGATATTCGTGAATAACTAATGAAAAACACGTTGTGCGAGTCAATTTTCACGAGATTTCATCAGGTTTACGCTTTACATCATGGAATTACGAATTTAGAATGTGGATGTTTGTTTAATCAATATTGGTAGATAACTAACGAAAAACACGTTGTGCGAGACGATTTTCACTAGATTTCATCAGGTTTACGCTTTACAACATGGAATTATGACTTTCTAATGTGGATGTTTGTGTAATCGATATTCGTGAAAAACTAATAAAAACCAGGTTGTGCGAGACGATTTTCACTAGATTTACGCTTTACAACATGGAATTAGGAATTTAGAATGTGGATGTTTTTCTAATCGATATTCGTGAATAACTGAGTAAAAACACGTTGTGCGAGACGATTTTCACTTGATTTCATACGGTTTACGCTTTACAACATGGAATTATGACTTTCTAATGTGGATGTGTGTGTAATCGATATTCGTGAAAAACTAATGAAAAACACGTTATGCGAGACGATTTTCACTAGATTTCATCAGGTTTACGCTTTACAACATGGAATTATGACTTTCGATTGTAGATGTTTGTCTAATCGATATTCGTGAATAACTGAGTAAAAACACGTTGTGCGAGACGATTTTCACTTGATTTCATCAGGTTTACGCTTTACAACATGGAATTATGACTTTCGAATGTGGATGTTTGTGTAAACAGTATTCGTGAATAACTAATGAAAAACACGTTGTGCGAGACGATTTTCACTAGATTTCATCGCTTTACACAACATGGAATTATGAATTTAGAATGTGGATGTTTGTTTAATCAATATTCGTGAATAACTAATGAAAAACACGTTGTGCGAGTCGATTTTCACTAGATTTCATCAGGTTTACGCTTTACAACATGGAATTATGACTTTCGAATGTGGATGTTTGTGTAACCGATATTCGTGAATAACTAATGAAAAACACGTTGTGCGAGTCGATTTTCGTAAGCTTTATAACATGGAATTATGACTTTTGAATGTGGATGTTTGTGTAAACGATATTCGTGAATAACTGAGTAAAAACACGTTGTGCGAGACGATTTTCACTTGATTTCATACGGTTTACGCTTTACAACATGGAATTATGACTTTCGATTGTAGATGTTTGTCTAATCGATATTCGTGAATAACTGAGTAAAAACACGTTGTGCGAGACGATTTTCACCAGATTTCATCAGGTTTACGCTTTATAACATGGAATTAGGAATTTAGAATGTGGATGTTTGTGTAACCGATATTCGTGAATAACTAATGAAAAACACGTTGTGCGAGACGATTTTCACTTGATTTCATCAGGTTTACGCTTTACAACATGGAATTATGACTTTCGAATGTGGATGTTTGTGTAAACGATATTCCTGAAAAACTAATGAAAAACACGTTGTGCGAGTCGATTTTCACTAGATTTCATCAGGTTTACGCTTTACAACATGGAATTATGACTTTAGAATGTGGATGTTTGTGTAACCGATATTCGTGAATAACTAATGAAAAACACGTTGTGCGAGTCGATTTTCGTAAGCTTTATAACATGGAATTATTACTTTTGAATGTGGATGTTTGTGTAAACGATATTCGTGAATAACTGAGTAAAAACACGTTGTGCGAGACGATTTTCACTTGATTTCATGCGGTTTACGCTTTACAACATGGAATTATGACTTTCGAATGTGGATGTTTGTGTAACCGATATTCGTGAATAACAAATGAAAAACACGTTGTGCGAGACGATTTTCACTAGATTTCATCAGGTTTACGCTTTACAACATGGAATTAGGAATTTAGAATGTGGATGTTTGTTTAATCAATATTCGTGAATAACTAATGAAAAACACGTTGTGCGAGTCGATTTTCACTTGATTTCATAAGGTTTACGCTTTACAACATGGAATTATGACTTTCGAATGTGGATGTTTGTGTAACCGATATTCGTGAATAACTAATGAAAAACACGTTGTGCGAGACGATTTTCACTAGATTTCATCAGGTTTACGCTTTACAACATGGAATTATGAGTTTAGAATGCGGATGTTTGTGTAAACGATATTCGTGAATAACTAATGAAAAACACGTTGTGCGAGTCAATTTTCACGAGATTTCATCAGGTTTACGCTTTACATCATGGAATTACGAATTTAGAATGTGGATGTTTGTTTAATCAATATTGGTAGATAACTAACGAAAAACACGTTGTGCGAGACGATTTTCACTAGATTTCATCAGGTTTACGCTTTACAACATGGATTTATGAATTTAGAATGTGGATGTTTGTGTAAACGATATTCGTGAATAACTAATGAAAAACACGTTGTGCGAGTCAATTTTCACTAGATTTCATCAGGTTTACGCTTTACAACATGGAATTATGACTTTCTAATGTGGATGTTTGTGTAATCGATATTCGTGAAAAACTAATAAAAACCAGGTTGTGCGAGACGATTTTCACTAGATTTACGCTTTACAACATGGAATTAGGAATTTAGAATGTGGATGTTTTTCTAATCGATATTCGTGAATAACTGAGTAAAAACACGTTGTGCGAGACGATTTTCACTTGATTTCATACGGTTTACGCTAATGGAATTATGACTTTCTAATGTGGATGTGTGTGTAATCGATATTCGTGAAAAACTAATGAAAAACACGTTATGCGAGACGATTTTCACTAGATTTCATCAGGTTTACGCTTTACAAGATGGAATTATGACTTTCGATTGTAGATGTTTGTCTAATCGATATTCGTGAATAACTGAGTAAAAACACGTTGTGCGAGACGATTTTCACTTGATTTCATCAGGTTTACGCTTTACAACATGGAATTATGACTTTCGAATGTGGATGTTTGTGTAAACAGTATTCGTGAATAACTAATGAAAAACACGTTGTGCGAGACGATTTTCACTAGATTTCATCGCTTTACAACATGGAATTATTAATTTAGAATGTGGATGTTTGTGTAAACGATATTCCTGAAAAACTAATGAAAAACACGTTGTGCGAGTCGATTTTCACTAGATTTCATCAGGTTTACGCATTACAACATGGAATTATGACTTTAGAATGTGGATGTTTGTGTAACCGATATTCGTGAATAACTAATGAAAAACACGTTGTGCGAGTCGATTTTCGTAAGCTTTATAACATGGAATTATGACTTTTGAATGTGGATGTTTGTGTAAACGATATTCGTGAATAACTGAGTAAAAACACGTTGTGCGAGACGATTTTCACTTGATTTCATACGGTTTACGCTTTACAACATGGAATTAGGAATTTAGAATGTGGATGTGTGTGTAATCGATATTCGTGACTAACTAATGAAAAACACGTTGTGCGAGACGATTTTCACTTGATTTCATCAGGTTTACGCTTTACAACATGGAATTATGACTGAATGTGGATGTTTGTGTAAACGATATTCGTGAATAACTAATGAAAAACACGTTGTGCGAGTCAATTTTCACTAGATTTCATCAGGTTTACGCTTTACAACATGGAATTATGACTTTCGATTGTAGATGTTTGTCTAATCGATATTCGTGAATAACTGAGTAAAAACACGTTGTGCGAGTCGATTTTCACTTGATTTCATCAGGTTTACGCTTTACAACATGGAATTATGACTTTCGAATGTGGATGTTTGTGTAAACAGTATTCGTGAATAACTAATGAAAAACACGTTGTGCGAGACGATTTTCACTAGATTTCATCAGGTTTACGCTGTACAACATGGAATTATGAATTTAGAATGTGGATGTTTGTTTAATCAATATGCGTGAATAACTAATGAAAAACACGTTGTGCGAGTCGATTTTCACTAGATTTCATCAGGTTTACGCTTTACAACATGGAATTATGACTTTCGAATGTGGATGTTTGTGTAAACGATATTCGTGAATAACTAATGAAAAACACGTTGTGCGAGTCGATTTTCACTAGATTTCATCAGGTTTACGCTTTACATCATGGAATTACGAATTTAGAATGTGGATGTTTGTTTAATCAATATTCGTAAATAACTAATGAAAAACACGTTGTGCGAGTCAATTTTCACTTGATTTCATCAGGTTTACGCTTTACAACATGGAATTATGACTTTCGAATGTGGATGTTTGTGTAAACCATATTCGTGAATAACTGAGTAAAAACACGTTGTGAGAGACGATTTTCACTTGATTTCATACGGTTTACGCTTTACAACATGGAATTATGACTTTCTAATGTGGATGTGTGTGTAATCGATATTCGTGAAAAACTAATGAAAAACACGTTGTGCGAGTCGATTTTCACTAGATTTCATCAGGTTTAGGCTTTACAACATGGAATTATGAATTATGAATTATGATGTTGTCCTTGATTTCATACGGTTTACGCTTTACAACATGGAATTATGACTTTCGAATGTGGATGTTTGTGTAACCGATATTCGTGAATAACTAATGAAAAACACGTTGTGCGAAACCGATATTCGTGAATAACAAATGAAAAACACGTTGTGCGAGTCGATTTTCACTAGATTTCATCAGGTTTACGCTTTACAACATGGAATTATGACTTTCGAATGTGGATGTTTGTGTGAACGATATTCGTGAATAACAAATGAAAAACACGTTGTGCGAGACGATTTTCACTAGATTTCATCAGGTTTACGCTGTACAACATGGAATTATGAATTTAGAATGTGGATGTTTGTTTAATCAATATGCGTGAATAACTAATGAAAAACACGTTGTGCGAGTCGATTTTCACTAGATTTCATCAGGTTTACGCTTTACAACATGGAATTATGACTTTCGAATGTGGATGTTTGTGTAAACGATATTCGTGAATAACTAATGAAAAACACGTTGTGCGAGTCGATTTTCACTAGATTTCATCAGGTTTACGCTTTACATCATGGAATTACGAATTTAGAATGTGGATGTTTGTTTAATCAATATTCGTAAATAACTAATGAAAAACACGTTGTGCGAGTCAATTTTCACTTGATTTCATCAGGTTTACGCTTTACAACATGGAATTATGACTTTCGAATGTGGATGTTTGTGTAAACCATATTCGTGAATAACTGAGTAAAAACACGTTGTGAGAGACGATTTTCACTTGATTTCATACGGTTTACGCTTTACAACATGGAATTATGACTTTCTAATGTGGATGTGTGTGTAATCGATATTCGTGAAAAACTAATGAAAAACACGTTGTGCGAGTCGATTTTCACTAGATTTCATCAGGTTTAGGCTTTACAACATGGAATTATGAATTATGAATTATGATGTTGTCCTTGATTTCATACGGTTTACGCTTTACAACATGGAATTATGACTTTCGAATGTGGATGTTTGTGTAACCGATATTCGTGAATAACTAATGAAAAACACGTTGTGCGAAACCGATATTCGTGAATAACAAATGAAAAACACGTTGTGCGAGTCGATTTTCACTAGATTTCATCAGGTTTACGCTTTACAACATGGAATTATGACTTTCGAATGTGGATGTTTGTGTGAACGATATTCGTGAATAACAAATGAAAAACACGTTGTGCGAGACGATTTTCACTAGATTTCATCAGGTTTACGCTTTACAACATGGAATTAGGAATTTAGAATGTGGATGTTTGTTTAATCAATATTCGTGAATAACTAATGAAAAACTTGTTGTGCGAGTCGATTTTCACTAGATTTCATCAGGTGTACGCTTTACAACATGGAATTATTACTTTCGAATGTGGATGTTTGTGTAACCGATATTCGTGAATAACTGAGTAAAAACACGTTGTGCGAGACGATTTTCACTTGATTTCATCAGGTTTACGCTTTACAACATGGAATTATGACTTTCGAATGTGGATGTTTGTGTAAACAGTATTCGTGAATAACTAATGAAAAACACGTTGTGCGAGACGATTTTCACTAGATTTCATCGCTTTACAACATGGAATTATGAATTTAGAATGTGGATGTTTGTTTAATCAATTTTCTGTGAATAACTAATGAAAAACACGTTGTGCGAGTCGATTTTCACTAGATTTCATCAGGTTTACGCTTCGATTGTAGATTGTAGATATTCGTGAATAACTGAGTAAAAACACGTTGTGCGAGACGATTTTCACCAGATTTCATCAGGTTTACGCTTTATAACATGGAATTATGACTTTCGAATGTGGATGTTTGTGTAAACGATATTCGTGAATAACAAATGAAAAACACGTTGTGCGAGACGATTTTCACTTGATTTCATCAGGTTTACGCTTTACAACATGGAATTATGACTTTCGAATGTGGATGTTTGTGTAAACGATATTCCTGAAAAACTAATGAAAAACACGTTGTGCGAGTCGATTTTCACTAGATTTCATCAGGTTTAGGCTTTACAACATGGAATTATGAATTATGAATTATGATGTTGTCCTTGATTTCATACGGTTTACGCTTTACAACATGGAATTATGACTTTCGAATGTGGATGTTTGTGTAACCGATATTCGTGAATAACTAATGAAAAACACGTTGTGCGAAACCGATATTCGTGAATAACAAATGAAAAACACGTTGTGCGAGTCGATTTTCACTAGATTTCATCAGGTTTACGCTTTACAACATGGAATTATGACTTTCGAATGTGGATGTTTGTGTGAACGATATTCGTGAATAACAAATGAAAAACACGTTGTGCGAGTCGATTTTTACTAGATTTCATCAGGTTTACGCATTACAACATGGAATTATGACTTTAGAATGTGGATGTTTGTGTAACCGATATTCGTGAATAACTAATGAAAAACACGTTGTGCGAGTCGATTTTCGTAAGCTTTATAACATGGAATTATGACTTTTGAATGTGGATGTTTGTGTAAACGATATTCGTGAATAACTGAGTAAAAACACGTTGTGCGAGACGATTTTCACTTGATTTCATACGGTTTACGCTTTACAACATGGAATTAGGAATTTAGAATGTGGATGTGTGTGTAATCGATATTCGTGACTAACTAATGAAAAACACGTTGTGCGAGACGATTTTCACTTGATTTCATCAGGTTTACGCTTTACAACATGGAATTATGACTGAATGTGGATGTTTGTGTAAACGATATTCGTGAATAACTAATGAAAAACACGTTGTGCGAGTCAATTTTCACTAGATTTCATCAGGTTTACGCTTTACAACATGGAATTATGACTTTCGATTGTAGATGTTTGTCTAATCGATATTCGTGAATAACTGAGTAAAAACACGTTGTGCGAGTCGATTTTCACTTGATTTCATCAGGTTTACGCTTTACAACATGGAATTATGACTTTCGAATGTGGATGTTTGTGTAAACAGTATTCGTGAATAACTAATGAAAAACACGTTGTGCGAGACGATTTTCACTAGATTTCATCAGGTTTACGCTGTACAACATGGAATTATGAATTTAGAATGTGGATGTTTGTTTAATCAATATGCGTGAATAACTAATGAAAAACACGTTGTGCGAGTCGATTTTCACTAGATTTCATCAGGTTTACGCTTTACAACATGGAATTATGACTTTCGAATGTGGATGTTTGTGTAAACGATATTCGTGAATAACTAATGAAAAACACGTTGTGCGAGTCGATTTTCACTAGATTTCATCAGGTTTACGCTTTACATCATGGAATTACGAATTTAGAATGTGGATGTTTGTTTAATCAATATTCGTAAATAACTAATGAAAAACACGTTGTGCGAGTCAATTTTCACTTGATTTCATCAGGTTTACGCTTTACAACATGGAATTATGACTTTCGAATGTGGATGTTTGTGTAAACCATATTCGTGAATAACTGAGTAAAAACACGTTGTGAGAGACGATTTTCACTTGATTTCATACGGTTTACGCTTTACAACATGGAATTATGACTTTCTAATGTGGATGTGTGTGTAATCGATATTCGTGAAAAACTAATGAAAAACACGTTGTGCGAGTCGATTTTCACTAGATTTCATCAGGTTTAGGCTTTACAACATGGAATTATGAATTATGAATTATGATGTTGTCCTTGATTTCATACGGTTTACGCTTTACAACATGGAATTATGACTTTCGAATGTGGATGTTTGTGTAACCGATATTCGTGAATAACTAATGAAAAACACGTTGTGCGAAACCGATATTCGTGAATAACAAATGAAAAACACGTTGTGCGAGTCGATTTTCACTAGATTTCATCAGGTTTACGCTTTACAACATGGAATTATGACTTTCGAATGTGGATGTTTGTGTGAACGATATTCGTGAATAACAAATGAAAAACACGTTGTGCGAGACGATTTTCACTAGATTTCATCAGGTTTACGCTTTACAACATGGAATTAGGAATTTAGAATGTGGATGTTTGTTTAATCAATATTCGTGAATAACTAATGAAAAACTTGTTGTGCGAGTCGATTTTCACTAGATTTCATCAGGTGTACGCTTTACAACATGGAATTATTACTTTCGAATGTGGATGTTTGTGTAACCGATATTCGTGAATAACTGAGTAAAAACACGTTGTGCGAGACGATTTTCACTTGATTTCATCAGGTTTACGCTTTACAACATGGAATTATGACTTTCGAATGTGGATGTTTGTGTAAACAGTATTCGTGAATAACTAATGAAAAACACGTTGTGCGAGACGATTTTCACTAGATTTCATCGCTTTACAACATGGAATTATGAATTTAGAATGTGGATGTTTGTTTAATCAATATTCGTGAATAACTAATGAAAAACACGTTGTGCGAGTCGATTTTCACTAGATTTCATCAGGTTTACGCTTCGATTGTAGATTGTAGATATTCGTGAATAACTGAGTAAAAACACGTTGTGCGAGACGATTTTCACCAGATTTCATCAGGTTTACGCTTTATAACATGGAATTATGACTTTCGAATGTGGATGTTTGTGTAAACGATATTCGTGAATAACAAATGAAAAACACGTTGTGCGAGACGATTTTCACTTGATTTCATCAGGTTTACGCTTTACAACATGGAATTATGACTTTCGAATGTGGATGTTTGTGTAAACGATATTCCTGAAAAACTAATGAAAAACACGTTGTGCGAGTCGATTTTCACTAGATTTCATCAGGTTTACGCTTTACAACATGGAATTACGAATTTAGAATGTGGATGTTTGTGTAAACGATATTCGTGAATAACTAATGAAAAACACGTTGTGCGAGTCGATTTTCACCAGATTTCATCAGGTTTACGCTTTACAACATGGAATTATGACTTTCGAATGTGGATGTTTGTGTAAACGATATTCGTGAATAACTGAGTAAAAACACGTTGTGCGAGACGATTTTCACTAGATTTCATCAGGTTTACGCTTTACAACATGGAATTAGGAATTTAGAATGTGGATGTTTGTTTAATCAATATTGGTGAATAACTAATGAAAAACACGTTGTGCGAGTCAATTTTCACTTGATTTCATCAGGTTTACGCTTTACAACATGGAATTATGACTTTCGAATGTGGATGTTTGTGTAAACGATATTCGTGACTAACTAATGAAAACACGTTGTGCGAGTCAATTTTCACTAGATTTTATCAGGTTTACGCTTTACAACATGGAATTATGACTTTCGAATGTGGATGTTTGTGTAAACGACATTCGTGAATAACTGAGTAAAAACACGTTGTGCGAGACGATTTTCACTTGATTTCATCAGGTTTACGCTTTACAACATGGAATTATGACTTTCGAATGTGGATGTTTGTCTAATCGATATTCGTAGATAACTGAGTAAAAACACGTTGTGCGAGACGATTTTCACCAGATTTCATCAGGTTTACGCTTTATAACATGGAATTATGACTTTCGAATGTGAATGTTTGTGTAAACGATATTCGTGAATAACAAATGAAAAACACGTTGTGCGAGACGATTTTCACTTGATTTCATCAGGTTTACGCTTTACAACATGGAATTATGACTTTCCAATGTGGATGTTTGTGTAAACGATATTCGTGAAAAACTAATGAAAAACACGTTGTGCGAGTCGATTTTCACTAGATTTCATCAGGTTTAGGCTTTACAACATGGAATTATGAATTATGAATTATGATGTTGTCCTTGATTTCATACGGTTTACGCTTTACAACATGGAATTATGACTTTCGAATGTGGATGTTTGTGTAACCGATATTCGTGAATAACTAATGAAAAACACGTTGTGCGAAACCGATATTCGTGAATAACAAATGAAAAACACGTTGTGCGAGTCGATTTTCACTAGATTTCATCAGGTTTACGCTTTACAACATGGAATTATGACTTTCGAATGTGGATGTTTGTGTAAACAGTATTCGTGAATAACTAATGAAAAACACGTTGTGCGAGACGATTTTCACTAGATTTC
Organism: Sepiola atlantica; assembly: GCA_963556195.1. NCBI lineage: Eukaryota > Metazoa > Mollusca > Cephalopoda > Sepiida > Sepiolidae > Sepiola > Sepiola atlantica. The sequence continues at coordinate 101,274 of CAUVYP010001269.1, forward strand.
ATCGCTTTACAACATGGAATTATGAATTTAGAATGTGGATGTTTGTTTAATCAATATTCGTGAATAACTAATGAAAAACACGTTGTGCGAGTCGATTTTCACTAGATTTCATCAGGTTTACGCTTCGATTGTAGATTGTAGATATTCGTGAATAACTGAGTAAAAACACGTTGTGCGAGACGATTTTCACCAGATTTCATCAGGTTTACGCTTTATAACATGGAATTATGACTTTCGAATGTGGATGTTTGTGTAAACGATATTCGTGAATAACAAATGAAAAACACGTTGTGCGAGACGATTTTCACTTGATTTCATCAGGTTTACGCTTTACAACATGGAATTATGACTTTCGAATGTGGATGTTTGTGTAAACGATATTCCTGAAAAACTAATGAAAAACACGTTGTGCGAGTCGATTTTCACTAGATTTCATCAGGTTTACGCTTTACAACATGGAATTACGAATTTAGAATGTGGATGTTTGTGTAAACGATATTCGTGAATAACTAATGAAAAACAGGTTGTGCGAGTCGATTTTCACCAGATTTCATCAGGTTTACGCTTTACAACATGGAATTATGACTTTCGAATGTGGATGTTTGTGTAAACGATATTCGTGAATAACTGAGTAAAAACACGTTGTGCGAGACGATTTTCACTAGATTTCATCAGGTTTACGCTTTACAACATGGAATTAGGAATTTAGAATGTGGATGTTTGTTTAATCAATATTGGTGAATAACTAATGAAAAACACGTTGTGCGAGTCAATTTTCACTTGATTTCATCAGGTTTACGCTTTACAACATGGAATTATGACTTTCGAATGTGGATGTTTGTGTAAACGATATTCGTGACTAACTAATGAAAACACGTTGTGCGAGTCAATTTTCACTAGATTTTATCAGGTTTACGCTTTACAACATGGAATTATGACTTTCGAATGTGGATGTTTGTGTAAACGACATTCGTGAATAACTGAGTAAAAACACGTTGTGCGAGACGATTTTCACCAGATTTCATCAGGTTTACGCTTTATAACATGGAATTATGACTTTCGAATGTGAATGTTTGTGTAAACGATATTCGTGAATAACAAATGAAAAACACGTTGTGCGAGACGATTTTCACTTGATTTCATCAGGTTTACGCTTTACAACATGGAATTATGACTTTCCAATGTGGATGTTTGTGTAAACGATATTCGTGAAAAACTAATGAAAAACACGTTGTGCGAGTCGATTTTCACTAGATTTCATCAGGTTTAGGCTTTACAACATGGAATTATGAATTATGAATTATGATGTTGTCCTTGATTTCATACGGTTTACGCTTTACAACATGGAATTATGACTTTCGAATGTGGATGTTTGTGTAACCGATATTCGTGAATAACTAATGAAAAACACGTTGTGCGAAACCGATATTCGTGAATAACAAATGAAAAACACGTTGTGCGAGTCGATTTTCACTAGATTTCATCAGGTTTACGCTTTACAACATGGAATTATGACTTTCGAATGTGGATGTTTGTGTGAACGATATTCGTGAATAACAAATGAAAAACACGTTGTGCGAGACGATTTTCACTAGATTTCATCAGGTTTACGCTTTACAACATGGAATTAGGAATTTAGAATGTGGATGTTTGTTTAATCAATATTCGTGAATAACTAATGAAAAACTTGTTGTGCGAGTCGATTTTCACTAGATTTCATCAGGTTTACGCTTTACAACATGGAATTATTACTTTGACATGTGGATGTTTGTGTAACCGATATTCGTGAATAACTGAGTAAAAACACGTTGTGCGAGACGATTTTCACTTGATTTCATCAGGTTTACGCTTTACAACATGGAATTATGACTTTCGAATGTGGATGTTTGTGTAAACAGTATTCGTGAATAACTAATGAAAAACACGTTGTGCGAGACGATTTTCACTAGATTTCATCGCTTTACAACATGGAATTATGAATTTAGAATGTGGATGTTTGTTTAATCAATATTCGTGAATAACTAATGAAAAACACGTTGTGCGAGTCGATTTTCACTAGATTTCATCAGGTTTACGCTTCGATTGTAGATTGTAGATATTCGTGAATAACTGAGTAAAAACACGTTGTGCGAGACGATTTTCACCAGATTTCATCAGGTTTACGCTTTATAACATGGAATTATGACTTTCGAATGTGGATGTTTGTGTAAACGATATTCGTGAATAACAAATGAAAAACACGTTGTGCGAGACGATTTTCACTTGATTTCATCAGGTTTACGCTTTACAACATGGAATTATGACTTTCGAATGTGGATGTTTGTGTAAACGATATTCCTGAAAAACTAATGAAAAACACGTTGTGCGAGTCGATTTTCACTAGATTTCATCAGGTTTACGCTTTACAACATGGAATTACGAATTTAGAATGTGGATGTTTGTGTAAACGATATTCGTGAATAACTAATGAAAAACAGGTTGTGCGAGTCGATTTTCACCAGATTTCATCAGGTTTACGCTTTACAACATGGAATTATGACTTTCGAATGTGGATGTTTGTGTAAACGATATTCGTGAATAACTGAGTAAAAACACGTTGTGCGAGACGATTTTCACTAGATTTCATCAGGTTTACGCTTTACAACATGGAATTAGGAATTTAGAATGTGGATGTTTGTTTAATCAATATTGGTGAATAACTAATGAAAAACACGTTGTGCGAGTCAATTTTCACTTGATTTCATCAGGTTTACGCTTTACAACATGGAATTATGACTTTCGAATGTGGATGTTTGTGTAAACGATATTCGTGACTAACTAATGAAAACATGTTGTGCGAGTCAATTTTCACTAGATTTTATCAGGTTTACGCTTTACAACATGGAATTATGACTTTCGAATGTGGATGTTTGTGTAAACGATATTCGTGAATAACTAATGAAAACACGTTGTGCGAGTCGATTTTCACTAGATTTTATCAGGTTTACGCTTTACAACATGGAATTATGACTTTAGAATGTGGATGTTTGTGTAAACGATATTCGTGAATAACTAATGAAAAACACGTTGTGCGAGTCGATTTTCACTAGATTTCATCAGGTTTACGCTTTACATCATGGAATTATGAATTTAGAATGTGTATGTTTGTTTAATCAATATGCGTGAATAACTAATGAAAAACACGTTGTGCGAGTCGATTTTCACTAGATTTCATCAGGTTTACGCTTTACAACATGGAATTATGACTTTCGATTGTAGATGTTTGTAGATAACTGAGTAAAAACACGTTGTGCGAGATGATTTTCACTTGATTTCATACGGTTTACGCTTTACAACATGGAATTATCACTTTCTAATGTGGATGTGTGTGTAATCGATATTCGTGAAAAACTAATGAAAAACACGTTGTGCGAGACGATTTTTACTAGATTTCATCAGGTTTACGCTTTACAACATGGAATTAGGAATTTAGAATGTGGATGTTTGTTTAATCAATATTGGTGAATAACTAATGAAAAACACGTTGTGCGAGTCAATTTTCACTTGATTTCATCAGGTTTACGCTTTACAACATGGAATTATGACTTTCGAATGTGGATGTTTGTGTAAACGATATTCGTGACTAACTAATGAAAACACGTTGTGCGAGTCAATTTTCACTAGATTTTATCAGGTTTACGCTTTACAACATGGAATTATGACTTTCGAATGTGGATGTTTGTGTAAACGATATTCGTGACTAACTAATGAAAACACGTTGTGCGAGTCAATTTTCACTAGATTTTATCAGGTTTACGCTTTACAACATGGAATTATGACTTTCGAATGTGGATGTTTGTTTAATCAATATTGGTGAATAACTAATGAAAAACACATTGTGCGAGTCAATTTTCACTAGATTTCATCAGGTTTACGCTTTACAACATGGAATTATGACTTTCGATTGTAGATGTTTGTAGATAACTGAGTAAAAACACGTTGTGCGAGACGATTTTCACCAGATTTCATCAGTTTTACGCTTTATAACATGGAATTATGACTTTCGAATGTGAATGTTTGTGTAAACGATATTCGTGAATAACAAATGAAAAACACGTTGTGCGAGACGTTTTTCACTTGATTTCATCAGGTTTACGCTTTACAACATGGAATTATGACTTTCGAATGTGGATGTTTGTGTAAACGATATTCCTGAAAAACTAATGAAAAACACGTTGTGCGAGTCGATTTTCACTAGATTTCATCAGGTTTACGCTTTACAACATGGAATTACGAATTTAGAATGTGGATGTTTGTGTAAACGATATTCGTGAAAAACTAATGAAAAACACGTGCGAGACGATTTTTACTAGATTTCATCAGGTTTACGCTTTACAACATGGAATTATGACTTTCGAATGTGGATGTTTGTTTAATCAATATTGGTGAATAACTAATGAAAAACACGTTGTGCGAGTCAATTTTCACTTGATTTCATCAGGTTTACGCTTTACAACATGGAATTATGACTTTCGATTGTAGATGTTTGTAGATAACTGAGTAAAAACACGTTGTGCGAGACGATTTTCACCAGATTTCATCAGGTTTACGCTTTATAACATGGAATTATGACTTTCTAATGTGGATGTGTGTGTAATCGATATTCGTGAAAAACTAATGAAAAACACGTGCGAGACGATTTTTACTAGATTTCATCAGGTTTACGCTTTACAACATGGAATTATGACTTTCGAATGTGGATGTTTGTGTAAACGATATTCGTGAATGAAAAACACGTTGTGCGAGTCGATTTTCACTAGATTTCATCAGGTTTACGCTTTACATCATGGAATAACGAATTTAGAATGTGGATGTTTGTTTAATCAATATTGGTGAATAACTAATGAAAAACACGTTGTGCGAGTCAATTTTCACTAGATTTCATCAGGTTTACGCTTTACAAGATGGAATTATGACTTTCGAATGTGGATGTTTGTGTAAACGATATTCGTGAATAACTAATGAAAAACACGTTGTGCGAGTTAATTTTCACTAGATTTCCTCAGGTTTACGCTTTACAACATGGAATTATGACTTTCGAATATGGATGTTTGTTTAAACGATATTCGTGAATAACTAATGAAAACACGTTGTGCGAGTCGATTTTCACTAGATTTTATCAGGTTTACGCTTTACAACATGGAATTATGACTTTAGAATGTGGATGTTTGTGTAAACGATATTCGTGAATAACTAATGAAAAACACGTTGTGCGAGTCGATTTTCACTAGATTTCATCAGGTTTACGCTTTACATCATGGAATTATGAATTTAGAATGTGGATGTTTGTTTAATCAATATGCGTGAATAACTAATGAAAAACACGTTGTGCGAGTCGATTTTCACTAGATTTCATCAGGTTTACGCTTTACAACATGGAATTATGACTTTCGATTGTAGATGTTTGTAGATAACTGAGTAAAAACACGTTGTGCGAGATGATTTTCACTTGATTTCATACGGTTTACGCTTTACAACATGGAATTATCACTTTCTAATGTGGATGTGTGTGTAATCGATATTCGTGAAAAACTAATGAAAAACACGTTGTGCGAGACGATTTTTACTAGATTTCATCAGGTTTACGCTTTACAACATGGAATTAGGAATTTAGAATGTGGATGTTTGTTTAATCAATATTGGTGAATAACTAATGAAAAACACGTTGTGCGAGTCAATTTTCACTTGATTTCATCAGGTTTACGCTTTACAACATGGAATTATGACTTTCGAATGTGGATGTTTGTGTAAACGATATTCGTGACTAACTAATGAAAACACGTTGTGCGAGTCAATTTTCACTAGATTTTATCAGGTTTACGCTTTACAACATGGAATTATGACTTTCGAATGTGGATGTTTGTGTAAACGATATTCGTGACTAACTAATGAAAACACGTTGTGCGAGTCAATTTTCACTAGATTTTATCAGGTTTACGCTTTACAACATGGAATTATGACTTTCGAATGTGGATGTTTGTTTAATCAATATTGGTGAATAACTAATGAAAAACACATTGTGCGAGTCAATTTTCACTAGATTTCATCAGGTTTACGCTTTACAACATGGAATTATGACTTTCGATTGTAGATGTTTGTAGATAACTGAGTAAAAACACGTTGTGCGAGACGATTTTCACCAGATTTCATCAGTTTTACGCTTTATAACATGGAATTATGACTTTCGAATGTGAATGTTTGTGTAAACGATATTCGTGAATAACAAATGAAAAACACGTTGTGCGAGACGTTTTTCACTTGATTTCATCAGGTTTACGCTTTACAACATGGAATTATGACTTTCGAATGTGGATGTTTGTGTAAACGATATTCCTGAAAAACTAATGAAAAACACGTTGTGCGAGTCGATTTTCACTAGATTTCATCAGGTTTACGCTTTACAACATGGAATTACGAATTTAGAATGTGGATGTTTGTGTAAACGATATTGGTGAATAACTAATGAAAAACAGGTTGTGCGAGTCGATTTTCACTAGATTTCATCAGGTTTACGCTTTACAACATGGAATTATGACTTTCGAATGTGGATGTTTGTGTAAACGATATTCGTGAATAACTGAGTAAAAACACGTTGTGCGAGACGATTTTCACTAGATTTCATCAGGTTTACGCTTTATAACATGGAATTATGACTTTCTAATGTGGATGTGTGTGTAATCGATATTCGTGAAAAACTAATGAAAAACACGTGCGAGACGATTTTTACTAGATTTCATCAGGTTTACGCTTTACAACATGGAATTATGACTTTCGAATGTGGATGTTTGTGTAAACGATATTCGTGAATGAAAAACACGTTGTGCGAGTCGATTTTTCACTAGATTTCATCAGGTTTACGCTTTACATCATGGAATTACGAATTTAGAATGTGGATGTTTGTTTAATCAATATTGGTGAATAACTAATGAAAAACACGTTGTGCGAGTCAATTTTCACTAGATTTCATCAGGTTTACGCTTTACAAGATGGAATTATGACTTTCGAATGTGGATGTTTGTGTAAACGATATTCGTGAAATAACTAATGAAAAACACGTTGTGCGAGTCGATTTTCACTAGATTTCATCAGGCTTTACAACATGGAATTATGACTTTCGAATGTGGATGTTTGTGTAAACGATATTCGTGAATAACTGAGTAAAAACACGTTGTGCGAGACGATTTTCACTTGATTTCATACGGTTTAGGCTTTACAACATGGAATTAGGAATTTAGAATGTGGATGTGTGTGTAATCGATATTCGTGACTAACTAATGAAAAACACGTTGTGCGAGACGATTTTCACTTGATTTCATCAGGTTTACGCTTTACAACATGGAATTATGACTGAATGTGGATGTTTGTGTAAACGATATTCGTGAATAACTAATGAAAAACACGTTGTGCGAGTCAATTTTCACTAGATTTCATGTTGTAAAGCGTAAACCTGATGAAATCTAGTGAAAATCGACTCGCACAACGTGTTTTTCATTAGTTTTTCAGGAATATCGTTTACACAAACATCCACATTCGAAAGTCATAATTCCATTTACATCATGGAATTATGACTTTCGAATGCGGATGTTTGTCTAATCGATATTCGTGAATAACTAATGAAAAACACGTTGTGCGAGACGATTTTCACTTGATTTCATCAGGTTTACGCTTTACAACATTGAATTATGACTTTCTAATGTGGATGTGTGTGTAATCGATATTCGTGAAAAACTAATGAAAAACACGTTGTGCGAGACGAACTTCACTAGATTTCATCAGGTTTACGCTTTACAACATGGAATTAGGAATTTAGAATGTGGATGTTTGTGTAAACGATATTCGTGAATAACTGAGTAAAAACACGTTGTGCGAGTCAATTTTCACTAGATTTCATCAGGTTTACGCTTTACAACATGGAATTATGACTTTCTAATGTGGATGTTTGTGTAATCGATATTCGTGAAAAACTAATGAAAAACACGTTGTGCGAGACGATTTTCACTTGATTTCATACGGTTTACGCTTTACAACATGGAATTAGGAATTTAGAATGTGGATGTTTGTGTAATCGATATTCGTGAAAAACTAATGAAAAACACGTTGTGCGAGTCGATTTTCACTAGATTTCATCAGGTTTACGCTTTACAACATGGAATTATGAATTTAGAATGTGGATGTTTGTGTAAACGATATTCGTGAATAACTAATGAAAAACACGTTGTGCGAGTCGATTTTCACTAGATTTCATCAGGTTTACGCTTTACATCATGGAATTACGAATTTAGAATGTGGATGTTTGTTTAATCAATATGCGTGAATAACTAATGAAAAACACGTTGTGCGAGTCGATTTTCACTAGATTTCATCAGGTTTACGCTTTACAACATGGAATTATGACTTTCGATTGTAGATGTTTGTAGATAACTGAGTAAAAACACGTTGTGCGAGATGATTTTCACTTGATTTCATACGGTTTACGCTTTACAACATGGAATTATCACTTTCTAATGTGGATGTGTGTGTAATCGATATTCGTGAAAAACTAATGAAAAACACGTTGTGCGAGACGATTTTTACTAGATTTCATCAGGTTTACGCTTTACAACATGGAATTAGGAATTTAGAATGTGGATGTTTGTTTAATCAATATTGGTGAATAACTAATGAAAAACACGTTGTGCGAGTCAATTTTCACTTGATTTCATCAGGTTTACGCTTTACAACATGGAATTATGACTTTCGAATGTGGATGTTTGTGTAAACGATATTCGTGACTAACTAATGAAAACACGTTGTGCGAGTCAATTTTCACTAGATTTTATCAGGTTTACGCTTTACAACATGGAATTATGACTTTCGAATGTGGATGTTTGTGTAAACGATATTCGTGACTAACTAATGAAAACACGTTGTGCGAGTCAATTTTCACTAGATTTTATCAGGTTTACGCTTTACAACATGGAATTATGACTTTCGAATGTGGATGTTTGTTTAATCAATATTGGTGAATAACTAATGAAAAACACGTTGTGCGAGTCAATTTTCACTAGATTTTATCAGGTTTACGCTTTACAACATGGAATTATGACTTTCGAATGTGGATGTTTGTGTAAACGATATTCGTGAATAACAAATGAAAAACACGTTGTGCCAGACGTTTTTCACTTGATTTCATCAGGTTTACGCTTTACAACATGGAATTATGACTTTCGAATGTGGATGTTTGTGTAAACGATATTCCTGAAAAACTAATGAAAAACACGTTGTGCGAGTCGATTTTCACTAGATTTCATCAGGTTTACGCTTTACAACATGGAATTACGAATTTAGAATGTGGATGTTTGTGTAAACGATATTGGTGAATAACTAATGAAAAACAGGTTGTGCGAGTCGATTTTCACTAGATTTCATCAGGTTTACGCTTTACAACATGGAATTATGACTTTCGAATGTGGATGTTTGTGTAAACGATATTCGTGAATAACTAATGAAAAACACGTTGTGCGAGTCAATTTTCACTAGATTTCATCAGGTTTACGCTTTACAAGATGGAATTATGACTTTCGAATGTGGATGATTGTCTAATCGATATTCGTGAATAACTGAGTAAAAACACGTTGTGCGAGACGATTTTCACTTGATTTCATACGGTTTACGCTTTACAACATGGAATTATGACTTTCTAATGTGGATGTGTGTGTAATCGATATTCGTGAAAAACTAATGAAAAACACGTTGTGCGAGACGATTTTCACTAGATTTCATCAGGTTTACGCTTTACAACATTGAATTACAAATTTAGAATGTGGATGATTGTCTAATCGATATTCGTGAATAACTGAGTAAAAACACGTTGTGCGAGATGATTTTCACTTGATTTACGCTTTACAACATGGAATTATCACTTTCTAATGTGGATGTGTGTGTAATCGATATTCGTGAATAACTAATGAAAAACACGTTGTGCGAGTCAATTTTCACTAGATTTTATCAGGTTTACGCTTTACAACATGGAATTATGACTTTCGAATGTGGATGTTTGTTTAATCAATATTGGTGAATAACTAATGAAAAACACATTGTGCGAGTCAATTTTCACTAGATTTCATCAGGTTTACGCTTTACAACATGGAATTATGACTTTCGATTGTAGATGTTTGTAGATAACTGAGTAAAAACACGTTGTGCGAGACGATTTTCACCAGATTTCATCAGTTTTACGCTTTATAACATGGAATTATGACTTTCGAATGTGAATGTTTGTGTAAACGATATTCGTGAATAACAAATGAAAAACACGTTGTGCCAGACGTTTTTCACTTGATTTCATCAGGTTTACGCTTTACAACATGGAATTATGACTTTCGAATGTGGATGTTTGTGTAAACGATATTCCTGAAAAACTAATGAAAAACACGTTGTGCGAGTCGATTTTCACTAGATTTCATCAGGTTTACGCTTTACAACATGGAATTACGAATTTAGAATGTGGATGTTTGTGTAAACGATATTGGTGAATAACTAATGAAAAACAGGTTGTGCGAGTCGATTTTCACTAGATTTCATCAGGTTTACGCTTTACAACATGGAATTATGACTTTCGAATGTGGATGTTTGTGTAAACGATATTCGTGAATAACTAATGAAAAACACGTTGTGCGAGTCAATTTTCACTAGATTTCATCAGGTTTACGCTTTACAAGATGGAATTATGACTTTCGAATGTGGATGTTTGTGTAAACGATATTCGTGAATGAAAAACACGTTGTGCGAGTCGATTTTCACTAGATTTCATCAGGTTTACGCTTTACATCATGGAATTACGAATTTAGAATGTGGATGTTTGTTTAATCAATATTGGTGAATAACTAATGAAAAACACGTTGTGCGAGTCAATTTTCACTAGATTTCATCAGGTTTACGCTTTACAAGATGGAATTATGACTTTCGAATGTGGATGTTTGTGTAAACGATATTCGTGAATAACTAATGAAAAACACGTTGTGCGAGTCGATTTTCACTAGATTTCATCAGGCTTTACAACATGGAATTATGACTTTCGAATGTGGATGTTTGTGTAAACGATATTCGTGAATAACTGAGTAAAAACACGTTGTGCGAGACGATTTTCACTTGATTTCATACGGTTTACGCTTTACAACATGGAATTAGGAATTTAGAATGTGGATGTGTGTGTAATCGATATTCGTGACTAACTAATGAAAAACACGTTGTGCGAGACGATTTTAACTTGATTTCATCAGGTTTACGCTTTACAACATGGAATTATGACTGAATGTGGATGTTTGTGTAAACGATATTCGTGAATAACTAATGAAAAACACGTTGTGCGAGTCAATTTTCACTAGATTTCATGTTGTAAAGCGTAAACCTGATGAAATCTAGTGAAAATCGACTCGCACAACGTGTTTTTCATTAGTTTTTCAGGAATATCGTTTACACAAACATCCACATTCGAAAGTCATAATTCCATTTACATCATGGAATTATGACTTTCGAATGCGGATGTTTGTCTAATCGATATTCGTGAATAACTAATGAAAAACACGTTGTGCGAGACGATTTTCACTTGATTTCATCAGCTTTACAACATGGAATTAGGAATTTAGAATGTGGATGTTTGTGTAAACGATATTCGTGAATAACTGAGTAAAAACACGTTGTGCGAGTCAATTTTCACTAGATTTCATCAGGTTTACGCTTTACAACATGGAATTATGACTTTCTAATGTGGATGTTTGTGTAAACGATATTCGTGAAAAACTAATGAAAAACACGTTGTGCGAGTCAATTTTCACTAGATTTCATCAGGTTTACGCTTTACAACATGGAATTATGACTTTCTAATGTGGATGTTTGTGTAATCGATATTCGTGAATAACTGAGTAAAAACACGTTGTGCGAGATGATTTTCACTTGATTTACGCTTTACAACATGGAATTATCACTTTCTAATGTGGATGTGTGTGTAATCGATATTCGTGAAAAACTAATGAAAAACACGTTGTGCGAGACGATTTTTACTAGATTTCATCAGGTTTACGCTTTACAACATGGAATTAGGAATTTAGAATGTGGATGTTTGTGTAAACGATATTCGTGACTAACTAATGAAAACACGTTGTGCGAGTCAATTTTCACTAGATTTTATCAGGTTTACGCTTTACAACATGGAATTATGACTTTCGAATGTGGATGTTTGTGTAAACGATATTCGTGACTAACTAATGAAAACACGTTGTGCGAGTCAATTTTCACTAGATTTTATCAGGTTTACGCTTTACAACATGGAATTATGACTTTCGAATGTGGATGTTTGTTTAATCAATATTGGTGAATAACTAATGAAAAACACATTGTGCGAGTCAATTTTCACTAGATTTCATCAGGTTTACGCTTTACAACATGGAATTATGACTTTCGATTGTAGATGTTTGTAGATAACTGAGTAAAAACACGTTGTGCGAGACGATTTTCACCAGATTTCATCAGTTTTACGCTTTATAACATGGAATTATGACTTTCGAATGTGAATGTTTGTGTAAACGATATTCGTGAATAACAAATGAAAAACACGTTGTGCGAGACGTTTTTCACTTGATTTCATCAGGTTTACGCTTTACAACATGGAATTATGACTTTCGAATGTGGATGTTTGTGTAAACGATATTCCTGAAAAACTAATGAAAAACACGTTGTGCGAGTCGATTTTCACTAGATTTCATCAGGTTTACGCTTTACAACATGGAATTACGAATTTAGAATGTGGATGTTTGTGTAAACGATATTGGTGAATAACTAATGAAAAACAGGTTGTGCGAGTCGATTTTCACTAGATTTCATCAGGTTTACGCTTTACAACATGGAATTATGACTTTCGAATGTGGATGTTTGTGTAAACGATATTCGTGAATAACTGAGTAAAAACACGTTGTGCGAGACGATTTTCACTAGATTTCATCAGGTTTACACTTTATAACATGGAATTATGACTTTCTAATGTGGATGTGTGTGTAATCGATATTCGTGAAAAACTAATGAAAAACACGTGCGAGACGATTTTTACTAGATTTCATCAGGTTTACGCTTTACAACATGGAATTATGACTTTCGAATGTGGATGTTTGTGTAAACGATATTCGTGAATGAAAAACACGTTGTGCGAGTCGATTTTCACTAGATTTCATCAGGTTTACGCTTTACATCATGGAATTACGAATTTAGAATGTGGATGTTTGTTTAATCAATATTGGTGAATAACTAATGAAAAACACGTTGTGCGAGTCAATTTTCACTAGATTTCATCAGGTTTACGCTTTACAAGATGGAATTATGACTTTCGAATGTGGATGTTTGTGTAAACGATATTCGTGAATAACTAATGAAAAACACGTTGTGCGAGTCGATTTTCACTAGATTTCATCAGGCTTTACAACATGGAATTATGACTTTCGAATGTGGATGTTTGTGTAAACGATATTCGTGAATAACTGAGTAAAAACACGTTGTGCGAGACGATTTTCACTTGATTTCATACGGTTTACGCTTTACAACATGGAATTAGGAATTTAGAATGTGGATGTGTGTGTAATCGATATTCGTGACTAACTAATGAAAAACACGTTGTGCGAGACGATTTTCACTTGATTTCATCAGGTTTACGCTTTACAACATGGAATTATGACTGAATGTGGATGTTTGTGTAAACGATATTCGTGAATAACTAATGAAAAACACGTTGTGCGAGTCAATTTTCACTAGATTTCATGTTGTAAAGCGTAAACCTGATGAAATCTAGTGAAAATCGACTCGCACAACGTGTTTTTCATTAGTTTTTCAGGAATCTCGTTTACACAAACATCCACATTCGAAAGTCATAATTCCATTTACATCATGGAATTATGACTTTCGAATGCGGATGTTTGTCTAATCGATATTCGTGAATAACTAATGAAAAACACGTTGTGCGAGACGATTTTCACTTGATTTCATCAGGTTTACGCTTTACAACATTGAATTATGACTTTCTAATGTGGATGTGTGTGTAATCGATATTCGTGAAAAACTAATGAAAAACACGTTGTGCGAGACGAACTTCACTAGATTTCATCAGGTTTACGCTTTACAACATGGAATTAGGAATTTAGAATGTGGATGTTTGTGTAAACGATATTCGTGAATAACTGAGTAAAAACACGTTGTGCGAGTCAATTTTCACTAGATTTCATCAGGTTTACGCTTTACAACATGGAATTATGACTTTCTAATGTGGATGTTTGTGTAAACGATATTCGTGAAAAACTAATGAAAAACACGTTGTGCGAGTCAATTTTCACTAGATTTCATCAGGTTTACGCTTTACAACATGGAATTAGGAATTTAGAATGTGGATGTTTGTGTAATCGGTATTCGTGAAAAACTAATGAAAAACACGTTGTGCGAGACGATTTTCACTTGATTTCATACGGTTTACGCTTTACAACATGGAATTATGAATTTCGATTGTAGATGTTTGTCTAATCGATATTCGTGACTAACTGAGTAAAAACACGTTGTGCGAGACGAATTTCACTTGATTTCATCAGGTTAACGGTTTACAACATGGAATTATGACTTTACAATGCGGATGTTTGTGTAAACGATATTCGTTAATAACTAATGAAAAACACGTTGTGCGAGTCGATTTTCACTAGATTTCATCAGGTTTACGCTTTACAACATGGAATTATGACTTTCGAATGTGGATGTGTTTCTAATCGATATTCGTGAATAACTAATGAAAAACACGTTGTGCGAGTCAATTTTCACTAGATTTCATCAGGTTTACGCTTTACAACATGGAATTATGACTTTCTAATGTGGATGTTTGTGTAATCGATATTCGTGAAAAACTAATGAAAAACACGTTGTGCGAGACGATTTTCACTAGATTTCATCAGGTTTACGCTTTACAACATGGAATTAGGAATTTAGAATGTGGATGTTTGTCTAATCGATATTCGTGAATAACTGAGTAAAAACACGTTGTGCGAGACGATTTTCACTTGATTTCATACGGTTTACGCTTTACAACATGGAATTATGACTTTCTAATGTGGATGTGTGTGTAATCGATATTCGTGAAAAACTAATGAAAAACACGTTGTGCGAGTCGATTTTCACTAGATTTCATCAGGTTTACGCTTTACAACATGGAATTATGAATTATGAATTATGATGTTTCCCTTGATTTCATACGGTTTACGCTTTACAACATGGAATTATGACTTTCTAATGTGGATGTGTGTGTAATCGATATTCGTGAAAAACTAATGAAAAACACGTTGTGCGAGTCGATTTTCACTAGATTTCATCAGGTTTACGCTTTACAACATGGAATTAGGAATTTAGAATGTGGATGTTTGTGTAAACGATATTCGTGAATAACTAATGAAAAACACGTTGTGCGAGTCAATTTTCACTAGATTTCATACGGTTTACGCTTTACAACATGGATTTATGATTTTCTAATGTGGAGTTGTGTGTAATCGATATTCGTGAATAACTAATGAAAAACACATTGTGCGAGACGATTTTCACTTGATTTCATCAGCTTTACAACATGGAATTATGACTTTCGAATGTGGATGTTTGTGTGAACGATATTCGTAAATAACAAATGAAAAACACGTTGTGCGAGACGATTTTCACTAGATTTCACTAGATTACAACATGGAATTATGAATTTCGATTGTAGATGTTTGTCTAATCGATATTCGTGACTAACTGAGTAAAAACACGTTGTGCGAGACGAATTTCACTTGATTTCATCAGGTTAACGGTTTACAACATGGAATTATGACTTTCGAATGCGGATGTTTGTGTAAACGATATTCGTTAATAACTAATGAAAAACACGTTGTGCGAGTCGATTTTCACTAGATTTCATCAGGTTTACGCTTTACAACATGGAATTATGACTTTCGAATGTGGATGTGTTTCTAATCGATATTCGTGAATAACTAATGAAAAACACGTTGTGCGAGTCGATTTTCACTAGATTTCATCAGGTTTACGCTTTACAACATGGAATTAGGAATTTAGAATGTGGATGTTTGTGTAAACGATATTCGTGAATAACTAATGAAAAACACGTTGTGCGAGTCAATTTTCACTAGATTTCATCAGGTTTACGCTTTACAACATGGAATTATGACTTTCTAATGTGGATGTTTGTCTAATCGATATTCGTGAATAACTGAGTAAAAACACGTTGTGCGAGACGATTTTCACTTGATTTCATACGGTTTACGCTTTACAACATGGAATTATGACTTTCTAATGTGGATGTGTGTGTAATCGATATTCGTGAAAAACTAATGAAAAACACGTTGTGCGAGACGATTTTCACTAGATTTCATCAGGTTTACGCTTTACAACATGGAATTACGAATTTAGAATGTGGATGTTTGTTTAATTAATATTGGTAGATAACTAATGAAAAACACGTTGTGCGAGTCGATTTTCACTACATTTCATCAGGTTTACGCTTTACAACATGGAATTATGACTTTCGAATGTGGATGTTTGTGTAAACGATATTCGTGAATAACTAATGAAAAACACGTTGTGCGAGTCAATTTTCACTAGATTTCATCAGGTTTACGCTTTACAACATGGAATTAGGAATTTAGAATGTGGATGTTTGTCTAATCGATATTCGTGAATAACTGAGTAAAAACACGTTGTGCGAGACGATTTTCACTTGATTTCATACGGTTTACGCTTTACAACATGGAATTATGACTTTCTAATGTGGATGTGTGTGTAATCGATATTCGTGAAAAACTAATGAAAAACACGTTGTGCGAGTCGATTTTCACTAGATTTCATCAGGTTTACGCTTTACAACATGGAATTAGGAATTTAGAATGTGGATGTTTGTGTAAACGATATTCGTGAATAACTGAGTAAAAACACGTTGTGCGAGTCAATTTTCACTAGATTTCATCAGGTTTACGCTGTACAACATGGAATTATGACTTTCTAATGTGGATGTGTGTGTAATCGATATTCGTGAAAAACTAATGAAAAACACGTTGTGCGAGACGATTTTCACTAGATTTCATCAGGTTTACGCTTTACATCATGGAATTACGAATTTAGAATGTGGATGTTTGTTTAATCAATATTCGTGAATAACTAATAAAAAACACGTTGTGCGAGTCAATTTTCACTTGATTTCATCAGGTTTACGCTTTACAACATGGAATTACGAATTTAGAATGTGGATGTTTGTTTAATCAATATTGGTAGATAACTAATGAAAAACACGTTGTGCGAGTCGATTTTCACTACATTTCATCAGGTTTACGCTTTACAACATGGAATTATGACTTTCGAATGTGGATGTTTGTGTAAACGATATTCGTGAATAACTAATGAAAAACACGTTGTGCGAGTCAATTTTCACTAGATTTCATTAGGTTTACGCTTTACAACATGGAATTATGACTTTCTAATGTGGATGTTTGTGTAATCGATATTCGTGAAAAACTAATGAAAAACACGTTGTGCGAGACGATTTTCACTAGATTTCATCAGGTTTACGCTTTACAACATGGAATTATGAATTTAGAATGTGGATGTTTGTGTAAACGATATTCGTTAATAACTAATGAAAAACACGTTGTGCGAGTCGATTTTCACTAGATTTCATCAGGTTTACGCTTTACAACATGGAATTATGACTTTCGAATGTGGATGTGTTTCTAATCGATATTCGTGAATAACTGAGTAAAAACACGTTGTGCGAGACGATTTTCACTTGATTTCATACGGTTTACGCTTTACAACATGGAATTATGACTTTCTAATGTGGATGTGTGTGTAATCGATATTCGTGAAAAACTAATGAAAAACACGTTGTGCGAGACGATTTTCACTAGATTTCATCAGGTTTACGCTTTACATCATGGAATTACGAATTTAGAATGTGGATGTTTGTTTAATCAATATTCGTGAATAACTAATAAAAAACACGTTGTGCGAGTCAATTTTCACTTGATTTCATTAGGTTTACGCTTTACAACATGGAATTACGAATTTAGAATGTGGATGTTTGTTTAATTAATATTGGTAGATAACCAATGAAAAACACGTTGTGCGAGTCGATTTTCACTACATTTCATCAGGTTTACGCTTTACAACATGGAATTATGACTTTCGAATGTGGATGTTTGTGTAAACGATATTCGTGAATAACTAATGAAAAACACGTTGTGCGAGTCAATTTTCACTAGATTTCATCAGGTTTACGCTTTACAACATGGAATTAGGAATTTAGAATGTGGATGTTTGTCTAATCGATATTCGTGAATAACTGAGTAAAAACACGTTGTGCGAGACGATTTTCACTTGATTTCATACGGTTTACGCTTTACAACATGGAATTATGACTTTCTAATGTGGATGTGTGTGTAATCGATATTCGTGAAAAACTAATGAAAAACACGTTGTGCGAGTCGATTTTCACTAGATTTCATCAGGTTTACGCTTTACAACATGGAATTATGAATTATGAATTATGATGTTTCCCTTGATTTCATACGGTTTACGCTTTACAACATGGAATTATGACTTTCTAATGTGGATGTGTGTGTAATCGATATTCGTGAAAAACTAATGAAAAACACGTTGTGCGAGTCGATTTTCACTAGATTTCATCAGGTTTACGCTTTACAACATGGAATTAGGAATTTAGAATGTGGATGTTTGTGTAAACGATATTCGTGAATAACTGAGTAAAAACACGTTGTGCGAGTCAATTTTCACTAGATTTCATCAGGTTTACGCTTTACAACATGGAATTATGACTTTCTAATGTGGATGTGTGTGTAATCGATATTCGTGAAAAACTAATGAAAAACACGTTGTGCGAGACGATTTTCACTAGATTTCATCAGGTTTACGCTTTACATCATGGAATTACGAATTTAGAATGTGGATGTTTGTTTAATCAATATTCGTGAATAACTAATAAAAAACACGTTGTGCGAGTCAATTTTCACTTGATTTCATCAGGTTTACGCTTTACAACATGGAATTACGAATTTAGAATGTGGATGTTTGTTTAATCAATATTGGTAGATAACTAATGAAAAACACGTTGTGCGAGTCGATTTTCACTACATTTCATCAGGTTTACGCTTTACAACATGGAATTATGACTTTCGAATGTGGATGTTTGTGTAAACGATATTCGTGAATAACTAATGAAAAACACGTTGTGCGAGTCAATTTTCACTAGATTTCATTAGGTTTACGCTTTACAACATGGAATTATGACTTTCTAATGTGGATGTTTGTGTAATCGATATTCGTGAAAAACTAATGAAAAACACGTTGTGCGAGACGATTTTCACTAGATTTCATCAGGTTTACGCTTTACAACATGGAATTATGAATTTAGAATGTGGATGTTTGTGTAAACGATATTCGTGAATAACTAATGAAAAACACGTTGTGCGAGTCAATTTTCACTAGATTTCATCAGGTTTACGCTTTACAACATGGAATTATGACTTTCTAATGTGGATGTTTGTGTAATCGATATTCGTGAAAAACTAATGAAAAACACGTTGTGCGAGACGATTTTCACTAGATTTCATCAGGTTTACGCTTTACAACATGGAATTAGGAATTTAGAATGTGGATGTTTGTCTAATCGATATTCGTGAATAACTGAGTAAAAACACGTTGTGCGAGACGATTTTCACTTGATTTCATGCGGTTTACGCTTTACAACATGGAATTATGACTTTCTAATGTGGATGTGTGTGTAATCGATATTCGTGAAAAACTAATGAAAAACACGTTGTGCGAGTCGATTTTCACTAGATTTCATCAGGTTTACGCTTTACAACATGGAATTATGAATTATGAATTATGATGTTTCCCTTGATTTCATACGGTTTACGCTTTACAACATGGAATTATGACTTTCTAATGTGGATGTTTGTGTAATCGATATTCGTGAAAAACTAATGAAAAACACGTTGTGCGAGACGATTTTCACTAGATTTCATCAGGTTTACGCTTTACAACATGGAATTAGGAATTTAGAATGTGGATGTTTGTCTAATCGATATTCGTGAATAACTGAGTAAAAACACGTTGTGCGAGACGATTTTCACTTGATTTCATACGGTTTACGCTTTACAACATGGAATTATGACTTTCTAATGTGGATGTGTGTGTAATCGATATTCGTGAAAAACTAATGAAAAACACGTTGTGCGAGACGATTTTCACTAGATTTCATCAGGTTTACGCTTTACATCATGGAATTACGAATTTAGAATGTGGATGTTTGTTTAATCAATATTCGTGAATAACTAATAAAAAACACGTTGTGCGAGTCAATTTTCACTTGATTTCATTAGGTTTACGCTTTACAACATGGAATTACGAATTTAGAATGTGGATGTTTGTTTAATTAATATTGGTAGATAACCAATGAAAAACACGTTGTGCGAGTCGATTTTCACTACATTTCATCAGGTTTACGCTTTACAACATGGAATTATGACTTTCGAATGTGGATGTTTGTGTAAACGATATTCGTGAATAACTAATGAAAAACACGTTGTGCGAGTCAATTTTCACTAGATTTCATCAGGTTTACGCTTTACAACATGGAATTAGGAATTTAGAATGTGGATGTTTGTCTAATCGATATTCGTGAATAACTGAGTAAAAACACGTTGTGCGAGACGATTTTCACTTGATTTCATACGGTTTACGCTTTACAACATGGAATTATGACTTTCTAATGTGGATGTGTGTGTAATCGATATTCGTGAAAAACTAATGAAAAACACGTTGTGCGAGTCGATTTTCACTAGATTTCATCAGGTTTACGCTTTACAACATGGAATTATGAATTATGAATTATGATGTTTCCCTTGATTTCATACGGTTTACGCTTTACAACATGGAATTATGACTTTCTAATGTGGATGTGTGTGTAATCGATATTCGTGAAAAACTAATGAAAAACACGTTGTGCGAGTCGATTTTCACTAGATTTCATCAGGTTTACGCTTTACAACATGGAATTAGGAATTTAGAATGTGGATGTTTGTGTAAACGATATTCGTGAATAACTGAGTAAAAACACGTTGTGCGAGTCAATTTTCACTAGATTTCATCAGGTTTACGCTTTACAACATGGAATTATGACTTTCTAATGTGGATGTGTGTGTAATCGATATTCGTGAAAAACTAATGAAAAACACGTTGTGCGAGACGATTTTCACTAGATTTCATCAGGTTTACGCTTTACATCATGGAATTACGAATTTAGAATGTGGATGTTTGTTTAATCAATATTCGTGAATAACTAATAAAAAACACGTTGTGCGAGTCAATTTTCACTTGATTTCATCAGGTTTACGCTTTACAACATGGAATTACGAATTTAGAATGTGGATGTTTGTTTAATCAATATTGGTAGATAACTAATGAAAAACACGTTGTGCGAGTCGATTTTCACTACATTTCATCAGGTTTACGCTTTACAACATGGAATTATGACTTTCGAATGTGGATGTTTGTGTAAACGATATTCGTGAATAACTAATGAAAAACACGTTGTGCGAGTCAATTTTCACTAGATTTCATTAGGTTTACGCTTTACAACATGGAATTATGACTTTCTAATGTGGATGTTTGTGTAATCGATATTCGTGAAAAACTAATGAAAAACACGTTGTGCGAGACGATTTTCACTAGATTTCATCAGGTTTACGCTTTACAACATGGAATTATGAATTTAGAATGTGGATGTTTGTGTAAACGATATTCGTGAATAACTAATGAAAAACACGTTGTGCGAGTCAATTTTCACTAGATTTCATCAGGTTTACGCTTTACAACATGGAATTATGACTTTCTAATGTGGATGTTTGTGTAATCGATATTCGTGAAAAACTAATGAAAAACACGTTGTGCGAGACGATTTTCACTAGATTTCATCAGGTTTACGCTTTACAACATGGAATTAGGAATTTAGAATGTGGATGTTTGTCTAATCGATATTCGTGAATAACTGAGTAAAAACACGTTGTGCGAGACGATTTTCACTTGATTTCATGCGGTTTACGCTTTACAACATGGAATTATGACTTTCTAATGTGGATGTGTGTGTAATCGATATTCGTGAAAAACTAATGAAAAACACGTTGTGCGAGTCGATTTTCACTAGATTTCATCAGGTTTACGCTTTACAACATGGAATTATGAATTATGAATTATGATGTTTCCCTTGATTTCATACGGTTTACGCTTTACAACATGGAATTCCATGACTTTCTAATGTGGATGTTTGTGTAATCGATATTCGTGAAAAACTAATGAAAAACACGTTGTGCGAGACGATTTTCACTAGATTTCATCAGGTTTACGCTTTACAACATGGAATTAGGAATTTAGAATGTGGATGTTTGTCTAATCGATATTCGTGAATAACTGAGTAAAAACACGTTGTGCGAGACGATTTTCACTTGATTTCATACGGTTTACGCTTTACAACATGCAATTATGACTTTCTAATGTGGATGTGTGTGTAATCGATATTCGTGAAAAACTAATGAAAAACACGTTGTGCGAGTCGATTTTCACTAGATTTCATCAGGTTTACGCTTTACAACATGGAATTATGAATTATGAATTATGATGTTTCCCTTGATTTAATACGGTTTACGCTTTACAACATGGAATTATGACTTTCTAATGTGGATGTGTGTGTAATCGATATTCGTGAAAAACTAATGAAAAACACGTTGTGCGAGTCGATTTTCACTAGATTTCATCAGGTTTACGCTTTACAACATGGAATTAGGAATTTAGAATGTGGATGTTTGTGTAAACGATATTCGTGAATAACTGAGTAAAAACACGTTGTGCGAGTCAATTTTCACTAGATTTCATCAGGTTTACGCTTTACAACATGGAATTATGACTTTCTAATGTGGATGTGTGTGTAATCGATATTCGTGAAAAACTAATGAAAAACACGTTGTGCGAGACGATTTTCACTTGATTTCATTAGGTTTACGCTTTACAACATGGAATTACGAATTTAGAATGTGGATGTTTGTTTAATTAATATTGGTAGATAACCAATGAAAAACACGTTGTGCGAGTCGATTTTCACTACATTTCATCAGGTTTACGCTTTACAACATGGAATTATGACTTTCGAATGTGGATGTTTGTGTAAACGATATTCGTGAATAACTAATGAAAAACACGTTGTGCGAGTCAATTTTCACTAGATTTCATCAGGTTTACGCTTTACAACATGGAATTAGGAATTTAGAATGTGGATGTTTGTCTAATCGATATTCGTGAATAACTGAGTAAAAACACGTTGTGCGAGACGATTTTCACTTGATTTCATACGGTTTACGCTTTACAACATGGAATTATGACTTTCTAATGTGGATGTGTGTGTAATCGATATTCGTGAAAAACTAATGAAAAACACGTTGTGCGAGTCGATTTTCACTAGATTTCATCAGGTTTACGCTTTACAACATGGAATTATGAATTATGAATTATGATGTTTCCCTTGATTTCATACGGTTTACGCTTTACAACATGGAATTATGACTTTCTAATGTGGATGTGTGTGTAATCGATATTCGTGAAAAACTAATGAAAAACACGTTGTGCGAGTCGATTTTCACTAGATTTCATCAGGTTTACGCTTTACAACATGGAATTAGGAATTTAGAATGTGGATGTTTGTGTAAACGATATTCGTGAATAACTGAGTAAAAACACGTTGTGCGAGTCAATTTTCACTAGATTTCATCAGGTTTACGCTTTACAACATGGAATTATGACTTTCTAATGTGGATGTGTGTGTAATCGATATTCGTGAAAAACTAATGAAAAACACGTTGTGCGAGACGATTTTCACTAGATTTCATCAGGTTTACGCTTTACATCATGGAATTACGAATTTAGAATGTGGATGTTTGTTTAATCAATATTCGTGAATAACTAATAAAAAACACGTTGTGCGAGTCAATTTTCACTTGATTTCATCAGGTTTACGCTTTACAACATGGAATTACGAATTTAGAATGTGGATGTTTGTTTAATCAATATTGGTAGATAACTAATGAAAAACACGTTGTGCGAGTCGATTTTCACTACATTTCATCAGGTTTACGCTTTACAACATGGAATTATGACTTTCGAATGTGGATGTTTGTGTAAACGATATTCGTGAATAACTAATGAAAAACACGTTGTGCGAGTCAATTTTCACTAGATTTCATTAGGTTTACGCTTTACAACATGGAATTATGACTTTCTAATGTGGATGTTTGTGTAATCGATATTCGTGAAAAACTAATGAAAAACACGTTGTGCGAGACGATTTTCACTAGATTTCATCAGGTTTACGCTTTACAACATGGAATTATGAATTTAGAATGTGGATGTTTGTGTAAACGATATTCGTGAATAACTAATGAAAAACACGTTGTGCGAGTCAATTTTCACTAGATTTCATCAGGTTTACGCTTTACAACATGGAATTATGACTTTCTAATGTGGATGTTTGTGTAATCGATATTCGTGAAAAACTAATGAAAAACACGTTGTGCGAGACGATTTTCACTAGATTTCATCAGGTTTACGCTTTACAACATGGAATTAGGAATTTAGAATGTGGATGTTTGTCTAATCGATATTCGTGAATAACTGAGTAAAAACACGTTGTGCGAGACGATTTTCACTTGATTTCATGCGGTTTACGCTTTACAACATGGAATTATGACTTTCTAATGTGGATGTGTGTGTAATCGATATTCGTGAAAAACTAATGAAAAACACGTTGTGCGAGTCGATTTTCACTAGATTTCATCAGGTTTACGCTTTACAACATGGAATTATGAATTATGAATTATGATGTTTCCCTTGATTTCATACGGTTTACGCTTTACAACATGGAATTATGACTTTCTAATGTGGATGTTTGTGTAATCGATATTCGTGAAAAACTAATGAAAAACACGTTGTGCGAGACGATTTTCACTAGATTTCATCAGGTTTACGCTTTACAACATGGAATTAGGAATTTAGAATGTGGATGTTTGTCTAATCGATATTCGTGAATAACTGAGTAAAAACACGTTGTGCGAGACGATTTTCACTTGATTTCATACGGTTTACGCTTTACAACATGGAATTATGACTTTCTAATGTGGATGTGTGTGTAATCGATATTCGTGAAAAACTAATGAAAAACACGTTGTGCGAGACGATTTTCACTAGATTTCATCAGGTTTACGCTTTACATCATGGAATTACGAATTTAGAATGTGGATGTTTGTTTAATCAATATTCGTGAATAACTAATAAAAAACACGTTGTGCGAGTCAATTTTCACTTGATTTCATTAGGTTTACGCTTTACAACATGGAATTACGAATTTAGAATGTGGATGTTTGTTTAATTAATATTGGTAGATAACCAATGAAAAACACGTTGTACGAGTCGATTTTCACTACATTTCATCAGGTTTACGCTTTACAACATGGAATTATGACTTTCGAATGTGGATGTTTGTGTAAACGATATTCGTGAATAACTAATGAAAAACACGTTGTGCGAGTCAATTTTCACTAGATTTCATCAGGTTTACGCTTTACAACATGGAATTAGGAATTTAGAATGTGGATGTTTGTCTAATCGATATTCGTGAATAACTGAGTAAAAACACGTTGTGCGAGACGATTTTCACTTGATTTCATACGGTTTACGCTTTACAACATGGAATTATGACTTTCTAATGTGGATGTGTGTGTAATCGATATTCGTGAAAAACTAATGAAAAACACGTTGTGCGAGTCGATTTTCACTAGATTTCATCAGGTTTACGCTTTACAACATGGAATTATGAATTATGAATTATGATGTTTCCCTTGATTTCATACGGTTTACGCTTTACAACATGGAATTATGACTTTCTAATGTGGATGTGTGTGTAATCGATATTCGTGAAAAACTAATGAAAAACACGTTGTGCGAGTCGATTTTCACTAGATTTCATCAGGTTTACGCTTTACAACATGGAATTAGGAATTTAGAATGTGGATGTTTGTGTAAACGATATTCGTGAATAACTGAGTAAAAACACGTTGTGCGAGTCAATTTTCACTAGATTTCATCAGGTTTACGCTTTACAACATGGAATTATGACTTTCTAATGTGGATGTGTGTGTAATCGATATTCGTGAAAAACTAATGAAAAACACGTTGTGCGAGACGATTTTCACTAGATTTCATCAGGTTTACGCTTTACATCATGGAATTACGAATTTAGAATGTGGATGTTTGTTTAATCAATATTCGTGAATAACTAATAAAAAACACGTTGTGCGAGTCAATTTTCACTTGATTTCATCAGGTTTACGCTTTACAACATGGAATTACGAATTTAGAATGTGGATGTTTGTTTAATCAATATTGGTAGATAACTAATGAAAAACACGTTGTGCGAGTCGATTTTCACTACATTTCATCAGGTTTACGCTTTACAACATGGAATTATGACTTTCGAATGTGGATGTTTGTGTAAACGATATTCGTGAATAACTAATGAAAAACACGTTGTGCGAGTCAATTTTCACTAGATTTCATTAGGTTTACGCTTTACAACATGGAATTATGACTTTCTAATGTGGATGTTTGTGTAATCGATATTCGTGAAAAACTAATGAAAAACACGTTGTGCGAGACGATTTTCACTAGATTTCATCAGGTTTACGCTTTACAACATGGAATTATGAATTTAGAATGTGGATGTTTGTGTAAACGATATTCGTGAATAACTAATGAAAAACACGTTGTGCGAGTCAATTTTCACTAGATTTCATCAGGTTTACGCTTTACAACATGGAATTATGACTTTCTAATGTGGATGTTTGTGTAATCGATATTCGTGAAAAACTAATGAAAAACACGTTGTGCGAGACGATTTTCACTAGATTTCATCAGGTTTACGCTTTACAACATGGAATTAGGAATTTAGAATGTGGATGTTTGTCTAATCGATATTCGTGAATAACTGAGTAAAAACACGTTGTGCGAGACGATTTTCACTTGATTTCATGCGGTTTACGCTTTACAACATGGAATTATGACTTTCTAATGTGGATGTGTGTGTAATCGATATTCGTGAAAAACTAATGAAAAACACGTTGTGCGAGTCGATTTTCACTAGATTTCATCAGGTTTACGCTTTACAACATGGAATTATGAATTATGAATTATGATGTTTCCCTTGATTTCATACGGTTTACGCTTTACAACATGGAATTATGACTTTCTAATGTGGATGTGTGTGTAATCGATATTCGTGAAAAACTAATGAAAAACACGTTGTGCGAGTCGATTTTCACTAGATTTCATCAGGTTTACGCTTTACAACATGGAATTAGGAATTTAGAATGTGGATGTTTGTGTAAACGATATTCGTGAATAACTGAGTAAAAACACGTTGTGCGAGTCAATTTTCACTAGATTTCATCAGGTTTACGCTTTACAACATGGAATTATGACTTTCTAATGTGGATGTGTGTGTAATCGATATTCGTGAAAAACTAATGAAAAACACGTTGTGCGAGACGATTTTCACTAGATTTCATCAGGTTTACGCTTTACATCATGGAATTACGAATTTAGAATGTGGATGTTTGTTTAATCAATATTCGTGAATAACTAATAAAAAACACGTTGTGCGAGTCAATTTTCACTTGATTTCATCAGGTTTACGCTTTACAACATGGAATTACGAATTTAGAATGTGGATGTTTGTTTAATCAATATTGGTAGATAACTAATGAAAAAGACGTTGTGCGAGTCGATTTTCACTACATTTCATCAGGTTTACGCTTTACAACATGGAATTATGACTTTCGAATGTGGATGTTTGTGTAAACGATATTCGTGAATAACTAATGAAAAACACGTTGTGCGAGTCAATTTTCACTAGATTTCATTAGGTTTACGCTTTACAACATGGAATTATGAATTATGAATTATGATGTTTCCCTTGATTTAATACGGTTTACGCTTTACAACATGGAATTATGACTTTCTAATGTGGATGTGTGTGTAATCGATATTCGTGAAAAACTAATGAAAAACACGTTGTGCGAGACGATTTTCACTAGATTTCATCAGGTTTACGCTTTACAACATGGAATTATGAATTTAGAATGTGGATGTTTGTGTAAACGATATTCGTGAATAACTAATGAAAAACACGTTGTGCGAGTCAATTTTCACTAGATTTCATCAGGTTTACGCTTTACAACATGGAATTATGACTTTCTAATGTGGATGTTTGTGTAATCGATATTCGTGAAAAACTAATGAAAAACACGTTGTGCGAGACGATTTTCACTAGATTTCATCAGGTTTACGCTTTACAACATGGAATTAGGAATTTAGAATGTGGATGTTTGTCTAATCGATATTCGTGAATAACTGAGTAAAAACACGTTGTGCGAGACGATTTTCACTTGATTTCATACGGTTTACGCTTTACAACATGGAATTATGACTTTCTAATGTGGATGTGTGTGTAATCGATATTCGTGAAAAACTAATGAAAAACACGTTGTGCGAGTCGATTTTCACTAGATTTCATCAGGTTTACGCTTTACAACATGGAATTATGAATTATGAATTATGATGTTTCCCTTGATTTCATACGGTTTACGCTTTACAACATGGAATTATGACTTTCTAATGTGGATGTGTGTGTAATCGATATTCGTGAAAAACTAATGAAAAACACGTTGTGCGAGACGATTTTCACTAGATTTCATCAGGTTTACGCTTTACAACATGGAATTATGAATTTCGATTGTAGATGTTTGTCTAATCGATATTCGTGACTAACTGAGTAAAAACACGTTGTGCGAGACGAATTTCACTAGATTTCATCAGGTTTACGCTTTACAACATGGAATTATGACTTTCGAATGCGGATGTTTGTGTAAACGATATTCGTTAATAACTAATGAAAAACACGTTGTGCGAGTCGATTTTCACTAGATTTCATCAGGTTTACGCTTTACAACATGGAATTATGACTTTCGAATGTGGATGTGTTTCTAATCGATATTCGTGAATAACTAATGAAAAACACGTTGTGCGAGTCGATTTTCACTAGATTTCATCAGGTTTACGCTTTACAACATGGAATTATGAATTTAGAATGTGGATGTTTGTGTAAACGATATTCGTGAATAACTAATGAAAAACACGTTGTGCGAGTCAATTTTCACTAGATTTCATCAGGTTTACGCTTTACAACATGGAATTATGACTTTCTAATGTGGATGTTTGTGTAATCGATATTCGTGAAAAACTAATGAAAAACACGTTGTGCGAGACGATTTTCACTAGATTTCATCAGGTTTACGCTTTACAACATGGAATTAGGAATTTAGAATGTGGATGTTTGTCTAATCGATATTCGTGAATAACTGAGTAAAAACACGTTGTGCGAGACGATTTTCACTTGATTTCATACGGTTTACGCTTTACAACATGGAATTATGACTTTCTAATGTGGATGTGTGTGTAATCGATATTCGTGAAAAACTAATGAAAAACACGTTGTGCGAGACGATTTTCACTAGATTTCATCAGGTTTACGCTTTACAACATGGAATTACGAATTTAGAATGTGGATGTTTGTTTAATCAATATTGGTAGATAACTAATGAAAAACACGTTGTGCGAGTCGATTTTCACTACATTTCATCAGGTTTACGCTTTACAACATGGAATTATGACTTTCGAATGTGGATGTTTGTGTAAACGATATTCGTGAATAACTAATGAAAAACACGTTGTGCGAGTCAATTTTCACTAGATTTCATTAGGTTTACGCTTTACAACATGGAATTATGACTTTCTAATGTGGATGTTTGTGTAATCGATATTCGTGAAAAACTAATGAAAAACACGTTGTGCGAGACGATTTTCACTAGATTTCATCAGGTTTACGCTTTACAACATGGAATTATGAATTTAGAATGTGGATGTTTGTGTAAACGATATTTGTGAATAACTAATGAAAAACACGTTGTGCGAGTCGATTTTCACTAGATTTCATACGGTTTACGCTTTACAACATGGAATTATGACTTTCAAATGTGGATGTTTGTGTAAACGATATTCGTGAATAACTAATGAAAAACACGTTGTGCGAGTCGATTTTCACTAGATTTCATCAGGTTTACGCTTTACAACATGGAATTATGACTTTTGAATGTGGATGTTTGTGTAAACGATATTCGTGAATAACTGAGTAAAAACACGTTGTGCGAGACGATTTTCACTTGATTTCATACGGTTTACGCTTTACAACATGGATTTATGATTTTCTAATGTGGAGTTGTGTGTAATCGATATTCGTGAATAACTAATGAAAAACACATTGTGCGAGACGATTTTCACTTGATTTCATCAGCTTTACAACATGGAATTATGACTTTCGAATGTGGATGTTTTTGTGAACGATATTCGTAAATAACAAATGAAAAACACGTTGTGCGAGACGATTTTCACTAGATTTCATCAGGTTTACGCTTTACAACATGGAATTATGAATTTCGATTGTAGATGTTTGTCTAATCGATATTCGTGACTAACTGAGTAAAAACACGTTGTGCGAGACGAATTTCACTTGATTTCATCGGTTTACGCTTTACCACATGGAATAATGAATTTAGAATGTGGATGTTTGTGTAAACGATATTCGTGAATAACTAATGAAAAACACGTTGTGCGAGTGAAAATTGTTTCACTAGATTTCATCAGGTTTACGCTTTACAACATGAAATTATGACTTTCTAATGTGGATGTTTGTGTAATCGATATTCGTGAAAAACTAATGAAAAACACGTTGTGCGAGACGATTTTCACTAGATTTCATCAGGTTTACGCTTTACAACATGGAATTAGGAATTTAGAATGTGGATGTTTGTCTAATCGATATTCGTGAATAACTGAGTAAAAACACGTTGTGCGAGACGATTTTCACTTGATTTCATACGGTTTACGCTTTACAACATGGAATTATGACTTTCTAATGTGGATGTGTGTGTAATCGATATTCGTGAAAAACTAATGAAAAACACGTTGTGCGAGTCGATTTTCACTAGATTTCATCAGGTTTACGCTTTACAACATGGAATTATGAATTATGAATTATGATGTTTCCCTTGATTTAATACGGTTTACGCTTTACAACATGGAATTATGACTTTCTAATGTGGATGTGTGTGTAATCGATATTCGTGAAAAACTAATGAAAAACACGTTGTGCGAGTCGATTTTCACTAGATTTCATCAGGTTTACGCTTTACAACATGGAATTAGGAATTTAGAATGTGGATGTTTGTGTAAACGATATTCGTGAATAACTGAGTAAAAACACGTTGTGCGAGTCAATTTTCACTAGATTTCATCAGGTTTACGCTTTACAACATGGAATTATGACTTTCTAATGTGGATGTGTGTGTAATCGATATTCGTGAAAAACTAATGAAAAACACGTTGTGCGAGACGATTTTCACTAGATTTCATCAGGTTTACGCTTTACATCATGGAATTACGAATTTAGAATGTGGATGTTTGTTTAATCAATATTCGTGAATAACTAATAAAAAACACGTTGTGCGAGTCAATTTTCACTTGATTTCATCAGGTTTACGCTTTACAACATGGAATTACGAATTTAGAATGTGGATGTTTTTTTAATCAATATTGGTAGATAACTAATGAAAAAGACGTTGTGCGAGTCGATTTTCACTACATTTCATCAGGTTTACGCTTTACAACATGGAATTATGACTTTCGAATGTGGATGTTTGTGTAAACGATATTCGTGAATAACTAATGAAAAACACGTTGTGCGAGTCAATTTTCACTAGATTTCATTAGGTTTACGCTTTACAACATGGAATTATGACTTTCTAATGTGGATGTTTGTGTAATCGATATTCGTGAAAAACTAATGAAAAACACGTTGTGCGAGACGATTTTCACTAGATTTCATCAGGTTTACGCTTTACAACATGGAATTATGAATTTAGAATGTGGATGTTTGTGTAAACGATATTCGTGAATAACTAATGAAAAACACGTTGTGCGAGTCAATTTTCACTAGATTTCATCAGGTTTACGCTTTACAACATGGAATTATGACTTTCTAATGTGTATGTTTGTGTAATCGATATTCGTGAAAAACTAATGAAAAACACGTTGTGCGAGACGATTTTCACTAGATTTCATCAGGTTTACGCTTTACAACATGGAATTAGGAATTTAGAATGTGGATGTTTGTCTAATCGATATTCGTGAATAACTGAGTAAAAACACGTTGTGCGAGACGATTTTCACTTGATTTCATACGGTTTACGCTTTACAACATGGAATTATGACTTTCTAATGT
Organism: Sepiola atlantica; assembly: GCA_963556195.1. Classification (NCBI taxonomy): domain Eukaryota; kingdom Metazoa; phylum Mollusca; class Cephalopoda; order Sepiida; family Sepiolidae; genus Sepiola; species Sepiola atlantica. The sequence continues at coordinate 133,867 of CAUVYP010001269.1, forward strand.
GGATGTGTGTGTAATCGATATTCGTGAAAAACTAATGAAAAACACGTTGTGCGAGTCGATTTTCACTAGATTTCATCAGGTTTACGCTTTACAACATGGAATTATGAATTATGAATTATGATGTTTCCCTTGATTTCATACGGTTTACGCTTTACAACATGGAATTATGACTTTCTAATGTGGATGTGTGTGTAATCGATATTCGTGAAAAACTAATGAAAAACACGTTGTGCGAGTCGATTTTCACTAGATTTCATCAGGTTTACGCTTTACAACATGGAATTAGGAATTTAGAATGTGGATGTTTGTGTAAACGATATTCGTGAATAACTGAGTAAAAACACGTTGTGCGAGTCAATTTTCACTAGATTTCATCAGGTTTACGCTTTACAACATGGAATTATGACTTTCTAATGTGGATGTGTGTGTAATCGATATTCGTGAAAAACTAATGAAAAACACGTTGTGCGAGACGATTTTCACTAGATTTCGTCAGGTTTACGCTTTACATCATGGAATTACGAATTTAGAATGTGGATGTTTGTTTAATCAATATTCGTGAATAACTAATAAAAAACACGTTGTGCGAGTCAATTTTCACTTGATTTCATCAGGTTTACGCTTTACAACATGGAATTACGAATTTAGAATGTGGATGTTTGTTTAATCAATATTGGTAGATAACTAATGAAAAACACGTTGTGCGAGTCGATTTTCACTACATTTCATCAGGTTTACGCTTTACAACATGGAATTATGACTTTCGAATGTGGATGTTTGTGTAAACGATATTCGTGAATAACTAATGAAAAACACGTTGTGCGAGTCAATTTTCACTAGATTTCATTAGGTTTACGCTTTACAACATGGAATTATGACTTTCTAATGTGGATGTTTGTGTAATCGATATTCGTGAAAAACTAATGAAAAACACGTTGTGCGAGACGATTTTCACTAGATTTCATCAGGTTTACGCTTTACAACATGGAATTAGGAATTTAGAATGTGGATGTTTGTCTAATCGATATTCGTGAATAACTGAGTAAAAACACGTTGTGCGAGACGATTTTCACTTGATTTCATCAGGTTTACGCTTTACAACATGGAATTATGACTTTCTAATGTGGATGTGTGTGTAATCGATATTCGTGAATAACTAATGAAAAACACGTTGTGCGAGACGATTTTCACTAGATTTCATCAGGTTTACGCTTTACAAGATGGAATTATGAATTATGAATTATGATGTTTCCCTTGATTTCATACGGTTTACGCTTTACAACATGGAATTATGACTTTCGAATGTGGATGTTTGTGTGAACGATATTCGTGACTAACTGAGTAAAAACACGTTGTGCGAGACGAATTTCACTTGATTTCATCAGGTTAACGGTTTACAACATGGAATTATGACTTTCGAATGCGGATGTTTGTGTAAACGATATTCGTTAATAACTAATGAAAAACACGTTGTGCGAGTCGATTTTCACTAGATTTCATCAGGTTTACGCTTTACAACATGGAATTATGACTTTCGAATGTGGATGTGTTTCTAATCGATATTCGTGAATAACTAATGAAAAACACGTTGTGCGAGTCGATTTTCACTAGATTTCATCAGGTTTACGCTTTACAACATGGAATTATGAATTTAGAATGTGGATGTTTGTTTAATCAATATTGGTAGATAACTAATGAAAAACACGTTGTGCGAGTCGATTTTCACTACATTTCATCAGGTTTACGCTTTACAACATGGAATTATGACTTTCGAATGTGGATGTTTGTGTAAACGATATTCGTGAATAACTAATGAAAAACACGTTGTGCGAGTCAATTTTCACTAGATTTCATTAGGTTTACGCTTTACAACATGGAATTATGACTTTCTAATGTGGATGTTTGTGTAAACGATATTCGTGAAAAACTAATGAAAAACACGTTGTGCGAGACGATTTTCACTAGATTTCATCAGGTTTACGCTTTACAACATGGAATTATGAATTTAGAATGTGGATGTTTGTGTAAACGATATTCGTGAATAACTAATGAAAAACACGTTGTGCGAGTCGATTTTCACTAGATTTCATACGGTTTACGCTTTACAACATGGAATTATGACTTTCGAATGTGGATGTTTGTGTAAACGATATTCGTGAATAACTAATGAAAAACACGTTGTGCGAGTCGATTTTCACTAGATTTCATCAGGTTTACGCTTTATAACATGGAATTATGACTTTTGAATGTGGATGTTTGTGTAAACGATATTCGTGAATAACTGAGTAAAAACACGTTGTGCGAGACGATTTTCACTTGATTTCATACGGTTTACGCTTTACAACATGGATTTATGATTTTCTAATGTGGACTTGTGTGTAATCGATATTCGTGAATAACTAATGAAAAACACATTGTGCGAGACGATTTTCACTTGATTTCATCAGCTTTACAACATGGAATTATGACTTTCGAATGTGGATGTTTGTGTGAACGATATTCGTAAATAACAAATGAAAAACACGTTGTGCGAGACGATTTTCACTAGATTTCATCAGGTTTACGCTTTACAACATGGAATTATGAATTTCGATTGTAGATGTTTGTCTAATCGATATTCGTGACTAACTGAGTAAAAACACGTTGTGCGAGACGAATTTCACTTGATTTCATCAGGTTAACGGTTTACAACATGGAATTATGACTTTCGAATGCGGATGTTTGTGTAAACGATATTCGTTAATAACTAATGAAAAACACGTTGTGCGAGTCGATTTTCACTAGATTTCATCAGGTTTACGCTTTACAACATGGAATTATGACTTTCGAATGTGGATGTGTTTCTAATCGATATTCGTGAATAACTAATGAAAAACACGTTGTGGGAGTCGATTTTCACTAGATTTCATCAGGTTTACGCTTTACAACATGGAATTAGGAATTTAGAATGTGGATGTTTGTGTAAACGATATTCGTGAATAACTAATGAAAAACACGTTGTGCGAGTCAATTTTCACTAGATTTCATCAGGTTTACGCTTTACAACATGGAATTATGACTTTCTAATGTGGATGTTTGTCTAATCGATATTCGTGAATAACTGAGTAAAAACACGTTGTGCGAGACGATTTTCACTTGATTTCATACGGTTTACGCTTTACAACATGGAATTATGACTTTCTAATGTGGATGTGTGTGTAATCGATATTCGTGAAAAACTAATGAAAAACACGTTGTGCGAGACGATTTTCACTAGATTTCATCAGGTTTACGCTTTACATCATGGAATTACGAATTTAGAATGTGGATGTTTGTTTAATCAATATTCGTGAATAACTAATAAAAAACACGTTGTGCGAGTCAATTTTCACTTGATTTCATCAGGTTTACGCTTTACAACATGGAATTACGAATTTAGAATGTGGATGTTTGTGTAAACGATATTCGTGAATAACTAATGAAAAACACGTTGTGCGAGTCAATTGTCACTAGATTTCATTAGGTTTACGCTTTACAACATGGAATTATGACTTTCGAATGTGGATGTTTGTGTAAACGATATTCGTGAATAACTAATGAAAAACACGTTGTGCGAGACGATTTTCACTAGATTTCATCAGGTTTACGCTTTACAACATGGAATTAGGAATTTAGAATGTGGATGTTTGTCTAATCGATATTCGTGAATAACTGAGTAAAAACACGTTGTGCGAGACGATTTTCACTTGATTTCATCAGGTTTACGCTTTACAACATGGAATTATGACTTTCTAATGTGGATGTTTGTGTAATCGATATTCGTGAATAACTAATGAAAAACACGTTGTGCGAGACGATTTTCACTAGATTTCATCAGGTTTACGCTTTACAAGATGGAATTATGAATTTAGAATGTGGATGTTTGTTTAATCAATATTCGTGAATAACTAATAAAAAACACGTTGTGCGAGTCAATTTTCACTTGATTTCATCAGGTTTACGCTTTACAACATGGAATTACGAATTTAGAATGTGGATGTTTGTTTAATCAATATTGGTAGATAACTAATGAAAAACACGTTGTGCGAGTCGATTTTCACTACATTTCATCAGGTTTACGCTTTACAACATGGAATTATGACTTTCGAATGTGGATGTTTGTGTAAACGATATTCGTGAATAACTAATGAAAAACACGTTGTGCGAGTCAATTTTAACTAGATTTCATTAGGTTTACGCTTTACAACATGGAATTATGAATTATGAATTATGATGTTTCCCTTGATTTAATACGGTTTACGCTTTCTAATCGATATTCGTGAATAACTGAGTAAAAACACGTTGTGCGAGACGATTTTCACTAGATTTCATCAGGTTTACGCTTTACAACATGGAATTATGACTTTCGAATGTGGATGTTTGTGTAAACAGTATTCGTGAATAACTAATGAAAAACACGTTGTGCGAGACGATTTTCACTAGATTTCATCGCTTTACAACATGGAATTATGACTTTCGAATGTGGATGTTTGTGTAACCGATATTCGTGAATAACTAATGAAAAACACGTTGTGCGAGTCGATTTTCACTTGATTTCATACGGTTTACGCTTTACAACATGGAATTATGACTTTCTAATGTGGATGTGTGTGTAATCGATATTCGTGAAAAACTAATGAAAAACACGTTGTGCGAGTCGATTTTCACTAGATTTCATACGGTTTACGCTTTACATCATGGAATTATGAATTTAGAATGTGGATGTTTTTTTAATCAATATTCGTGAATAACTAATGAAAAACACGTTGTGCGAGTCGATTTTCACTAGATTTCATCAGGTTTACGCTTTACAACATGGAATTATGAATTTAGAATGTGGATGTTTGTTTAATCAATATTCGTGAATAACTAATGAAAAACACGTTGTGCAAGTCGATTTTCACTAGATTTCATCAGGTTTACGCTTTACAACATGGAATTATGACTTTCGAATGTGGATGTTTGTGTAAACGATGTTCGTGAATAACTAATGAAAAACACGTTGTGCGAGACGATTTTCACTAGATTTCATCAGGTTTACGCTTTACAACATGGAATTATGAATTTAGAATGTGGATGTTTGTGTAACCGATATTCGTGAATAACTAATGAAAAACACGTTGTGCGAGTCGATTTTCACTAGATTTCATCAGGTGTACGCTTTACAACATGGAATTATGACTTTTGAATGTGGATGTTTGTGTAAACGATATTCGTGAATAACTGAGTAAAAACACGTTGTGCGAGACGATTTTCACTTGATTTCATACGGTTTACGCTTTACATCATGGAATTATGAATTTAGAATGTGGATGTTTGTTTAATCAATATTCGTGAATAACTAATGAAAAACACGTTGTGCGAGTCGATTTTCACTAGATTTCATCAGGTTTACGCTTTACAACATGGAATTATGAATTTAGAATGTGGATGTTTGTTTAATCAATATTCGTGAATAACTAATGAAAAACACGTTGTGCGAGTCGATTTTCACTAGATTTCATCAGGTTTACGCTTTACAACATGGAATTAGGAATTTAGAATGTGGATGTTTGTCTAATCGATATTCGTGAATAACTGAGTAAAAACACGTTGTGCGAGACGATTTTCACTAGATTTCATCAGGTTTACGCTTTACAAGATGGAATTATGACTTTCGAGTGTAGATGTTTGTCTAATCGATATTCGTGAATAACTAATGAAAAACACGTTGTGCGAGACGATTTTCACTTGATTTCATCAGCGTAAGCTTTACAACATGGAATTATGACTTTCGAATGTGGATGTTTGTGTAAACAGTATAATGAAAAACACGTTGTGCGTGACGATTTTCACTAGATTTCATCGCTTTACAACATGGAATTATGAATTAAGAATGTGGATGTTTGTTTAATAAATATTCGTGAATAACTAATGAAAAACACGTTGTGCGAGTCGATTTTCACTAGATTTCATCAGGTTTACGCTTTACAACATGGAATTATGACTTTCGAATGTGGATGTTTGTGTAAACGATATTCGTGAATACTAATGAAAAACACGTTGTGCGAGACGATTTTCACTAGATTTCATCAGGTTTACGCTTTACAACATGGAATTATGAATTTAGAATGTGGATGTTTGTGTAAACGATATTCGTGAATAACTAATGAAAAACACGTTGTGCGAGACGATTTTCACTAGATTTCATCAGGTTTACGCTTTACAAGATGGAATTATGACTTTAGAATGTGGATGTTTGTCTAATCGATATTCGTGAATAACTGAGTAAAAACACGTTGTGCGAGACGATTTTCACTTGATTTCATCAGCGTAAGCTTTACAACATGGAATTATGACTTTCGAATGTGGATGTTTGTGTAAACAGTATTCGTGAATAACTAATGAAAAACACGTTGTGCGAGACGATTTTCACTAGAGTTCATCGCTTTACAACATGGAATTATGAATTTAGAATGTGGATGTTTGTTTAATCAATATTCGTGAATAACTAATGAAAAACACGTTGTGCGAGTCGATTTTCACTTGATTTCATCAGGTTTACGCTTTACAACATGGAATTATGACTTTCAAATGTGGATGTTTGTGTAAACGATATTCGTGAATAACTAATGAAAAACACGTTGTGCAAGTCGATTTTCACTAGATTTCATCACGTTTACGCTTTACAACATGGAATAATGACTTTCGAATGTGGATGTTTGTGTAACCGATATTCGTGAATAACTAATGAAAAACACGTTGTGCGAGTCGATTTTCACTAGATTTCATCAGGTTTACGCTTTACAACATGGAATTATGACTTTTGAATGTGGATGTTTGTGTAAACGATATTCGTGAATAACTGAGTAAAAACACGTTGTGCGAGACGATTTTCACTTGATTTCATACGGTTTACGCTTTACATCATGGAATTATGAATTTAGAATGTGGATGTTTGTTTAATCAATATTCGTGAATAACTAATGAAAAACACGTTGTGCGAGTCGATTTTCACTAGATTTCATCAGGTTTACGCTTTACAACATGGAATTATGACTTTCGAATGTGGATGTTTGTGTAAACGATATTCGTGAATACTAATGAAAAACACGTTGTGCGAGACGATTTTCACTAGATTTCATCAGGTTTACGCTTTACAACATGGAATTAGGAATTTAGAATGTGGATGTTTGTGTAAACGATATTCGTGAATAACTAATGAAAAACACGTTGTGCGAGACGATTTTCACTAGATTTCATCAGGTTTACGCTTTACAACATGGAATTAGGAATTTAGAATGTGGATGTTTGTCTAATCGATATTCGTGAATAACTGAGTAAAAACACGTTGTGCGAGACGATTTTCACTTGATTTCATCAGCGTAAGCTTTACAACATGGAATTATGACTTTCGTATGTGGATGTTTGTGTAAACAGTATTCGTGAATAACTAATGAAAAACACGTTGTGCGAGACGATTTTCACTAGATTTCATCGCTTTACAACATGGAATTATGAATTTAGAATGTGGATGTTTGTTTAATCAATATTCGTGAATAACTAATGAAAAACACGTTGTGCGAGTCGATTTTCACTAGATTTCATCAGGTTTACGCTTTACAACATGGAATTATGACTTTCGAATGTGGATGTTTGTGTAAACGATATTCGTGAATAACTAATGAAAAACACGTTGTGCGAGACGATTTTCACTAGATTTCATCAGGTTTACGCTTTACAACATGGAATTAGGAATTTAGAATGTGGATGTTTGTCTAATCGATATTCGTGAATAACTGAGTAAAAACACGTTGTGCGAGACGATTTTCACTTGATTTCATACGGTTTACGCTTTACAACATGGAATTATGACTTTCTAATGTGGATGTGTGTGTAATCGATATTCGTGAAAAACTAATGAAAAACACGTTGTGAGAGACGATTTTCACTAGATTTCATCAGGTTTACGCTTTACAAGATGGAATTATGACTTTCGATTGTAGATGTTTGTCTAATCGATATTCGTGAATAACTGAGTAAAAACACGTTGTGCGAGACGATTTTAACTTGATTTCATCAGCGTAAGCTTTACAACATGGAATTATGACTTTCGAATGTGGATGTTTGTGTAAACAGTATTCGTGAATAACTAATGAAAAACACGTTGTGCGAGACGATTTTCACTAGATTTCATCGCTTTACAACATGGAATTATGAATTTAGAATGTGGATGTTTGTTTAATCAATATTCGTGAATAACTAATGAAAAACACGTTGTGCGAGTCGATTTTCACTAGATTTCATCAGGTTTACGCTTTACAACATGGAATTATGACTTTCGAATGTGGATGTTTGTCTAATCGATATTCGTGAATAACTAATGAAAAACACGTTGTGCGAGTCGATTTTCACTAGATTTCATCAGGTTTACGCTTTACCACATGGAATTATGACTTTCGAATGTGGATGTTTGTGTAAACGATATTCGTTAATACTAATGAAAAACACGTTGTGCGAGACGATTTTCACTAGATTTCATCAGGTTTACGCTTTACAACATGGAATTATGAATTTAGAATGTGGATGTTTGTGTAAACGATATTCGTGAATAACTAATGAACAACACGTTGTGCGAGACGATTTTCACTAGATTTCATCAGGTTTACGCTTTACAACATGGAATTAGGAATTTAGAATGTGGATGTTTGTCTAATCGATATTCGTGAATAACTGAGTAAAAACACGTTGTGCGAGACGATTTTAACTTGATTTCATACGGTTTACGCTTTACAACATGGAATTATGACTTTCTAATGTGGATGTGTGTGTAATCGATATTCGTGAAAAACTAATGAAAAACACGTTGTGAGAGACGATTTTCACTAGATTTCATCAGGTTTACGCTTTACAAGATGGAATTATGACTTTCGATTGTAGATGTTTGTCTAATCGATATTCGTGAATAACTGAGTAAAAACACGTTGTGCGAGACGATTTTCACTTGATTTCATCAGCGTAAGCTTTACAACATGGTATTATGACTTTCGAATGTGGATGTTTGTGTAAACAGTATTCGTGAATAACTAATGAAAAACACGTTGTGCGAGACGATTTTCACTAGATTTCATCGCTTTACAACATGGAATTATTAATTTAGAATGTGGATGTTTGTTTAATCAATATTCGTGAATAACTAATGAAAAACACGTTGTGCGAGTCGATTTTCACTTGATTTCATCAGGTTTACGCTTTACAACATGGAATTATGACTTTCAAATGTGGATGTTTGTGTAAACGATATTCGTGAATAACTAATGAAAAACACGTTGTGCAAGTCGATTTTCACTAGATTTCATCACGTTTACGCTTTACAACATGGAATAATGACTTTCGAATGTGGATGTTTGTGTAACCGATATTCGTGAATAACTAATGAAAAACACGTTGTGCGAGTCGATTTTCACTAGATTTCATCAGGTTTACGCTTTACAACATGGAATTATGACTTTTGAATGTGGATGTTTGTGTAAACGATATTCGTGAATAACTGAGTAAAAACACGTTGTGCGAGACGATTTTCACTTGATTTCATACGGTTTACGCTTTACATCATGGAATTATGAATTTAGAATGTGGATGTTTCTTTAATCAATATTCGTGAATAACTAATGAAAAACACGTTGTGCGAGTCGATTTTCACTAGATTTCATCAGGTTTACGCTTTACAACATGGAATTATGAATTTAGAATGTGGATGTTTGTTTAATCAATATTCGTGAATAACTAATGAAAAACACGTTGTGCAAGTCGATTTTCACTAGATTTCATCAGGTTTACGCTTTACAACATGGAATTATGACTTTCGAATGTGGATGTTTGTCTAATCGATATTCGTGAATAACTAATGAAAAACACGTTGTGCGAGTCGATTTTCACTAGATTTCATCAGGTTTACGCTTTACAACATGGAATTAGGAATTTAGAATGTGGATGTTTGTGTAAACGATATTCGTGAATAACTGAGTAAAAACACGTTGTGCGAGTCAATTTTCACTAGATTTCATCAGGTTTACGCTTTACAACATGGAATTATGACTTTCTAATGTGGATGTGTGTGTAATCGATATTCGTGAAAAACTAATGAAAAACACGTTGTGCGAGACGATTTTCACTAGATTTCATCAGGTTTACGCTTTACATCATGGAATTACGAATTTAGAATGTGGATGTTTGTTTAATCAATATTGGTAGATAACTAATGAAAAACACGTTGTGCGAGTCGATTTTCACTACATTTCATCAGGTTTACGCTTTACAACATGGAATTATGACTTTCGAATGTGGATGTTTGTGTAAACGATATTCGTGAATAACTAATGAAAAACACGTTGTGCGAGTCAATTTTCACTAGATTTCATCAGGTTTACGCTTTACAACATGGAATTATGACTTTCTAATGTGGATGTTTGTGTAATCGATATTCGTGAAAAACTAATGAAAAACACGTTGTGCGAGACGATTTTCACTAGATTTCATCAGGTTTACGCTTTACAAGATAGAATTATGACTTTCGATTGTAGATGTTTGTCTAATCGATATTCGTGAATAACTAATGAAAAACACGTTGTGCGAGACGATTTTCACTTGATTTCATCAGGTTTACGCTTTACAACATGGAATTATGACTTTCTAATGTGGATGTTTGTTTAATCAATATTCGTGAATAACTAATGAAAAACACGTTGTGCGAGTCGATTTTCACTAGATTTCATCAGGTTTACGCTTTACAACATGGAATTATGAATTTAGAATGTGGATGTTTGTTTAATCAATATTCGTGAATAACTAATGAAAAACACGTTGTGCAAGTCGATTTTCACTAGATTTCATCAGGTTTACGCTTTACAACATGGAATTATGACTTTCGAATGTGGATGTTTGTCTAATCGATATTCGTGAATAACTAATGAAAAACACGTTGTGCGAGTCGATTTTCACTAGATTTCATCAGGTTTACGCTTTACAACATGGAATTATGAATTTAGAATGTGGATGTTTGTGTAAACGATATTCGTGAATAACTAATGAAAAACACGTTGTGCGAGACGATTTTCACTAGATTTCATCAGGTTTACGCTTTACAACATGGAATTAGGAATTTAGAATGTGGATGTTTGTCTAATCGATATTCGTGAATAACTGAGTAAAAACACGTTGTGCGAGACGATTTTCACTTGATTTCATACGGTTTACGCTTTACAACATGGAATTATGACTTTCTAATGTGGATGTGTGTGTAATCGATATTCGTGAAAAACTAATGAAAAACACGTTGTGAGAGACGATTTTCACTAGATTTCATCAGGTTTACGCTTTACAACATGGAATTATGACTTTCGATTGTAGATGTTTGTCTAATCGATATTCGTGAATAACTGAGTAAAAACACGTTGTGCGAGACGATTTTCACTTGATTTCATCAGCGTAAGCTTTACAACATGGAATTATGACTTTCGAATGTGGATGTTTGTGTAAACAGTATTCGTGAATAACTAATGAAAAACACGTTGTGCGAGACGATTTTCACTAGATTTCATCGCTTTACAACATGGAATTATGAATTTAGAATGTGGATGTTTGTTTAATCAATATTCGTGAATAACTAATGAAAAACACGTTGTGCGAGTCGATTTTCACTAGATTTCATCAGGTTTACGCTTTACAACATGGAATTATGACTTTCGAATGTGGATGTTTGTGTAAACGATATTCGTGAATAACTAATGAAAAACACGTTGTGCGAGACGATTTTCACTAGATTTCATCAGGTTTACGCTTTACAACATGAAATTAGGAATTTAGAATGTGGATGTTTGTCTAATCGATATTCGTGAATAACTGAGTAAAAACACGTTGTGCGAGACGATTTTCACTTGATTTCATACGGTTTACGCTTTACAACATGGAATTATGACTTTCTAATGTGGATGTGTGTGTAATCGATATTCGTGAAAAACTAATGAAAAACACGTTGTGAGAGACGATTTTCACTAGATTTCATCAGGTTTACGCTTTACAAGATGGAATTATGACTTTCGATTGTAGATGTTTGTCTAATCGATATTCGTGAATAACTGAGTAAAAACACGTTGTGCGAGACGATTTTCACTTGATTTCATCAGCGTAAGCTTTACAACATGGAATTATGACTTTCGAATGTGGATGTTTGTGTAAACAGTATTCGTGAATAACTAATGAAAAACACGTTGTGCGAGACGATTTTCACTAGATTTCATCGCTTTACAACATGGAATTATGAATTTAGAATGTGGATGTTTGTTTAATCAATATTCGTGAATAACTAATGAAAAACACGTTGTGCGAGTCGATTTTCACTTGATTTCATCAGGTTTACGCTTTACAACATGGAATTATGACTTTCAAATGTGGATGTTTGTGTAAACGATATTCGTGAATAACTAATGAAAAACACGTTGTGCAAGTCTATTTTCACTAGATTTCATCACGTTTACGCTTTACAACATGGAATAATGACTTTCGAATGTGGATGTTTGTGTAACCGATATTCGTGAATAACTAATGAAAAACACGTTGTGCGAGTCGATTTTCACTAGATTTCATCAGGTTTACGCTTTACAACATGGAATTATGACTTTCGAATGTGGATGTTTGTGTAAACGATATTCGTGAATACTAATGAAAAACACGTTGTGCGAGACGATTTTCACTAGATTTCATCAGGTTTACGCTTTACAACATGGAATTATGAATTTAGAATGTGGATGTTTGTGTAAACGATATTCGTGAATAACTAATGAAAAACACGTTGTGCGACGCGATTTTCACTAGATTTCATCAGGTTTACGCTTTACAACATGGAATTAGGAATTTAGAATGTGGATGTTTGTCTAATCGATATTCGTGAATAACTGAGTAAAAACACGTTGTGCGAGACGATTTTCACTTGATTTCATCAGCGTAAGCTTTACAACATGGAATTATGACTTTCGAATGTGGATGTTTGTGTAAACAGTATTCGTGAATAACTAATGAAAAACACGTTGTGCGAGACGATTTTCACTAGATTTCATCGCTTTACAACATGGAATTATGAATTTAGAATGTGGATGTTTGTTTAATCAATATTCGTGAATAACTAATGAAAAACACGTTGTGCGAGTCGATTTTCACTAGATTTCATCAGGTTTACGCTTTACAACATGGAATTATGACTTTCGAATGTGGATGTTTGTGTAAACGATATTCGTGAATAACTAATGAAAAACACGTTGTGCGAGACGATTTTCACTAGATTTCATCAGGTTTACGCTTTACAACATGGAATTAGGAATTTAGAATGTGGATGTTTGTCTAATCGATATTCGTGAATAACTGAGTAAAAACACGTTGTGCGAGACGATTTTCACTTGATTTCATACGGTTTACGCTTTACAACATGGAATTATGACTTTCTAATGTGGATGTGTGTGTAATCGATATTCGTGAAAAACTAATGAAAAACACGTTGTGAGAGACGATTTTCACTAGATTTCATCAGGTTTACGCTTTACAAGATGGAATTATGACTTTCGATTGTAGATGTTTGTCTAATCGATATTCGTGAATAACTTTGTTTAATCAATATTCGTGAATAACTAATGAAAAACACGTTGTGCGAGTCGATTTTCACTAGATTTCATCAGGTTTACGCTTTACAACATGGAATTATGACTTTCGAATGTGGATGTTTGTGTAAACGATATTCGTGAATAACTAATGAAAAACACGTTGTGCGAGACGATTTTCACTAGATTTCATCAGGTTTACGCTTTACAACATGGAATTAGGAATTTAGAATGTGGATGTTTGTCTAATCGATATTCGTGAATAACTGAGTAAAAACACGTTGTGCGAGACGATTTTCACTTGATTTCATACGGTTTACGCTTTACAACATGGAATTATGACTTTCTAATGTGGATGTGTGTGTAATCGATATTCGTGAAAAACTAATGAAAAACACGTTGTGCGAGACGATTTTCACTTGATTTCATCAGCGTAAGCTTTACAACATGGAATTATGACTTTCGAATGTGGATGTTTGTGTAAACAGTATTCGTGAATAACTAATGAAAAACACGTTGTGCGAGACGATTTTCACTAGATTTCATCGCTTTACAACATGGAATTATGAATTTAGAATGTGGATGTTTGTTTAATCAATATTTGTGAATAACTAATGAAAAACACGTTGTGCGAGACGATTTTCACTAGATTTCATCAGGTTTACGCTTTACAACATAGAATTATGACTTTCGAATGTGGATGTTTGTCTAATCGATATTCGTGAATAACTAATGAAAAACACGTTGTGCGAGACGATTTTCACTAGATTTCATCAGGTTTACGCTTTACAACATGGAATTATGAATTTAGAATGTGGATGTTTGTGTAAACGATATTCGTGAATAACTAATGAAAAACACGTTGTGCGAGACGATTTTCACTAGATTTCATCAGGTTTACGCTTTACAACATGGAATTATGAATTTAGAATGTGGATGTTTGTTTAATCAATATTCGTGAATAACTAATGAAAAACACGTTGTGCAAGTCGATTTTCACTAGATTTCATCAGGTTTACGCTTTACAACATGGAATTATGACTTTCGAATGTGGATGTTTGTCTAATCGATATTCGTGAATAACTAATGAAAAACACGTTGTGCGAGTCGATTTTCACTAGATTTCATCAGGTTTACGCTTTACAACATGGAATTATGACTTTCGAATGTGGATGTTTGTGTAAACGATATTCGTGAATACTAATGAAAAACACGTTGTGCGAGACGATTTTCACTAGATTTCATCAGGTTTACGCTTTACAACATGGAATTATGAATTTAGAATGTGGATGTTTGTGTAAACGATATTCGTGAATAACTAATGAAAAACACGTTGTGCGAGACGATTTTCACTAGATTTCATCAGGTTTACGCTTTACAACATGGAATTAGGAATTTAGAATGTGGATGTTTGTCTAATCGATATTCGTGAATAACTGAGTAAAAACACGTTGTGCGAGACGATTTTAACTTGATTTCATACGGTTTACGCTTTACAACATGGAATTATGACTTTCTAATGTGGATGTGTGTGTAATCGATATTCGTGAAAAACTAATGAAAAACACGTTGTGAGAGACGATTTTCACTAGATTTCATCAGGTTTACGCTTTACAACATGGAATTATGACTTTCGATTGTAGATGTTTGTCTAATCGATATTCGTGAATAACTGAGTAAAAACACGTTGTGCGAGACGATTTTCACTTGATTTCATCAGCGTAAGCTTTACAACATGGAATTATGACTTTCGAATGTGGATGTTTGTGTAAACAGTATTCGTGAATAACTAATGAAAAACACGTTGTGCGAGACGATTTTCACTAGATTTCATCGCTTTACAACATGGAATTATGAATTTAGAATGTGGATGTTTGTTTAATCAATATTCGTGAATAACTAATGAAAAACACGTTGTGCGAGTCGATTTTCACTAGATTACATCAGGTTTACGCTTTACAACATGGAATTATGACTTTCGAATGTGGATGTTTGTGTAAACGATATTCGTGAATAACTAATGAAAAACACGTTGTGCGAGACGATTTTCACTAGATTTCATCAGGTTTACGCTTTACAACATGGAATTAGGAATTTAGAATGTGGATGTTTGTCTAATCGATATTCGTGAATAACTGAGTAAAAACACGTTGTGCGAGACGATTTTCACTTGATTTCATACGGTTTACGCTTTACAACATGGAATTATGACTTTCTAATGTGGATGTGTGTGTAATCGATATTCGTGAAAAACTAATGAAAAACACGTTGTGAGAGACGATTTTCACTAGATTTCATCAGGTTTACGCTTTACAAGATGGAATTATGACTTTCGATTGTAGATGTTTGTCTAATCGATATTCGTGAATAACTGAGTAAAAACACGTTGTGCGAGACGATTTTCACTTGATTTCATCAGCGTAAGCTTTACAACATGGAATTATGACTTTCGAATGTGGATGTTTGTGTAAACAGTATTCGTGAATAACTAATGAAAAACACGTTGTGCGAGACGATTTTCACTAGATTTCATCGCTTTACAACATGGAATTATGAATTTAGAATGTGGATGTTTGTTTAATCAATATTCGTGAATAACTAATGAAAAACACGTTGTGCGAGTCGATTTTCACTTGATTTCATCAGGTTTACGCTTTACAACATGGAATTATGACTTTCAAATGTGGATGTTTGTGTAAACGATATTCGTGAATAACTAATGAAAAACACGTTGTGCAAGTCGATTTTCACTAGATTTCATCACGTTTACGCTTTACAACATGGAATAATGACTTTCGAATGTGGATGTTTGTGTAACCGATATTCGTGAATAACTAATGAAAAACACGTTGTGCGAGTCGATTTTCACTAGATTTCATCAGGTTTACGCTTTACAACATCGAATTATGACTTTTGAATGTGGATGTTTGTGTAAACGATATTCGTGAATAACTGAGTAAAAACACGTTGTGCGAGACGATTTTCACTTGATTTCATACGGTTTACGCTTTACATCATGGAATTATGAATTTAGAATGTGGATGTTTGTTTAATCAATATTCGTGAATAACTAATGAAAAACACGTTGTGCGAGTCGATTTTCACTAGATTTCATCAGGTTTACGCTTTACAACATGGAATTATGAATTTAGAATGTGGATGTTTGTTTAATCAATATTCGTGAATAACTAATGAAAAACACGTTGTGCAAGTCGATTTTCACTAGATTTCATCAGGTTTACGCTTTACAACATGGAATTATGACTTTCGAATGTGGATGTTTGTCTAATCGATATTCGTGAATAACTGAGTAAAAACACGTTGTGCGAGACGATTTTCACTTGATTTCATACGGTTTACGCTTTACAACATGGAATTATGACTTTCTAATGTGGATGTGTGTGTAATCGATATTCGTGAAAAACTAATGAAAAACACGTTGTGCGAGACGATTTTCACTTGATTTCATCAGCGTAAGCTTTACAACATGGAATTATGACTTTCGAATGTGGATGTTTGTGTAAACAGTATTCGTGAATAACTAATGAAAAACACGTTGTGCGAGACGATTTTCACTAGATTTCATCGCTTTACAACATGGAATTATGAATTTAGAATGTGGATGTTTGTTTAATCAATATTTGTGAATAACTAATGAAAAACACGTTGTGCGAGACGATTTTCACTAGATTTCATCAGGTTTACGCTTTACAACATAGAATTATGACTTTCGAATGTGGATGTTTGTCTAATCGATATTCGTGAATAACTAATGAAAAACACGTTGTGCGAGACGATTTTCACTAGATTTCATCAGGTTTACGCTTTACAACATGGAATTATGAATTTAGAATGTGGATGTTTGTGTAAAAGATATTCGTGAATAACTAATGAAAAACACGTTGTGCGAGACGATTTTCACTAGATTTCATCAGGTTTACGCTTTACAACATGGAATTAGGAATTTAGAATGTGGATGTTTGTCTAATCAATATTCGTGAATAACTGAGTAAAAACACGTTGTGCGAGACGATTTTAACTTGATTTCATACGGTTTACGCTTTACAACATGGAATTATGACTTTCTAATGTGGATGTGTGTGTAATCGATATTCGTGAAAAACTAATGAAAAACACGTTGTGAGAGACGATTTTCACTAGATTTCATCAGGTTTACGCTTTACAAGATGGAATTATGACTTTCGATTGTAGATGTTTGTCTAATCGATATTCGTGAATAACTTTGTTTAATCAATATTCGTGAATAACTAATGAAAAACACGTTGTGCGAGTCGATTTTCACTAGATTTCATCAGGTTTACGCTTTACAACATGGAATTATGACTTTCGAATGTGGATGTTTGTGTAAACGATATTCGTGAATAACTAATGAAAAACACGTTGTGCGAGACGATTTTCACTAGATTTCATCAGGTTTACGCTTTACAACATGGAATTAGGAATTTAGAATGTGGATGTTTGTCTAATCGATATTCGTGAATAACTGAGTAAAAACACGTTGTGCGAGACGATTTTCACTTGATTTCATACGGTTTACGCTTTACAACATGGAATTATGACTTTCTAATGTGGATGTGTGTGTAATCGATATTCGTGAAAAACTAATGAAAAACACGTTGTGCGAGACGATTTTCACTTGATTTCATCAGCGTAAGCTTTACAACATGGAATTATGACTTTCGAATGTGGATGTTTGTGTAAACAGTATTCGTGAATAACTAATGAAAAACACGTTGTGCGAGACGATTTTCACTAGATTTCATCGCTTTACAACATGGAATTATGAATTTAGAATGTGGATGTTTGTTTAATCAATATTTGTGAATAACTAATGAAAAACACGTTGTGCGAGACGATTTTCACTAGATTTCATCAGGTTTACGCTTTACAACATAGAATTATGACTTTCGAATGTGGATGTTTGTCTAATCGATATTCGTGAATAACTAATGAAAAACACGTTGTGCGAGACGATTTTCACTAGATTTCATCAGGTTTACGCTTTACAACATGGAATTATGAATTTAGAATGTGGATGTTTGTGTAAACGATATTCGTGAATAACTAATGAAAAACACGTTGTGCGAGACGATTTTCACTAGATTTCATCAGGTTTACGCTTTACAACATGGAATTAGGAATTTAGAATGTGGATGTTTGTCTAATCAATATTCGTGAATAACTAATGAAAAACACGTTGTGCGAGACGATTTTCACTAGATTTCATCAGGTTTACGCTTTACAACATGGAATTAGGAATTTAGAATGTGGATGTTTGTCTAATCGATATTCGTGAATAACTGAGTAAAAACACGTTGTGCGAGACGATTTTCACTTGATTTCATACGGTTTACGCTTTACAACATGGAATTATGACTTTCTAATGTGGATGTGTGTGTAATCGATATTCGTGAAAAACTAATGAAAAACACGTTGTGAGAGACGATTTTCACTAGATTTCATCAGGTTTACGCTTTACAAGATGGAATTCTGACTTTCGATTGTAGATGTTTGTCTAATCGATATTCGTGAATAACTGAGTAAAAACACGTTGTGCGAGACGATTTTCACTTGATTTCATCAGCGTAAGCTTTACAACATGGAATTATGACTTTCGAATGTGGATGTTTGTGTAAACAGTATTCGTGAATAACTAATGAAAAACACGTTGTGCGAGACGATTTTCACTAGATTTCATCGCTTTACAACATGGAATTATGAATTTAGAATGTGGAAGTTTGTTTAATCAATATTCGTGAATAACTAATGAAAAACACGTTGTGCGAGTCGATTTTCACTTGATTTCATCAGGTTTACGCTTTACAACATGGAATTATGACTTTCAAATGTGGATGTTTGTGTAAACGATATTCGTGAATAACTAATGAAAAACACGTTGTGCAAGTCGATTTTCACTAGATTTCATCACGTTTACGCTTTACAACATGGAATAATGACTTTCGAATGTGGATGTTTGTGTAACCGATATTCGTGAATAACTAATGAAAAACACGTTGTGCGAGACGATTTTCACTTGATTTCATACGGTTTACGCTTTACAACATGGAATTATGACTTTCTAATGTGGATGTGTGTGTAATCGATATTCGTGAAAAACTAATGAAAAACACGTTGTGCGAGACGATTTTCACTTGATTTCATCAGCGTAAGCTTTACAACATGGAATTATGACTTTCGAATGTGGATGTTTGTGTAAACAGTATTCGTGAATAACTAATGAAAAACACGTTGTGCGAGACGATTTTCACTAGATTTCATCGCTTTACAACATGGAATTATGAATTTAGAATGTGGATGTTTGTTTAATCAATATTTGTGAATAACTAATGAAAAACACGTTGTGCGAGACGATTTTCACTAGATTTCATCAGGTTTACGCTTTACAACATAGAATTATGACTTTCGAATGTGGATGTTTGTCTAATCGATATTCGTGAATAACTAATGAAAAACACGTTGTGCGAGACGATTTTCACTAGATTTCATCAGGTTTACGCTTTACAACATGGAATTATGAATTTAGAATGTGGATGTTTGTGTAAACGATATTCGTGAATAACTAATGAAAAACACGTTGTGCGAGACGATTTTCACTAGATTTCATCAGGTTTACGCTTTACAACATGGAATTAGGAATTTAGAATGTGGATGTTTGTCTAATCAATATTCGTGAATAACTAATGAAAAACACGTTGTGCGAGACGATTTTCACTAGATTTCATCAGGTTTACGCTTTACAACATGGAATTAGGAATTTAGAATGTGGATGTTTGTCTAATCGATATTCGTGAATAACTGAGTAAAAACACGTTGTGCGAGACGATTTTCACTTGATTTCATACGGTTTACGCTTTACAACATGGAATTATGACTTTCTAATGTGGATGTGTGTGTAATCGATATTCGTGAAAAACAAATGAAAAACACGTTGTGAGAGACGATTTTCACTAGATTTCATCAGGTTTACGCTTTACAAGATGGAATTCTGACTTTCGATTGTAGATGTTTGTCTAATCGATATTCGTGAATAACTGAGTAAAAACACGTTGTGCGAGACGATTTTCACTTGATTTCATCAGCGTAAGCTTTACAACATGGAATTATGACTTTCGAATGTGGATGTTTGTGTAAACAGTATTCGTGAATAACTAATGAAAAACACGTTGTGCGAGACGATTTTCACTAGATTTCATCGCTTTACAACATGGAATTATGAATTTAGAATGTGGAAGTTTGTTTAATCAATATTCGTGAATAACTAATGAAAAACACGTTGTGCGAGTCGATTTTCACTTGATTTCATCAGGTTTACGCTTTACAACATGGAATTATGACTTTCAAATGTGGATGTTTGTGTAAACGATATTCGTGAATAACTAATGAAAAACACGTTGTGCAAGTCGATTTTCACTAGATTTCATCACGTTTACGCTTTACAACATGGAATAATGACTTTCGAATGTGGATGTTTGTGTAACCGATATTCGTGAATAACTAATGAAAAACACGTTGTGCGAGTCGATTTTCACTAGATTTCATCAGGTTTACGCTTTACAACATGGAATTATGACTTTTGAATGTGGATGTTTGTGTAAACGATATTCGTGAATAACTGAGTAAAAACACGTTGTGCGAGACGATTTTCACTTGATTTCATACGGTTTACGCTTTACATCATGGAATTATGAATTTAGAATGTGGATGTTTGTTTAATCAATATTCGTGAATAACTAATGAAAAACACGTTGTGCGAGTCGATTTTCACTAGATTTCATCAGGTTGACGCTTTACAACATGGAATTATGAATTTAGAATGTGGATGTTTGTTTAATCAATATTCGTGAATAACTAATGAAAAACACGTTGTGCAAGTCGATTTTCACTAGATTTCATCAGGTTTACGCTTTACAACATGGAATTATGACTTTCGAATGTGGATGTGTGTCTAATCGATATTCGTGAATAACTAATGAAAAACACGTTGTGCGAGTCGATTTTCACTAGATTTCATCAGGTTTACGCTTTACAACATGGAATTAGGAATTTAGAATGTGGATGTTTGTGTAAACGATATTCGTGAATAACTGAGTAAAAACACGTTGTGCGAGACGATTTCAACTTGATTTCATACGGTTTACGCTTTACAACATGGAATTATGACTTTCTAATGTGGATGTGTGTGTAATCGATATTCGTGAAAAACTAATGAAAAACACGTTGTGAGAGACGATTTTCACTAGATTTCATCAGGTTTACGCTTTACAAGATGGAATTATGACTTTCGATTGTAGATGTTTGTCTAATCGATATTCGTGAATAACTGAGTAAAAACACGTTGTGCGAGACGATTTTCACTTGATTTCATCAGCGTAAGCTTTACAACATGGAATTATGACTTTCGAATGTGGATGTTTGTGTAAACAGTATTCGTGAATAACTAATGAAAAACACGTTGTGCGAGACGATTTTCACTAGATTTCATCGCTTTACAACATGGAATTATGAATTTAGAATGTGGATGTTTGTTTAATCAATATTCGTGAATAACTAATGAAAAACACGTTGTGCGAGTCGATTTTCACTTGATTTCATCAGGTTTACGCTTTACAACATGGAATTATGACTTTCAAATGTGGATGTTTGTGTAAACGATATTCGTGAATAACTAATGAAAAACACGTTGTGCGAGTCGATTTTCACTAGATTTCATCAGGTTTACGCTTTACAACATGGAATTATGACTTTTGAATGTGGATGTTTGTGTAAACGATATTCGTGAATAACTGAGTAAAAACACGTTGTGCGAGACGATTTTCACTTGATTTCATACGGTTTACGCTTTACATCATGGAATTATGAATTTAGAATGTGGATTTTTTTTTAATCAATATTCGTGAATAACTAATGAAAAACACGTTGTGCGAGTCGATTTTCACTAGATTTCATCAGGTTTACGCTTTACAACATGGAATTATGAATTTAGAATGTGGATGTTTGTTTAATCAATATTCGTGAATAACTAATGAAAAACACGTTGTGCGAGACGATTTTCACTAGATTTCATCAGGTTTACGCTTTACAACATGGAATTATGAATTTAGAATGTGGATGTTTGTGTAAACGATATTCGTGAATAACTAATGAAAAACACGTTGTGCAAGTCGATTTTCACTAGATTTCATCAGGTTTACGCTTTACAACATGGAATTATGACTTTCGAATGTGGATGTTTGTGTAACCGATATTCGTGAATAACTAATGAAAAACACGTTGTGCGAGTCGATTTTCACTTGATTTCATACGGTTTACGCTTTACAACATGGAATTATGACTTTTGAATGTGGATGTTTGTGTAAACGATATTCGTGAATAACTGAGTAAAAACACGTTGTGCGAGACGATTTTCACTTGATGTCATACGGTTTACGCTTTACAACATGGAATTATGACTTTCTAATGTGGATGTGTGTGTAATCGATATTCGTGAAAAACTAATGAAAAACACGTTGTGCGAGACGATTTTCACTTGATTTCATCAGCGTAAGCTTTACAACATGGAATTATGACTTTCGAATGTGGATGTTTGTGTAAACAGTATTCGTGAATAACTAATGAAAAACACGTTGTGCGAGACGATTTTCACTAGATTTCATCGCTTTACAACATGGAATTATGAATTTAGAATGTGGATGTTTGTTTAATCAATATTTGTGAATAACTAATGAAAAACACGTTGTGCGAGACGATTTTCACTAGATTTCATCAGGTTTACGCTTTACAACATAGAATTATGACTTTCGAATGTGGATGTTTGTCTAATCGATATTCGTGAATAACTAATGAAAAACACGTTGTGCGAGACGATTTTCACTAGATTTCATCAGGTTTACGCTTTACAACATGGAATTATGAATTTAGAATGTGGATGTTTGTGTAAACGATATTCGTGAATAACTAATGAAAAACACGTTGTGCGAGACGATTTTCACTAGATTTCATCAGGTTTACGCTTTACAACATGGAATTAGGAATTTAGAATGTGGATGTTTGTCTAATCGATATTCGTGAATAACTGAGTAAAAACACGTTGTGCGAGACGATTTTAACTTGATTTCATACGGTTTACGCTTTACAACATGGAATTATGACTTTCTAATGTGGATGTGTGTGTAATCGATATTCGTGAAAAACTAATGAAAAACACGTTGTGAGAGACGATTTTCACTAGATTTCATCAGGTTTACGCTTTACAAGATGGAATTATGACTTTCGATTGTAGATGTTTGTCTAATCGATATTCGTGAATAACTGAGTAAAAACACGTTGTGCGAGACGATTTTCACTTGATTTCATCAGCGTAAGCTTTACAACATGGAATTATGACTTTCGAATGTGGATGTTTGTGTAAACAGTATTCGTGAATAACTAATGAAAAACACGTTGTGCGAGACGATTTTCACTAGATTTCATCGCTTTACAACATGGAATTATGAATTTAGAATGTGGATGTTTGTTTAATCAATATTCGTGAATAACTAATGAAAAACACGTTGTGCGAGTCGATTTTCACTAGATTTCATCAGGTTTACGCATTACAACATGGAATTATGACTTTCGAATGTGGATGTTTGTGTAAACGATATTCGTGAATAACTAATGAAAAACACGTTGTGCGAGACGATTTTCACTAGATTTCATCAGGTTTACGCTTTACAACATGGAATTAGGAATTTAGAATGTGGATGTTTGTCTAATCGATATTCGTGAATAACTGAGTAAAAACACGTTGTGCGAGACGATTTTCACTTGATTTCATACGGTTTACGCTTTACAACATGGAATTATGACTTTCTAATGTGGATGTGTGTGTAATCGATATTCGTGAAAAACTAATGAAAAACACGTTGTGAGAGACGATTTTCACTAGATTTCATCAGGTTTACGCTTTACAAGATGGAATTCTGACTTTCGATTGTAGATGTTTGTCTAATCGATATTCGTGAATAACTGAGTAAAAACACGTTGTGCGAGACGATTTTCACTTGATTTCATCAGCGTAAGCTTTACAACATGGAATTATGACTTTCGAATGTGGATGTTTGTGTAAACAGTATTCGTGAATAACTAATGAAAAACACGTTGTGCGAGACGATTTTCACTAGATTTCATCGCTTTACAACATGGAATTATGAATTTAGAATGTGGATGTTTGTTTAATCAATATTCGTGAATAACTAATGAAAAACACGTTGTGCGAGTCGATTTTCACTTGATTTCATCAGGTTTACGCTTTACAACATGGAATTATGACTTTCAAATGTGGATGTTTGTGTAAACGATATTCGTGAATAACTAATGAAAAACACGTTGTGCAAGTCGATTTTCACTAGATTTCATCACGTTTACGCTTTACAACATGGAATAATGACTTTCGAATGTGGATGTTTGTGTAACCGATATTCGTGAATAACTAATGAAAAACACGTTGTGCGAGTCGATTTTCACTAGATTTCATCAGGTTTACGCTTTACAACATGGAATTATGACTTTTGAATGTGGATGTTTGTCTAATCGATATTCGTGAATAACTAATGAAAAACACGTTGTGCGAGTCGATTTTCACTAGATTTCATCAGGTTTACGCTTTACAACATGGAATTAGGAATTTAGAATGTGGATGTTTGTGTAAACGATATTCGTGAATAACTGAGTAAAAACACGTTGTGCGAGACGATTTTAACTTGATTTCATACGGTTTACGCTTTACAACATGGAATTATGACTTTCTAATGTGGATGTGTGTGTAATCGATATTCGTGAAAAACTAATGAAAAACACGTTGTGAGAGACGATTTTCACTAGATTTCATCAGGTTTACGCTTTACAAGATGGAATTATGACTTTCGATTGTAGATGTTTGTCTAATCGATATTCGTGAATAACTGAGTAAAAACACGTTGTGCGAGACGATTTTCACTTGATTTCATCAGCGTAAGCTTTACAACATGGAATTATGACTTTCGAATGTGGATGTTTGTGTAAACAGTATTCGTGAATAACTAATGAAAAACACGTTGTGCGAGACGATTTTCACTAGATTTCATCGCTTTACAACATGGAATTATGAATTTAGAATGTGGATGTTTGTTTAATCAATATTCGTGAATAACTAATGAAAAACACGTTGTGCGAGTCGATTTTCACTTGATTTCATCAGGTTTACGCTTTACAACATGGAATTATGACTTTCAAATGTGGATGTTTGTGTAAACGATATTCGTGAATAACTAATGAAAAACACGTTGTGCGAGTCGATTTTCACTAGATTTCATCAGGTTTACGCTTTACAACATGGAATTATGACTTTTGAATGTGGATGTTTGTGTAAACGATATTCGTGAATAACTGAGTAAAAACACGTTGTGCGAGACGATTTTCACTTGATTTCATACGGTTTACGCTTTACATCATGGAATTATGAATTTAGAATGTGGATTTTTTTTTAATCAATATTCGTGAATAACTAATGAAAAACACGTTGTGCGAGTCGATTTTCACTAGATTTCATCAGGTTTACGCTTTACAACATGGAATTATGAATTTAGAATGTGGATGTTTGTTTAATCAATATTCGTGAATAACTAATGAAAAACACGTTGTGCAAGTCGATTTTCACTAGATTTCATCAGGTTTACGCTTTACAACATGGAATTATGACTTTCGAATGTGGATGTTTGTGTAAACGATATTCGTGAATAACTAATGAAAAACACGTTGTGCGAGACGATTTTCACTAGATTTCATCAGGTTTACGCTTTACAACATGGAATTAGGAATTTAGAATGTGGATGTTTGTCTAATCGATATTCGTGAATAACTGAGTAAAAACACGTTGTGCGAGACGATTTTCACTAGATTTCATCAGGTTTACGCTTTACAAGATGGAATTATGACTTTCGATTGTAGATGTTTGTCTAATCGATATTCGTGAATAACTAATGAAAAACACGTTGTGCGAGACGATTTTCACTTGATTTCATCAGCGTAAGCTTTACAACATGGAATTATGACTTTCGAATGTGGATGTTTGTGTAAACAGTATTCGTGAATAACTAATGAAAAACACGTTGTGCGAGACGATTTTCACTAGATTTCATCGCTTTACAACATGGAATTATGAATTTAGAATGTGGATGTTTGTTTAATCAATATTCGTGAATAACTAATGAAAAACACGTTGTGCGAGTCGATTTTCACTAGATTTCATCAGGTTTACGCTTTACTACATGGAATTATGACTTTCGAATGTGGATGTTTGTGTAAACGATATTCGTGAATAACTAATGAAAAACACGTTGTGCAAGTCGATTTTCACTAGATTTCATCAGGTTTACGCTTTACAACATGGAATTATGACTTTCGAATGTGGATGTTTGTGTAACCGATATTCGTGAATAACTAATGAAAAACACGTTGTGCGAGTCGATTTTCACTTGATTTCATACGGTTTACGCTTTACATCATGGAATTATGAATTTCTAATGTGGATGTGTGTGTAATCGATATTCGTGAAAAACTAATGAAAAACACGTTGTGCGAGTCGATTTTCACTAGATTTCATCAGGTTTACGCTTTACAACATGGAATTAGGAATTTAGAATGTGGATGTTTGTGTAAACGATATTCGTGAATAACTGAGTAAAAACACGTTGTGCGAGTCAATTTTCACTAGATTTCATCAGGTTTACGCTTTACAACATGGAATTATGACTTTCGAATGTGGATGTTTGTGTAAACGATATTCGTGAATACTAATGAAAAACACGTTGTGCGAGACGATTTTCACTAGATTTCATCAGGTTTACGCTTTACAACATGGAATTATGAATTTAGAATGTGGATGTTTGTGTAAAGGATATTCGTGAATAACTAATGAAAAACACGTTGTGCAAGTCGATTTTCACTAGATTTCATCACGTTTACGCTTTACAACATGGAATAATGACTTTCGAATGTGGATGTTTGTGTAACCGATATTCGTGAATAACTAATGAAAAACACGTTGTGCGAGTCGATTTTCACTAGATTTCATCAGGTTTACGCTTTACAACATGGAATTATGACTTTTGAATGTGGATGTTTGTGTAAACGATATTCGTGAATAACTGAGTAAAAACACGTTGTGCGAGACGATTTTCACTTGATTTCATACGGTTTACGCTTTACATCATGGAATTATGAATTTAGAATGTGGATGTTTGTTTAATCAATATTCGTGAATAACTAATGAAAAACACGTTGTGCGAGTCGATTTTCACTAGATTTCATCAGGTTTACGCTTTACAACATGGAATTATGACTTTCGAATGTGGATGTTTGTGTAAACGATATTCGTGAATAACTAATGAAAAACACGTTGTGCGAGACGATTTTCACTAGATTTCATCAGGTTTACGCTTTACAACATGGAATTAGGAATTTAGAATGTGGATGTTTGTCTAATCGATATTCGTGAATAACTGAGTAAAAACACGTTGTGCGAGACGATTTTCACTAGATTTCATCAGGTTTACGCTTTACAAGATGGAATTATGACTTTCGATTGTAGATGTTTGTCTAATCGATATTCGTGAATAACTAATGAAAAACACGTTGTGCGAGACGATTTTCACTTGATTTCATCAGCGTAAGCTTTACAACATGGAATTATGACTTTCGAATGTGGATGTTTGTGTAAACAGTATTCGTGAATAACTAATGAAAAACACGTTGTGCGAGACGATTTTCACTAGATTTCATCGCTTTACAACATGGAATTATGAATTTAGAATGTGGATGTTTGTTTAATCAATATTCGTGAATAACTAATGAAAAACACGTTGTGCGAGTCGATTTTCACTAGATTTCATCAGGTTTACGCTTTACTACATGGAATTATGACTTTCGAATGTGGATGTTTGTGTAAACGATATTCGTGAATAACTAATGAAAAACACGTTGTGCAAGTCGATTTTCACTAGATTTCATCAGGTTTACGCTTTACAACATGGAATTATGACTTTCGAATGTGGATGTTTGTGTAACCGATATTCGTGAATAACTAATGAAAAACACGTTGTGCGAGTCGATTTTCACTTGATTTCATACGGTTTACGCTTTACATCATGGAATTATGAATTTCTAATGTGGATGTGTGTGTAATCGATATTCGTGAAAAACTAATGAAAAACACGTTGTGCGAGTCGATTTTCACTAGATTTCATCAGGTTTACGCTTTACAACATGGAATTAGGAATTTAGAATGTGGATGTTTGTGTAAACGATATTCGTGAATAACTGAGTAAAAACACGTTGTGCGAGTCAATTTTCACTAGATTTCATCAGGTTTACGCTTTACAACATGGAATTATGACTTTCGAATGTGGATGTTTGTGTAAACGATATTCGTGAATACTAATGAAAAACACGTTGTGCGAGACGATTTTCACTAGATTTCATCAGGTTTACGCTTTACAACATGGAATTATGAATTTAGAATGTGGATGTTTGTGTAAAGGATATTCGTGAATAACTAATGAAAAACACGTTGTGCAAGTCGATTTTCACTAGATTTCATCACGTTTACGCTTTACAACATGGAATAATGACTTTCGAATGTGGATGTTTGTGTAACCGATATTCGTGAATAACTAATGAAAAACACGTTGTGCGAGTCGATTTTCACTAGATTTCATCAGGTTTACGCTTTACAACATGGAATTATGACTTTTGAATGTGGATGTTTGTGTAAACGATATTCGTGAATAACTGAGTAAAAACACGTTGTGCGAGACGATTTTCACTTGATTTCATACGGTTTACGCTTTACATCATGGAATTATGAATTTAGAATGTGGATGTTTGTTTAATCAATATTCGTGAATAACTAATGAAAAACACGTTGTGCGAGTCGATTTTCACTAGATTTCATCAGGTTTACGCTTTACAACATGGAATTATGACTTTCGAATGTGGATGTTTGTCTAATCGATATTCGTGAATAACTAATGAAAAACACGTTGTGCGAGTCGATTTTCACTAGATTTCATCAGGTTTACGCTTTACAACATGGAATTATGACTTTCGAATGTGGATGTTTGTGTAAACGATATTCGTGAATACTAATGAAAAACACGTTGTGCGAGACGATTTTCACTAGATTTCATCAGGTTTACGCTTTACAACATGGAATTATGAATTTAGAATGTGGATGTTTGTGTAAACGATATTCGTGAATAACTAATGAAAAACACGTTGTGCGAGACGATTTTCACTAGATTTCATCAGGTTTACGCTTTACAACATGGAATTAGGAATTTAGAATGTGGATGTTTGTCTAATCGATATTCGTGAATAACTGAGTAAAAACACGTTGTGCGAGACGATTTTCACTAGATTTCATCAGGTTTACGCTTTACAACATGGAATTAGGAATTTAGAATGTGGATGTTTGTCTAATCGATATTCGTGAATAACTGAGTAAAAACACGTTGTGCGAGACGATTTTCACTAGATTTCATCAGGTTTACGCTTTACAAGATGGAATTATGACTTTCGATTGTAGATGTTTGTCTAATCGATATTCGTGAATAACTAATGAAAAACACGTTGTGCGAGACGATTTTCACTTGATTTCATCAGCGTAAGCTTTACAACATGGAATTATGACTTTCGAATGTGGATGTTTGTGTAAACAGTATTCGTGAATAACTAATGAAAAACACGTTGTGCGAGACGATTTTCACTAGATTTCATCGCTTTACAACATGGAATTATGAATTTAGAATGTGGATGTTTGTTTAATCAATATTCGTGAATAACTAATGAAAAACACGTTGTGCGAGTCGATTTTCACTAGATTTCATCAGGTTTACGCTTTACTACATGGAATTATGACTTTCGAATGTGGATGTTTGTGTAAACGATATTCGTGAATAACTAATGAAAAACACGTTGTGCAAGTCGATTTTCACTAGATTTCATCAGGTTTACGCTTTACAACATGGAATTATGACTTTCGAATGTGGATGTGTGTGTAATCGATATTCGTGAAAAACTTATGAAAAACACGTTGTGCGAGTCGATTTTCACTTGATTTCATACGGTTTACGCTTTACAACATGGAATTATGACTTTCTAATGTGGATGTGTGTGTAATCGATATTCGTGAAAAACTAATGAAAAACACGTTGTGCGAGACGATTTTCACTAGATTTCATCAGGTTTACGCTTTACAACATGGAATTAGGAATTTAGAATGTGGATGGTTGTGTAAACGATATTCGTGAATAACTGAGTAAAAACACGTTGTGCGAGTCAATTTTCACTAGATTTCATCAGGTTTACGCTTTACAACATGGAATTATGACTTTCTAATGTGGATCTGTGTGTAATCGATATTCGTGAAAAACTAATGAAAAACACGTTGTGCGAGACGATTTTCACTAGATTTCATCAGGTTTACGCTTTACATCATGGAATTACGAATTTAGAATGTGGATGTTTGTCTAATCGATATTCGTGAATAACTAATGAAAAACACGTTGTGCGAGTCAATTTTCACTTGATTTCATCAGGTTTACGCTTTACAACATGGAATTATGAATTTAGAATGTGGATGTTTGTGTAAACGATATTCGTGAATAACTAATGAAAAACACGTTGTGCGAGACGATTTTCACTAGATTTCATCAGGTTTACGCTTTACAACATGGAATTAGGAATTTAGAATGTGGATGTTTGTCTAATCGATATTCGTGAATAACTGAGTAAAAACACGTTGTGCGAGACGATTTTCACTTGATTTCATACGGTTTACGCTTTACAACATGGAATTATGACTTTCTAATGTGGATGTGTGTGTAATCGATATTCGTGAAAAACTAATGAAAAACACGTTGTGAGAGACGATTTTCACTAGATTTCATCAGGTTTACGCTTTACAAGATGGAATTCTGACTTTCGATTGTAGATGTTTGTCTAATCGATATTCGTGAATAACTGAGTAAAAACACGTTGTGCGAGACGATTTTCACTTGATTTCATCAGCGTAAGCTTTACAACATGGAATTATGACTTTCGAATGTGGATGTTTGTGTAAACAGTATTCGTGAATAACTAATGAAAAACACGTTGTGCGAGACGATTTTCACTAGATTTCATCGCTTTACAACATGGAATTATGAATTTAGAATGTGGATGTTTGTTTAATCAATATTCGTGAATAACTAATGAAAAACACGTTGTGCGAGTCGATTTTCACTTGATTTCATCAGGTTTACGCTTTACAACATGGAATTATGACTTTCAAATGTGGATGTTTGTGTAAACGATATTCGTGAATAACTAATGAAAAACACGTTGTGCAAGTCGATTTTCACTAGATTTCATCACGTTTACGCTTTACAACATGGAATAATGACTTTCGAATGTGGATGTTTGTGTAACCGATATTCGTGAATAACTAATGAAAAACACGTTGTGCGAGTCGATTTTCACTAGATTTCATCAGGTTTACGCTTTACAACATGGAATTATGACTTTTGAATGTGGATGTTTGTGTAAACGATATTCGTGAATAACTGAGTAAAAACACGTTGTGCGAGACGATTTTCACTTGATTTCATACGGTTTACGCTTTACATCATGGAATTATGAATTTAGAATGTGGATGTTTGTTTAATCAATATTCGTGAATAACTAATGAAAAACACGTTGTGCGAGACGATTTTAACTAGATTTCATCAGGTTGACGCTTTACAACATGGAATTATGAATTTAGAATGTGGATGTTTGTTTAATCAATATTCGTGAATAACTAATGAAAAACACGTTGTGCAAGTCGATTTTCACTAGATTTCATCAGGTTTACGCTTTACAACATGGAATTATGACTTTCGAATGTGGATGTTTGTCTAATCGATATTCGTGAATAACTAATGAAAAACACGTTGTGCGAGTCGATTTTCACTAGATTTCATCAGGTTTACGCTTTACAACATGGAATTAGGAATTTAGAATGTGGATGTTTGTGTAAACGATATTCGTGAATAACTGAGTAAAAACACGTTGTGCGAGACGATTTTAACTTGATTTCATACGGTTTACGCTTTACAACATGGAATTATGACTTTCTAATGTGGATGTGTGTGTAATCGATATTCGTGAAAAACTAATGAAAAACACGTTGTGAGAGACGATTTTCACTAGATTTCATCAGGTTTACGCTTTACAAGATGGAATTATGACTTTCGATTGTAGATGTTTGTCTAATCGATATTCGTGAATAACTGAGTAAAAACACGTTGTGCGAGACGATTTTCACTTGATTTCATCAGCGTAAGCTTTACAACATGGAATTATGACTTTCGAATGTGGATGTTTGTGTAAACAGTATTCGTGAATAACTAATGAAAAACACGTTGTGCGAGACGATTTTCACTAGATTTCATCGCTTTACAACATGGAATTATGAATTTAGAATGTGGATGTTTGTTTAATCAATATTCGTGAATAACTAATGAAAAACACGTTGTGCGAGTCGATTTTCACTTGATTTCATCAGGTTTACGCTTTACAACATGGAATTATGACTTTCAAATGTGGATGTTTGTGTAAACGATATTCGTGAATAACTAATGAAAAACACGTTGTGCGAGTCGATTTTCACTAGATTTCATCAGGTTTACGCTTTACAACATGGAATTATGACTTTTGAATGTGGATGTTTGTGTAAACGATATTCGTGAATAACTGAGTAAAAACACGTTGTGCGAGACGATTTTCACTTGATTTCATACGGTTTACGCTTTACATCATGGAATTATGAATTTAGAATGTGGATTTTTTTTTAATCAATATTCGTGAATAACTAATGAAAAACACGTTGTGCGAGTCGATTTTCACTAGATTTCATCAGGTTTACGCTTTACAACATGGAATTATGAATTTAGAATGTGGATGTTTGTTTAATCAATATTCGTGAATAACTAATGAAAAACACGTTGTGCAAGTCGATTTTCACTAGATTTCATCAGGTTTACGCTTTACAACATGGAATTAGGAATTTAGAATGTGGATGTTTGTGTAAACGATATTCGTGAATAACTGAGTAAAAACACGTTGTGCGAGTCAATTTTCACTAGATTTCATCAGGTTTACGCTTTACAACATGGAATTATGACTTTCGAATGTGGATGTTTGTGTAAACGATATTCGTGAATACTAATGAAAAACACGTTGTGCGAGACGATTTTCACTAGATTTCATCAGGTTTACGCTTTACAACATGGAATTATGAATTTAGAATGTGGATGTTTGTGTAAAGGATATTCGTGAATAACTAATGAAAAACACGTTGTGCAAGTCGATTTTCACTAGATTTCATCACGTTTACGCTTTACAACATGGAATAATGACTTTCGAATGTGGATGTTTGTGTAACCGATATTCGTGAATAACTAATGAAAAACACGTTGTGCGAGTCGATTTTCACTAGATTTCATCAGGTTTACGCTTTACAACATGGAATTATGACTTTTGAATGTGGATGTTTGTGTAAACGATATTCGTGAATAACTGAGTAAAAACACGTTGTGCGAGACGATTTTCACTTGATTTCATACGGTTTACGCTTTACATCATGGAATTATGAATTTAGAATGTGGATGTTTGTTTAATCAATATTCGTGAATAACTAATGAAAAACACGTTGTGCGAGTCGATTTTCACTTGATTTCATACGGTTTACGCTTTACATCATGGAATTATGAATTTCTAATGTGGATGTGTGTGTAATCGATATTCGTGAAAAACTAATGAAAAACACGTTGTGCGAGTCGATTTTCACTAGATTTCATCAGGTTTACGCTTTACAACATGGAATTAGGAATTTAGAATGTGGATGTTTGTGTAAACGATATTCGTGAATAACTGAGTAAAAACACGTTGTGCGAGTCAATTTTCACTAGATTTCATCAGGTTTACGCTTTACAACATGGAATTATGACTTTCGAATGTGGATGTTTGTGTAAACGATATTCGTGAATACTAATGAAAAACACGTTGTGCGAGACGATTTTCACTAGATTTCATCAGGTTTACGCTTTACAACATGGAATTATGAATTTAGAATGTGGATGTTTGTGTAAAGGATATTCGTGAATAACTAATGAAAAACACGTTGTGCAAGTCGATTTTCACTAGATTTCATCACGTTTACGCTTTACAACATGGAATAATGACTTTCGAATGTGGATGTTTGTGTAACCGATATTCGTGAATAACTAATGAAAAACACGTTGTGCGAGTCGATTTTCACTAGATTTCATCAGGTTTACGCTTTACAACATGGAATTATGACTTTTGAATGTGGATGTTTGTGTAAACGATATTCGTGAATAACTGAGTAAAAACACGTTGTGCGAGACGATTTTCACTTGATTTCATACGGTTTACGCTTTACATCATGGAATTATGAATTTAGAATGTGGATGTTTGTTTAATCAATATTCGTGAATAACTAATGAAAAACACGTTGTGCGAGTCGATTTTCACTAGATTTCATCAGGTTTACGCTTTACAACATGGAATTATGACTTTCGAATGTGGATGTTTGTCTAATCGATATTCGTGAATAACTAATGAAAAACACGTTGTGCGAGTCGATTTTCACTAGATTTCATCAGGTTTACGCTTTACAACATGGAATTATGACTTTCGAATGTGGATGTTTGTGTAAACGATATTCGTGAATACTAATGAAAAACACGTTGTGCGAGACGATTTTCACTAGATTTCATCAGGTTTACGCTTTACAACATGGAATTATGAATTTAGAATGTGGATGTTTGTGTAAACGATATTCGTGAATAACTAATGAAAAACACGTTGTGCGAGACGATTTTCACTAGATTTCATCAGGTTTACGCTTTACAACATGGAATTAGGAATTTAGAATGTGGATGTTTGTCTAATCGATATTCGTGAATAACTGAGTAAAAACACGTTGTGCGAGACGATTTTAACTTGATTTCATACGGTTTACGCTTTACAACATGGAATTATGACTTTCTAATGTGGATGTGTGTGTAATCGATATTCGTGAAAAACTAATGAAAAACACGTTGTGAGAGACGATTTTCACTAGATTTCATCAGGTTTACGCTTTACAAGATGGAATTATGACTTTCGATTGTAGATGTTTGTCTAATCGATATTCGTGAATAACTGAGTAAAAACACGTTGTGCGAGACGATTTTCACTTGATTTCATCAGCGTAAGCTTTACAACATGGAATTATGACTTTCGAATGTGGATGTTTGTGTAAACAGTATTCGTGAATAACTAATGAAAAACACGTTGTGCGAGACGATTTTCACTAGATTTCATCGCTTTACAACATGGAATTATGAATTTAGAATGTGGATATTTGTTTAATCAATATTCGTGAATAACTAATGAAAAACACGTTGTGCGAGTCGATTTTCACTAGATTTCATCAGGTTTACGCTTTACAACATGGAATTATGACTTTCGAATGTGGATGTTTGTGTAAACGATATTCGTGAATAACTAATGAAAAACACGTTGTGCAAGTCGATTTTCACTAGATTTCATCAGGTTTACGCTTTACAACATGGAATTATGACTTTCGAATGTGGATGTTTGTGTAATCGATATTCGTGAAAAACTTATGAAAAACACGTTGTGCGAGTCGATTTTCACTTGATTTCATACGGTTTACGCTTTACAACATGGAATTATGACTTTCTAATGTGGATGTGTGTGTAATCGATATTCGTGAAAAACTAATGAAAAACACGTTGTGCGAGACGATTTTCACTAGATTTCATCAGGTTTACGCTTTACAACATGGAATTAGGAATTTAGAATGTGGATGGTTGTGTAAACGATATTCGTGAATAACTGAGTAAAAACACGTTGTGCGAGTCAATTTTCACTAGATTTCATCAGGTTTACGCTTTACAACATGGAATTATGACTTTCTAATGTGGATGTGTGTGTAATCGATATTCGTGAAAAACTAATGAAAAACACGTTGTGCGAGACGATTTTCACTAGATTTCATCAGGTTTACGCTTTACATCATGGAATTACGAATTTAGAATGTGGATGTTTGTTTAATCAATATTCGTGAATAACTAATGAAAAACACGTTGTGCGAGTCAATTTTCACTTGATTTCATCAGGTTTACGCTTTACAACATGGAATTATGACTTTCGAATGTGGATGTTTGTGTAAACGATATTCGTGAATAACTAATGAAAAACACGTTGTGCGAGTCGATTTTCACTAGATTTCATCAGGTTTACGCTTTACAACATGGAATTATGACTTTCGAATGTGGATGTTTGTGTAAACGATATTCGTGAATAACTAATTTTCACTAGATTTCATCAGGTTTACGCTTTACAACATGGAATTATGACTTTCTAATGTGGATGTTTGTGTAATCGATATTCGTGAAAAACTAATGAAAAACACGTTGTGCGAGTCGATGGAATTATGAATTTAGAATGTGGATGTTTGTCTAATCGATATTCGTGAATAACTAAGTAAACACACGTTGTGCGAGTCGATTTTCACTTGATTTCATCAGGTTTACGCTTTACAACATGGAATTTTGACTTTCGAATGTGGATGTTTGTGTAATCAATATTCGTGAAAAACTAATGAAAACCACGTTGTGCGAGACGATTTTCACTAGATTTCATCAGGTTTACGCTTTACATCATAGAATTACGAATTTAGAATGTGGATGTTTGTTTAATCAATATTCGTGAATAACTAATGAAAAACACGTTGTGCGAGTCAATTTTTACTAGATTTCATCAGCTTTACGCTTTACAAGATGGAATTATGACTTTCGAATGTGGATGTTTGTGTAAACGATATTCGTGAATAACTAATGAAAAACACGTTGTGCGAGTCGATTTTCACTAGATTTCATCAGGTTTACGCTTTACAAGATGGAATTATGACTTTCGATTGTAGATGTTTGTCTAATCGATATTCGTGAATAACTGAGTAAAAACACGTTGTGCGAGACGATTTTCACTTGATTTCATCAGGTTTACGCTTTACAACATGGAATTATGACTTTCTAATGTGGATGTTTGTGTAATCGATATTCGTGAAAAACTAATGAAAAACACGTTGTGCGAGACGATTTTCACTAGATTTCATCAGGTTTACGCTTTACAACATGGAATTAGGAATTTAGAATGTGGATGTTTGTCTAATCGATATTCGTGAATAACTGAGTAAAAACACGTTGTGCGAGACGATTTTCACTTGATTTCATCAGGTTTACGCTTTACAACATGGAATTATGACTTTCGATTGTAGATGTTTGTCTAATCGATATTCGTGAATAACTGAGTAAAAACACGTTGTGCGAGACGATTTTCACTTGATTTCATCAGGTTTACGCTTTACAACATGGAATTATGACTTTCGAATGTGGATGTTTGTGTAAACAGTATTCGTGAATAACTAATGAAAAACACGTTGTGCGAGACGATTTTCACTAGATTTCATCGCTTTACAACATGGAATTATGAATTTAGAATGTGGATGTTTGTTTAATCAATATTCGTGAATAACTAATGAAAAACACGTTGTGCGAGTCGATTTTCACTTGATTTCATCAGGTTTACGCTTTACAACATGGAATTATGACTTTCAAATGTGGATGTTTGTGTAAAGGATATTCGTGAATAACTAATGAAAAACACGTTGTGCAAGTCGATTTTCACTAGATTTCATCACGTTTACGCTTTACAACATGGA
The DNA here is from genome assembly GCA_963556195.1 of Sepiola atlantica. Classification (NCBI taxonomy): domain Eukaryota; kingdom Metazoa; phylum Mollusca; class Cephalopoda; order Sepiida; family Sepiolidae; genus Sepiola; species Sepiola atlantica. Next base: position 172,408 of record CAUVYP010001269.1, read on the forward strand.
ATAATGACTTTCGAATGTGGATGTTTGTGTAACCGATATTCGTGAATAACTAATGAAAAACACGTTGTGCGAGTCGATTTTCACTAGATTTCATCAGGTTTACGCTTTACAACATGGAATTATGACTTTTGAATGTGGATGTTTGTGTAAACGATATTCGTGAATAACTGAGTAAAAACACGTTGTGCGAGACGATTTTCACTTGATTTCATACGGTTTACGCTTTACATCATGGAATTATGAATTTAGAATGTGGATGTTTGTTTAATCAATATTCGTGAATAACTAATGAAAAACACGTTGTGCGAGTCGATTTTCACTAGATTTCATCAGGTTTACGCTTTACAACATGGAATTATGACTTTCGAATGTGGATGTTTGTCTAATCGATATTCGTGAATAACTAATGAAAAACACGTTGTGCGAGTCGATTTTCACTAGATTTCATCAGGTTTACGCTTTACAACATGGAATTATGACTTTCGAATGTGGATGTTTGTGTAAACGATATTCGTGAATACTAATGAAAAACACGTTGTGCGAGACGATTTTCACTAGATTTCATCAGGTTTACGCTTTACAACATGGAATTATGAATTTAGAATGTGGATGTTTGTGTAAACGATATTCGTGAATAACTAATGAAAAACACGTTGTGCGAGACGATTTTCACTAGATTTCATCAGGTTTACGCTTTACAACATGGAATTAGGAATTTAGAATGTGGATGTTTGTCTAATCGATATTCGTGAATAACTGAGTAAAAACACGTTGTGCGAGACGATTTTAACTTGATTTCATACGGTTTACGCTTTACAACATGGAATTATGACTTTCTAATGTGGATGTGTGTGTAATCGATATTCGTGAAAAACTAATGAAAAACACGTTGTGAGAGACGATTTTCACTAGATTTCATCAGGTTTACGCTTTACAAGATGGAATTATGACTTTCGATTGTAGATGTTTGTCTAATCGATATTCGTGAATAACTGAGTAAAAACACGTTGTGCGAGACGATTTTCACTTGATTTCATCAGCGTAAGCTTTACAACATGGAATTATGACTTTCGAATGTGGATGTTTGTGTAAACAGTATTCGGGAATAACTAATGAAAAACACGTTGTGCGAGACGATTTTCACTAGATTTCATCGCTTTACAACATGGAATTATGAATTTAGAATGTGGATGTATGTTTAATCAATATTCGTGAATAACTAATGAAAAACACGTTGTGCGAGTCGATTTTCACTAGATTTCATCAGGTTTACGCTTTACAACATGGAATTATGACTTTCGAATGTGGATGTTTGTGTAAACGATATTCGTGAATAACTAATGAAAAACACGTTGTGCGAGTCGATTTTCACTAGATTTCATCAGGTTTACGCTTTACAACATGGAATTATGACTTTCGAATGTGGATGTTTGTGTAAACGATATTCGTGAATACTAATGAAAAACACGTTGTGCGAGACGATTTTCACTAGATTTCATCAGGTTTACGCTTTACAACATGGAATTATGAATTTAGAATGTGGATGTTTGTGTAAAGGATATTCGTGAATAACTAATGAAAAACACGTTGTGCAAGTCGATTTTCACTAGATTTCATCACGTTTACGCTTTACAACATGGAATAATGACTTTCGAATGTGGATGTTTGTGTAACCGATATTCGTGAATAACTAATGAAAAACACGTTGTGCGAGTCGATTTTCACTAGATTTCATCAGGTTTACGCTTTACAACATGGAATTATGACTTTTGAATGTGGATGTTTGTGTAAACGATATTCGTGAATAACTGAGTAAAAACACGTTGTGCGAGACGATTTTCACTTGATTTCATACGGTTTACGCTTTACATCATGGAATTATGAATTTAGAATGTGGATGTTTGTTTAATCAATATTCGTGAATAACTAATGAAAAACACGTTGTGCGAGTCGATTTTCACTAGATTTCATCAGGTTTACGCTTTACAACATGGAATTAGGACTTTCGAATGTGGATGTTTGTCTAATCGATATTCGTGAATAACTAATGAAAAACACGTTGTGCGAGTCGATTTTCACTAGATTTCATCAGGTTTACGCTTTACAACATGGAATTATGACTTTCGAATGTGGATGTTTGTGTAAACGATATTCGTGAATACTAATGAAAAACACGTTGTGCGAGACGATTTTCACTAGATTTCATCAGGTTTACGCTTTACAACATGGAATTATGAATTTAGAATGTGGATGTTTGTGTAAACGATATTCGTGAATAACTAATGAAAAACACGTTGTGCGAGACGATTTTCACTAGATTTCATCAGGTTTACGCTTTACAACATGGAATTAGGAATTTAGAATGTGGATGTTTGTCTAATCGATATTCGTGAATAACTGAGTAAAAACACGTTGTGCGAGACGATTTTAACTTGATTTCATACGGTTTACGCTTTACAACATGGAATTATGACTTTCTAATGTGGATGTGTGTGTAATCGATATTCGTGAAAAACTAATGAAAAACACGTTGTGAGAGACGATTTTCACTAAATTTCATCAGGTTTACGCTTTACAAGATGGAATTATGACTTTCGATTGTAGATGTTTGTCTAATCGATATTCGTGAATAACTGAGTAAAAACACGTTGTGCGAGACGATTTTCACTTGATTTCATCAGCGTAAGCTTTACAACATGGAATTATGACTTTCGAATGTGGATGTTTGTGTAAACAGTATTCGGGAATAACTAATGAAAAACACGTTGTGCGAGACGATTTTCACTAGATTTCATCGCTTTACAACATGGAATTATGAATTTAGAATGTGGATGTATGTTTAATCAATATTCGTGAATAACTAATGAAAAACACGTTGTGCGAGTCGATTTTCACTAGATTTCATCAGGTTTACGCTTTACAACATGGAATTATGACTTTCGAATGTGGATGTTTGTGTAAACGATATTCGTGAATAACTAATGAAAAACACGTTGTGCAAGTCGATTTTCACTAGATTTCATCAGGTTTACGCTTTACAACATGGAATTATGACTTTCGAATGTGGATGTGTGTGTAATCGATATTCGTGAAAAACTAATGAAAAACACGTTGTGCGAGTCGATTTTCACTTGATTTCATACGGTTTACGCTTTACAACATGGAATTATGACTTTCTAATGTGGATGTGTGTGTAATCGATATTCGTGAAAAACTAATGAAAAACACGTTGTGCGAGACGATTTTCACTAGATTTCATCAGGTTTACGCTTTACAACATGGAATTAGGAATTTAGAATGTGGATGGTTGTGTAAACGATATTCGTGAATAACTAATGAAAAACACGTTGTGCGAGTCGATTTTCACTAGATTTCATCAGGTTTACGCTTTACAACATGGAATTATGAATTTAGAATGTGGATGTTTGTGTAAACGATATTCGTGAATAACTGAGTAAAAACACGTTGTGCGAGACGATTTTCACTTGATTTCATACGGTTTACGCTTTACAACATGGAATTATGACTTTCTAATGTGGATGCGTGTGTAATCGATATTCGTGAAAAACTAATGAAAAACACGTTGTGCGAGACGATTTTCACTAGATTTCATCAGGTTTACGCTTTACAACATGGAATTAGGAATTTAGAATGTGGATGTTTGTGTAAACGATATTCGTGAATAACTGAGTAAAAACACGTTGTGCGAGTCAATTTTCACTAGATTTCATCAGGTTTACGCTTTACAACATGGAATTATGACTTTCTAATGTGGATGTGTGTGTAATCGATATTCGTGAAAAACTAATGAAAAACACGTTGTGCGAGACGATTTTCACTAGATTTCATCAGGTTTACGCTTTACATCATGGAATTACGAATTTAGAATGTGGATGTTTGTTTAATCAATATTCGTGAATAACTAATGAAAAACACGTTGTGCGAGTCAATTTTCACTTGATTTCATCAGGTTTACGCTTTACAACATGGAATTATGACTTTCGAATGTGGATGTTTGTGTAAACGATATTCGTGAATAACTAATGAAAAACACGTTGTGCGAGTCGATTTTCACTAGATTTCATCAGGTTTACGCTTTACAACATGGAATTATGAATTTAGAATGTGGATGTTTGTGTAAACGATATTCGTGAATAACTAATGAAAAACACGTTGTGCGAGTCAATTTTCACTAAATTTCATCAGGTTTACGCTTTACATCATGGAATTATGACTTTCGATTGTAGATGTTTGTCCAATCGATATTTTTTTTTTTTTTTTTTTTTTTTTTGTCTGGTGCTTCGAACAGGCGTGTTCAGGCTTGCTGGTTGTTCAACTCGCCCTGGCTGATGTGAGGATCCTGTGAGACAAAGGAACCGCACCAGCATGTGCTTGCATGTGCACGATAGAATTGGTGTCGGCTTGCCTGCACGCCGTGTATCCGACAATTTGGGGTTGGTCCGGGATATTAGCGAGGTAGGCATCAAGAGAGCGCTTAAATTGTTCCACAGCAGCATTTTTTATATCCCGAATACACCTAGGCATGGCATTGAAGAGTTGTGACCCCTGTACAGGTAAGCTCGTTTCAAAAATGGTTCGTATTTTCCCACCAGTTTTTAGCGAGGGAACAATACAGTGCCTCTCGCGGCGTTCATTGTCTCGGGCTTGAATGTGGCCATTAATGTTCGGTACCTTTCCTTCCAATATCTTCCAGATGTAAATTATCCGGTACCTTTCACGTCGTCTTTGCAGCGAGAACATTTTTGTCTTCTTCAGACATGACCAGTAGTTCCGATCAGCTTGAATTTTCCGTAGAAAGGACCACTGAATGGCTTCAAGCTTTTGGATGAGCCTAGGGCTACTTGGGTTCCACAAGACAGAACAGTATTCCAAAACTGGAATGACCAAGGATTTATACAGCGTGACCATTGCACGATATTCTCTGGTTTTAAATGTCCTCAGGATCCAGGCAATGAGGTTCTTGGCTTTTTCCACAACTTTGTTTATTTGATTGCTAAAAAGACAATCACTAGACATAGATACACCGAGGTCCTTTACTTCTTGCTTTATGTTTATCATTTTTCCTGACGGAGTGTGGTATGATATCTCGCTTTTTAGCTGGTCGTTATTACCATAGCGGAGAAGCTCAAATTTCACGTCATTTAGCTCCATGTTATTGTCCTCCGTCCATTTGTAGATCTGATCGAGATCCTTTTGAAACAACACAGCATCCTCGGGAGACCGAACGGATTTTGTGGCCCTTGTATCATCGGCGAATGACCTGACTATTGACATGGCGATATCTTCATCAATGTCCCCAATAAGGATTAGGAAGATTATGGGTCCCAATACACTTCCCTGGGGAACTCCAGAAATGACAGGTTGTGGCTTCGAGGTTGCACCATCAACCATAACTGTTTGGAGGCGGTTACTCAGGAAGGATTCGATCCATTTGAAGATGCTTCCACGAATGCCAAGATCAAATATTTTCTGCAGAACTATTTTGTGGTCAACTTTGTCAAAAGCTTTGGCAAAATCTAAGTAGACAACATCTGCATTAGCGCCATCATCAAGAATTGATAGAATGGTGTCAAACTGCTCAAGGAGTTGACTTAAACAAGATCTTCCAGATCTCATCCCATGCTGACTGTCATTGAACAGGTTATTTTCATTCATGTGTCTAACTATGTGTTTCCGTATGACTTTCTCAAAAAGTTTAATGAGGTGGGAGGTCAAAGCTATTGGTCTATAATTGGCAGCCACCGACTTGCTTCCACCTTTGTGAATGGGTGTAATAAGAGAATTCTTTAGTTTGCTTGGAACGACCTCTTCTTCAAGACTTTTCGTCCATAGAAATACGAGAGCATGGACCAAATGGGCCCTGCAGTTTTTCAGTAGTAATGCAGGAAAGCCGTCAGGACCCGCAGCAGCTGACGGAGAGAGTTCATCAATTGCAAGCTCAAAATCGGCTGCAGTTAGAGTAACAGTTGACAGTATAGAACTTATATCAAAAGTGCGATTATGTGAAGCTTGACTGCTTTGCATTGGTTTGCTAAAAACGTCTGTGTATTGTTTTGACAAAATTTCTGCCATCTCAGTACTGTTACCAGTAAGAACACCATTCTGGTCCACCAATGGACCAACTTTTGTCTTGACTTTGGACTTTTTCTTGACATATGAAAAGAAATATTTTGAATTACTTTTAATGGAGTTGACAGCCTTTCCCTCCATAAAAGCGTTAGAGTCAGCAAAAGACTTCTGCAGTTTCCTTTCAATATCCAAACATTCCTTGGACAGTTTGGAAATAACAGCAGGCGATGACACTTTCAAAAGACGCTTTTTTATCTTCCGTCTTCTTTTAGAAAGTGAGTGACGGTATCTTACCACCTTGGGCGTTCTTTTCTCGCATTCTGATTTACGCAATGGCACATGCTTGCAGCAGGCAGTGTAGACAATTAAATAAAAAGTGTCCAGCATTGCAGATGCACCCATGTCTCTTAATGAGTCTTCCCAATCAGCATGGCTTAGTTCCTCTGAAAGAGCAGTCCAATCGACTTCCTCGCTGAAAAAGTTTAGTGCATTGAACATTGTTCTTGGTGCACGATTATTCAATACCTCACTTTTATATTTAACTTTATATGTTGTTTGAAGCTGTGGTGAGATGTGCTTTTCGTGAATAACAAATGAAAAACACGTTGTGCGAGACGATTTTCACTTGATTTCATACGGTTTACGCTTTACAACATGGAATTATGACTTTCGAATGTGGATGTTTGTGTATGCGATATTCGTGAATAACTAATGAAAAACACGTTGTGCGAGTCGATTTTCACTAGATTTCATCAGGTTTACGCTTTACAACATGGAATTAGGAATTTAGAATGTGGATGTTTGTGTAAACGATATTCGTGAATAACTAATGAAAAACACGTTGTGCGAGTCAATTTTCACTAGATTTCATCAGGTTTACGCTTTACAACATGGAATTATGACTTTCTAATGTGGATGTTTGTCTAATCGATATTCGTGAAAAACTAATGAAAAACACGTTGTGCGAGTCGATTTTCACTAGATTTCATCAGGTTTACGCTTTACAACATGGAATTATGAATTTAGAATGTGGATGTTTGTGTAAACGATATTCGTGAATAACTAATTTTCACTAGATTTCATCAGGTTTACGCTTTACAACATGGAATTATGACTTTCTAATGTGGATGTTTGTGTAATCGATATTCGTGAAAAACTAATGAAAAACACGTTGTGCGAGTCGATGGAATTATGAATTTAGAATGTGGATGTTTGTCTAATCGATATTCGTGAATAACTAAGTAAACACACGTTGTGCGAGTCGATTTTCACTTGATTTCATCAGGTTTACGCTTTACAACATGGAATTATGACTTTCGAATGTGGATGTTTGTGTAATCAATATTCGTGAAAAACTAATGAAAACCACGTTGTGCGAGACGATTTTCACTAGATTTCATCAGGTTTACGCTTTACATCATAGAATTACGAATTTAGAATGTGGATGTTTGTTTAATCAATATTCGTGAATAACTAATGAAAAACACGTTGTGCACTCGCACAACGTGTTTTTCATTAGTTATTCACGAATATTTTTACTAGATTTCATCAGCTTTACGCTTTACAAGATGGAATTATGACTTTCGATTGTAGATGTTTGTCTAATCGATATTCGTGAATAACTGAGTAAAAACACGTTGTGCGAGACGATTTTCACTTGATTTCATCAGGTTTACGCTTTACAACATGGAATTATGACTTTCGAATGTGGATGTTTGTGTAAACAGTATTCGTGAATCACTAATGAAAAACACGTTGTGCGAGACGATTTTCACTAGATTTCATCAGGTTTACGCTTTACAACATGGAATTATGAATTTAGAATGTGGATGTTTGTGTAAACGATATTCGTGAATAACTAATGAAAAACACGTTGTGCGAGTCGATTTCACTAGATTTCATCAGGTTTACGCTTTACAACATGGAATTATGACTTTCGAATGTGAATGTTTGTGTGAACGATATTCGTGAATAACAAATGAAAAACACGTTGTGCGAGACGATTTTCACTAGATTTCATCAGGTTTACGCTTTACAACATGGAATTATGAATTTCGATTGTAGATGTTTGTCTAATCGATATTCGTGACTAACTGAGTAAAAACACATTGTGCGAGACGAATTTCACTTGATTTCATCAGGTTAACGGTTTACAACATGGAATTATGACTTTCGAATGCGGATGTTTGTGTAAAAGATATTCGTTAATAACTAATGAAAAACACGTTGTGCGAGTCGATTTTCACTAGATTTCATCAGGTTTACGCTTTACAACATGGAATTATGACTTTCGAATGTGGATGTTTGTCTAATCGATATTCGTGAATAACTAATGAAAAACACGTTGTGCGAGACGATTTTCACTAGATTTCATCAGGTTTACGCTTTACAACATGGAATTATGAATTTAGAATGTGGATGTTTGTGTAAACGATATTCGTGAATAACTAATGAAAAACACGTTGTGCGAGTCAATTTTCACTAGATTTCATCAGGTTTACGCTTTACAACATGGAATTATGACTTTCTAATGTGGATGTTTGTGTAATCGATATTCGTGAAAAACTAATGAAAAACACGTTGTGCGAGACGATTTTCACTAGATTTCATCAGGTTTACGCTTTACAACATGGAATTATGACTTTCGAATGTGGATCTTTGTGTAACCGATATTCGTGAATAACTAATGAAAAACACGTTGTGCGAGTCGATTTTCGTAAGCTTTATAACATGGAATTATTACTTTTGAATGTGGATGTTTGTGTAAACGATATTCGTGAATAACTGAGTAAAAACACGTTGTGCGAGACGATTTTCACTTGATTTCATCAGGTTTACGCTTTACAACATGGAATTTTCGAATGTGGATGTTTGTGTAAACAGTATTCGTGAATAACTAATGAAAAACACGTTGTGCGAGTCGATTTTCACTAGATTTCATCAGGTTTACGCTTTACAACATGGAATTATGAATTTAGAATGTGGATGTTTGTTTAATCAATATTCGTGAATAACTAATGAAAAACACGTTGTGCAAGTCGATTTTCACTAGATTTCATCAGGTTTACGCTTTACAACATGGAATTATGACTTTCGAATGTGGATGTTTGTGTAAACGATATTCGTGAATAACTAATGAAAAAAACGTTGTGCGAGACGATTTTCACTAGATTTCATCAGGTTTACGCTTTACATCATGGAATTACGAATTTAGAATGTGGATGTTTGTTTAATCAATATTCGTGAATAACTAATGAAAAACACGTTGTGCGAGTCAATTTTCACTTGATTTCATCAGGTTTACGCTTTACAACATGGAATTACGAATTTAGAATGTGGATGTTTGTTTAATCAATATTGGTAGATAACTAATGAAAAACACGTTGTGCGAGTCGATTTTCACTACATTTCATCAGGTTTACGCTTTACAACATGGAATTATGACTTTCGAATGTGGATGTTTGTGTAAACGATATTCGTGAATAACTAATGAAAAACACGTTGTGCGAGTCAATTTTCACTAGATTTCATCAGGTTTACGCTTTACAACATGGAATTATGACTTTCTAATGTGGATGTTTGTGTAATCGATATTCGTGAAAAACTAATGAAAAACACGTTGTGCGAGACGATTTTCACTAGATTTCATCAGGTTTACGCTTTACAAGATAGAATTATGACTTTCGATTGTAGATGTTTGTCTAATCGATATTCGTGAATAACTGAGTAAAAACACGTTGTGCGAGACGATTTTCACTTGATTTCATCAGGTTTACGCTTTACAACATGGAATTATGACTTTCTAATGTGGATGTTTGTTTAATCAATATTCGTGAATAACTAATGAAAAACACGTTGTGCGAGTCGATTTTCACTAGATTTCATCAGGTTTACGCTTTACAACATGGAATTATGAATTTAGAATGTGGATGTTTGTTTAATCAATATTCGTGAATAACTAATGAAAAACACGTTGTGCAAGTCGATTTTCACTAGATTTCATCAGGTTTACGCTTTACAACATGGAATTATGACTTTCGAATGTGGATGTTTGTCTAATCGATATTCGTGAATAACTAATGAAAAACACGTTGTGCGAGTCGATTTTCACTAGATTTCATCAGGTTTACGCTTTACAACATGGAATTATGACTTTCGAATGTGGATGTTTGTGTAAACGATATTCGTGAATACTAATGAAAAACACGTTGTGCGAGACGATTTTCACTAGATTTCATCAGGTTTACGCTTTACAACATGGAATTATGAATTTAGAATGTGGATGTTTGTGTAAACGATATTCGTGAATAACTAATGAAAAACACGTTGTGCGAGACGATTTTCACTAGATTTCATCAGGTTTACGCTTTACAACATGGAATTAGGAATTTAGAATGTGGATGTTTGTCTAATCGATATTCGTGAATAACTGAGTAAAAACACGTTGTGCGAGACGATTTTAACTTGATTTCATACGGTTTACGCTTTACAACATGGAATTATGACTTTCTAATGTGGATGTGTGTGTAATCGATATTCGTGAAAAACTAATGAAAAACACGTTGTGAGAGACGATTTTCACTAGATTTCATCAGGTTTACGCTTTACAAGATGGAATTATGACTTTCGATTGTAGATGTTTGTCTAATCGATATTCGTGAATAACTGAGTAAAAACACGTTGTGCGAGACGATTTTCACTTGATTTCATCAGCGTAAGCTTTACAACATGGAATTATGACTTTCGAATGTGGATGTTTGTGTAAACAGTATTCGTGAATAACTAATGAAAAACACGTTGTGCGAGACGATTTTAACTAGATTTACTCGCTTTACAACATGGAATTATGAATTTAGAATGTGGATGTTTGTTTAATCAATATTCGTGAATAACTAATGAAAAACACGTTGTGCGAGTCGATTTTCACTAGATTTCATCAGGTTTACGCATTACAACATGGAATTATGACTTTCGAATGTGGATGTTTGTGTAAACGATATTCGTGAATAACTAATGAAAAACACGTTGTGCGAGACGATTTTCACTAGATTTCATCAGGTTTACGCTTTACAACATGGAATTATGAATTTAGAATGTGGATGTTTGTGTAAACGATATTCGTGAAAAACTAATGAAAAACACGTTGTGCGAGTCAATTTTCACTATAATTCATCAGGTTTACGCTTTACAACATGGAATTATGACTTTTGAATATGGATGTTTGTCTAATCGATATTCGTGAATAACTAATGAAAAACACGTTGTGCGAGTCGATTTTCACCAGATTTCATCAGGTTTACGCTTTACAACATGGAATTATCACTTTCGAATGTGGATGTTTGTGTAATCAATATTCCTGAAAAACTAATGAAAAACACGTTGTACGAGACGATTTTCACTAGATTTCATCAGGTTTACGCTTTACATCATGGAATTACGAATTTAGAATGTGGATGTTTGTGTAAACGATATTCGTGAAAAACTGAGTAAAAACACGTTGTGCGAGACGATTTTCACTAGATTTCATCAGGTTTACGCTTTACAAGATGGAATTATGACTTTCGAATGTGGATGTTTGTGTAAACGATATTCGTGAATAACTAATGAAAAACACGTTGTGCGAGACGATTTTCACTAGATTTCATCAGGTTTACGCTTTACATCATGGAATTACGAATTTAGAATGTGGATGTTTGTTTAATCAATATTCGTGAATAACTAATGAAAAACACGTTGTGCGAGTCAATTTTCACTTGATTTCATCAGGTTTACGCTTTACAACATGGAATTACGAATTTAGAATGTGGATGTTTGTTTAATCAATATTGGTAGATAACTAATGAAAAACACGTTGTGCGAGTCGATTTTCACTACATTTCATCAGGTTTACGCTTTACAACATGGAATTATGACTTTCGAATGTGGATGTTTGTGTAAACGATATTCGTGAATAACTAATGAAAAACACGTTGTGCGAGTCAATTTTCACTAGATTTCATCAGGTTTACGCTTTACAACATGGAATTATGACTTTCTAATGTGGATGTTTGTGTAATCGATATTCGTGAAAAACTAATGAAAAACACGTTGTGCGAGACGATTTTCACTAGATTTCATCAGGTTTACGCTTTACAAGATAGAATTATGACTTTCGATTGTAGATGTTTGTCTAATCGATATTCGTGAATAACTGAGTAAAAACACGTTGTGCGAGACGATTTTCACTTGATTTCATCAGGTTTACGCTTTACAACATGGAATTATGACTTTCTAATGTGGATGTTTGTTTAATCAATATTCGTGAATAACTAATGAAAAACACGTTGTGCGAGTCGATTTTCACTAGATTTCATCAGGTTTACGCTTTACAACATGGAATTATGACTTTCGAATGTGGATGTTTGTCTAATCGATATTCGTGAATAACTAATGAAAAACAGGTTGTGCGAGTCGATTTTCACTAGATTTCATCAGGTTTACGCTTTACAACATGGAATTATGACTTTCGAATGTGGATGTTTGTGTAAACGATATTCGTGAATACTAATGAAAAACACGTTGTGCGAGACGATTTTCACTAGATTTCATCAGGTTTACGCTTTACAACATGGAATTATGAATTTAGAATGTGGATGTTTGTGTAAACGATATTCGTGAATAACTAATGAAAAACACGTTGTGCGAGACGATTTTCACTAGATTTCATCAGGTTTACGCTTTACAACATGGAATTAGGAATTTAGAATGTGGATGTTTGTCTAATCGATATTCGTGAATAACTGAGTAAAAACACGTTGTGCGAGACGATTTTCACTAGATTTCATCAGGTTTACGCTTTACATCATAGAATTACGAGATTAGAATGTGGATGTTTGTTTAATCAATATTCGTGAATAACTAATGAAAAACACGTTGTGCGAGTCGATTTTTACTAGATTTCATCAGGTTTACGCTTTATAACATGGAATTATGACTTTCGAATGTGGATGTTTGTTTAATCAATATTCGTGAATAACTAATGAAAAACACGTTGTGCGAGTCGATTTTCACTAGATTTCATCAGGTTTACGCTTTACAACATGGAATTATGACTTTCGATTGTAGATGTTTGTCTAATCGATATTCGTAGATAACTGAGTAAAAACACGTTATGCGAGACGATTTTCACTTGATTTCATCAGGTTTACGCTTTACAACATGGAATTATGACTTTCGAATGTGAATGTTTATGTAAACGATATTCGTGAATAACAAATGAAAAACACGTTGTGCGAGACGATTTTCACTAGATTTCATCAGGTTTACGCTTTACAACATGGAATTATGACTTTCGAATGTGGATGTTTGTGTTAACGATATTCGTGAATAACTAATGAAAAACACGTTGTGCGAGTCGATTTTCACTAGATTTCATCAGGTTTACGCTTTACAACATGGAATTATGACTTTCGAATGTGGATGTTTGTGTAAACGATATTCGTGAATAACTAATGAAAAACACGTTGTGCGAGTCGATTTTCACCAGATTTCATCAGGTTTACGCTTTATAACATGGAATTATGACTTTTGAATGTGGATGTTTGTGTAAACGATATTCGTGAATAACTGAGTAAAAACACGTTGTGCGAGACGATTTTCACTTGATTTCATACGGTTTACGCTTTACAACATGGAATTATAACTTTCTAATGTGGATGTGTGTGTAATCGATATTCGTGAAAAACTAATGAAAAACACGTTGTGCGAGACGATTTTTACTAGATTTCATCAGCTTTACGCTTTACAACATGGAATTACAAATTTAGAATGTGGATGTTTGTCTAATCGATATTCGTGAATAACTGAGTAAAAACACGTTGTGCGAGATGACTTTACCTTGATTTCATCAGCTTTACGCTTTACAACATGGAATTATGACTTTCGAATGTGGATGTTTGTGTAAACGATATTCGTGAATAACTAATGAAAAACACGTTGTGCGAGTCAATTTTCACTAGATTTCATCAGGTTTACGCTTTACAACATGGAATTATGACTTTCGAATGTGGATGTTTGTGTAAACGATATTCGTGAATAACTAATGAAAAACACGTTGTGCGAGTCGATTTTCACTAGATTTCATCAGGTTTACGCTTTACAACATGGAATTATGAATTTCGATTGTAGATGTTTGTCTAATCGATATTCGTAGATAACTGAGTAAAAACACGTTGTGCGAGACGATTTTCACTTGATTTCATCAGGTTTACGCTTTACAACATGGAATTATGACTTTCGAATGTGAATGTTTGTGTAAACGATATTCGTGAATAACAAATGAAAAACACGTTGTGCGATACGATTTTCACTAGATTTCATCAGGTTTACGCTTTACAACATGGAATTATGACTTTCGAATGTGGATGTTTGTGTAAACGATATTCGTGAATGAAAAACACGTTGTGCGAGTCGATTTTCACTAGATTTCATCAGGTTTACGCTTTACAACATGGAATTATGACTTTCGAATGTGGATGTTTGTGTAAACGATATTCGTGAATAACTAATGAAAAACACGTTGTGCAAGTCGATTTTCACTAGATTTCATCAGGTTTACGCTTTACAACATGGAATTATGACTTTCGAATGTGGATGTTTGTCTAATCGATATTCGTGAATAACTAATGAAAAACACGTTGTGCGAGTCAATTTTCACTAGATTTCATCAGGTTTACGCTTTTTAACATGGAATTATGAATTTAGAATGTGGATGTTTGTATAAACGATATTCGTGAATAACTGAGTAAAAACACGTTGTGCGAGTCGATTTTCACTTGATTTCATCAGGTTTACGCTTTACAACATGGAATTATGACTTTCGAATGTGGATGTTTGTGTAAACGATATTCGTGAATAACTAATGAAAAACACGTTGTGCGAGTCGATTTTCACTAGATTTCATCAGGTTTACGCTTTACAACATGGAATTATGAATTTAGAATGTGGATGTTTGTGTAAACGATATTCGTGAAAAACTAATGAAAAACACGTTGTGCGAGTCAATTTTCACTAGATTTCATCAGGTTTACGCTTTACAACATGGAATTATGAATTTAGAATGTGGATGTTTGTGTAAACGATATTCGTGAAAAACTAATGAAAAACACGTTGTGCGAGTCAATTTTCACTATAATTCATCAGGTTTACGCTTTACAACATGGAATTATGACTTTTGAATATGGATGTTTGTCTAATCGATATTCGTGAATAACTGAGTAAAAACACGTTGTGCGAGTCGATTTTCACTTGATTTCATCAGGTTTACGCTTTACAACATGGAATTATGACTTTCGAATGTGGATGTTTGTGTAAACGATATTCGTGAAAAACTAATGAAAAACACGTTGTGCGAGACGATTTTCACTAGATTTCATCAGGTTTACGCTTTACATCATGGAATTACGAATTTAGAATGTGGATGTTTGTATAAACGTTATTCGTGAATAACTAATGAAAAACACGTTGTGCGAGTAAATTTTCACAACATTTTCATCAGGTTTACGCTTTATAACATGGAATTATGACTTTCGAATGTGGATGTTTGTGTAAACGGTATTCGTGAATAACTAATGAAAAACACGTTGTGCGAGTCGATTTTCACTAGATTTCATCAGGTTTACGCTTTACAACATGGAATTATGACTTTCGAATGTGGATGTTTGTCTAATCGATATTCGTGAATAACTAATGAAAAACACGTTGTGCGAGACTATTTTCACTTGATTTCATACGGTTTACGCTTTACAACATGGAATTATGACTTTCTAATGTGGATGTTTGTGTAATCGATATTCGTGAATAACAAATGAAAAACGCGTTGTGCGAGTAAATTTTCACAACATTTTCATCAGGTTTACGCTTTATAACATGGAATTATGACTTTCGAATGTGGATGTTTGTGTAAACGATATTCGTGAATAACTAATGAAAAACACGTTGTGCGAGTCGATTTTCACTAGATTTCATCAGGTTTACGCTTTACAACATGGAATTATGACTTTCGAATGTGGATGTTTGTCTAATCGATATTCGTGAATAACTAATAAAAAACACGTTGTGCGAGACGATTTTCACTAGATTTCATCAGGTTTACGCTTTACATCATGGAATTATGACTTTAGAATGTGGATGTTTGTATAAACGTTATTCGTGAATAACTAATGAAAAACACGTTGTGCGAGTAAATTTTCACTAGATTTCATCAGGTTTACGCTTTACAACATGGAATTATGACTTTCGAATGTGGATGTTTGTGTAATCGATATTCGTGAATAACTAATGAAAAACACGTTGTGCGAGTCGATTTTCACAACATTTTCATCAGGTTTACGCTTTACATCATGGAATTATGACTTTCGAATGTGGATGTTTGTTTAATCAATATTCGTGAATAACTAATGAAAAACACGTTGTGCGAGTCGATTTTCACAACATTTTCATCAGGTTTACGCTTTACATCATGGAATTATGAATTTAGAATGTGGATGTTTGTTTAATCAATATTCGTGAATAACTAATTAAAAACACGTTGTGCGAGTCAATTTTCACTAGATTTCATCAGGTTTACGCTTTACATCATGGAATTATGACTTTCGAATGTGGATGTTTGTCTAATCAATATTCGTAAATAACTAATGAAAAACACGTTGTGCGAGTCGATTTTCACAACATTTTCATCAGGTTTACGCTTTACATCATGGAATTATGAATTTAGAATGTGGATGTTTGTTTAATCAATATTCGTGAATAACTAATGAAAAACATGTTGTGCGAGTCAATTTTCACTAGATTTCATCAGGTTTACGCTTTACAACATGGAATTATGACTTTCGAATGTGGATGTTTGTCTAATCGATATTCGTGAATAACTAATGAAAAACACGTTGTGCGAGTCGATTTTAACTAGATTTCATCAGGTTTACGCTTTACATCATGGAATAATGAATTTAGAATGTGGATGTTTGTTTAATCAATATTCGTGAATAACTAATGAAAAACACGTTGTGCGAGTCAATTTTCACTAGATTTCATCAGGTTTACGCTTTACATCATGGAATTATGACTTTCGAATGTGGATGTTTGTCTAATCGATATTCGTGAATAACTAATGAAAAACACGTTGTGCGAGTCACTTTTCACTAAATTTCATCAGGTTTACGCTTTACATCATGGAATTATGACTTTCGAATGTGGATGTTTGTCTAATCGATATTCGTGAATAACTAATGAAAAACAAGTTGTGCGAGTCGATTTTCACAACATTTTCATCAGGTTTACGCTTTACATCATGGAATTATGAATTTAGAATGTGGATGTTTGTGTAAACGATATTCGTGAATAACTAATGAAAAACACGTTGTGCGAGTCAATTTTCACTAGATTTCATCAGGTTTACGCTTTACAACATGGAATTATGACTTTCGAATGTGGATGTTTGTCTAATCGATATTCGTGAATAACTAATGAAAAACACGTTGTGCGAGACTATTTTCACTTGATTTCATACGGTTTACGCTTTACAACATGGAATTATGACTTTCTAATGTGGATGTTTGTGTAATCGATATTCGTGAATAACAAATGAAAAACACGTTGTGCGAGTAAATTTTCACAACATTTTCATCAGGTTTACGCTTTATAACATGGAATTATGACTTTCGAATGTGGATGTTTGTGTAAACGATATTCGTGAATAACTAATGAAAAACACGTTGTGCGAGTTGATTTTCACAACATTTTCATCAGGTTTACGCTTTACATCATGGAGTTATGAATTTAGAATGTGGATGTTTGTTTAATCAATATTCGTGAATAACTAATGAAAAACACGTTGTGCGAGTCAATTTTCACTACATTTTCATCAGGTTTACGCTTTACATCATGGAATTATGAATTTAGAATGTGGATGTTTGTTTAATCAATATTCGTGAATAACTAATTAAAAACACGTTGTGCGAGTCAATTTTTACTAGATTTCATCAGGTTTACGCTTTACATCATGGAATTATGACTTTCGAATGTGGATGTTTGTCTAATCAATATTCGTAAATAACTAATGAAAAACACGTTGTGCGAGTCGATTTTCACAACATTTTCATCAGGTTTACGCTTTACATCATGGAATTATGAATTTAGAATGTGGATGTTTGTTTAATCAATATTCGTGAATAACTAATGAAAAACACGTTGTGCGAGTCAATTTTCACTAGATTTCATCAGGTTTACGCTTTACATCATGGAATTATGACTTTCGAATGTGGATGTTTGTCTAATCGATATTCGTGAATAACTAATGAAAAACACGTTGTGCGAGTCGATTTTCACAACATTTTCATCAGGTTTACGCTTTACATCATGGAATTATGAATTTAGAATGTGGATGTTTGTTTAATCAATATTCGTGAATAACTAATGAAAAACACGTTGTGCGAGTCAATTTTCACTTGATTTCATCAGTTTTACGCTTTACAACATGGAATTATGACTTTCGAATGTGGATGTTTATGTAATCGATATTCGTGAATAACTAATGAAAAACACGTTGTGCGAGTCGATTTTAACTAGATTTCATCAGGTTTACGCTTTACATCATGGAATAATGAATTTAGAATGTGGATGTTTGTTTAATCAATATTCGTGAATAACTAATGAAAAACATGTTGTGCGAGTCGATTTTCACTAGATTTCATCAGGTTTACGCTTTACAACATGGAATTATGACTTTCGAATGTGGATGTTTGTGTAATCGATATTCGTGAATAACTAATGAAAAACACGTTGTGCGAGTCGATTTTCACAACATTTTCATCAGGTTTACGCTTTACATAATGGAATTATGAATTTAGAATGTGGATGTTTGTTTAATCAATATTCGTGAATAACTAATGAAAAACACGTTGTGCGAGTCAATTTTCACTAGATTTCATCAGGTGTATGCTTTACATCATGGAATTATGACTTTCGAATGTGGATGTTTGTCTAATCAATATTCGTGAATAACTAATGAAAAACACGTTGTGCGAGTCAATTTTCACAACATTTTCATCAGGTTTACACTTTACATCATGGAATTATGAATTTAGAATGTGGATGTTTGTTTAATCAATATTCGTGAATAACTAATTAAAAACACGTTGTGCGAGTCAATTTTCACTAGATTTCATCAGGTTTACGCTTTACATCATGGAATTATGACTTTCGAATGTGGATGTTTGTCTAATCAATATTCGTAAATAACTAATGAAAAACACGTTGTGCGAGTCGATTTTCACAACATTTTCATCAGGTTTACGCTTTACAACATGGAATTATGACTTTCGAATGTGGATGTTTGTCTAATCGATATTCGTGAATAACTAATGAAAAACACGTTGTGCGAGTCGATTTTCACAACATTTTCATCAGGTTTACGCTTTACATCATGGAATTATGAATTTAGAATGTGGATGTTTGTTTAATCAATATTCGTGAATAACTAATGAAAAACACGTTGTGCGAGTCAATTTTCACTAGATTTCATCAGGTTTACGCTTTACATCATGGAATTATGACTTTCGAATGTGGATGTTTGTCTAATCGATATTCGTGAATAACTAATGAAAAACACGTTGTGCGAGTCGATTTTCACAACATTTTCATCAGGTTTACGCTTTACATCATGGAATTATGAATTTAGAATGTGGATGTTTGTGTAAACGATATTCGTGAATAACTAATGAAAAACACGTTGTGCGAGTCAATTTTCACTAGATTTCATCAGGTTTACGCTTTACAACATGGAATTATGACTTTCGAATGTGGATGTTTGTGTAATCGATATTCGTGAATAACTAATGAAAAACACGTTGTGCGAGTCGATTTTCACAACATTTTCATCAGGTTTACGCTTTACATCATGGAATTATGAATTTAGAATGTGGATGTTTGTTTAATCAATATTCGTGAATAACTAATGAAAAACACGTTGTGCGAGTCAATTTTCACTAGATTTCATCAGGTTTACGCTTTACATCATGGAATTATGACTTTCGAATGTGGATGTTTGTCTAATCAATATTCGTGAATAACTAATGAAAAACACGTTGTGCGAGTCGATTTTCACAACATTTTCATCAGGTGTACGCTTTACCTCATGGAATTATTAATTTAGAATGTGGATGTTTGTTTAATCAATATTCGTGAATAACTAATGAAAAACACGTTGTGCGAGTCAATTTTCACAACATTTTCATCAGGTTTACGCTTTACAAGATGGAATTATGACTTTCGAATGTGGATGTTTGTCTAATCGATATTCGTGAATAACTAATGAAAAACACGTTGTGCGAGTCGATTTTCACTAGATTTCATCAGGTTTACGCTTTACATCATGGAATTATGAATTTAGAATGTGGATGTTTGTTTAATCAATATTCGTGAATAACTAATGAAAAACACGTTGTGCGAGTCGATTTTCACAACATTTTCATCAGGTTTACGCTTTACATCATGGAATTATGACTTTCGAATGTGGATGTTTATGTAATCGATATTCGTGAATAACTAATGAAAAACACGTTGTGCGAGTCAATTTTCACTAGATTTCATCAGGTTTACGCTTTACATCATGGAATTATGACTTTCGAATGTGGATGTTTGTCTAATCGATATTCGTGAATAACTAATGAAAAACACGTTGTGCGAGTCGATTTTCACAACATTTTCATCAGGTTTACGCTTTACATCATGGAATTATGAATTTAGAATGTGGATGTTTGTGTAAACGATATTCGTGAATAACTAATGAAAAACACGTTGTGCGAGTCAATTTTCACTAGATTTCATCAGGTTTACGCTTTACAACATGGAATTATGACTTTCGAATGTGGATGTTTGTGTAATCGATATTCGTGAATAACTAATGAAAAACACGTTGTGCGAGTCGATTTTCACAACATTTTCATCAGGTTTACGCTTTACATCATGGAATTATGAATTTAGAATGTGGATGTTTGTTTAATCAATATTCGTGAATAACTAATGAAAAACACGTTGTGCGAGTCAATTTTCACTAGATTTCATCAGGTTTACGCTTTACATCATGGAATTATGACTTTCGAATGTGGATGTTTGTCTAATCAATATTCGTGAATAACTAATGAAAAACACGTTGTGCGAGTCGATTTTCACAACATTTTCATCAGGTGTACGCTTTACCTCATGGAATTATTAATTTAGAATGTGGATGTTTGTTTAATCAATATTCGTGAATAACTAATGAAAAACACGTTGTGCGAGTCAATTTTCACAACATTTTCATCAGGTTTACGCTTTACAAGATGGAATTATGACTTTCGAATGTGGATGTTTGTCTAATCGATATTCGTGAATAACTAATGAAAAACACGTTGTGCGAGTCGATTTTCACAACATTTTCATCAGGTTTACGCTTTACATCATGGAATTATGAATTTAGAATGTGGATGTTTGTTTAATCAATATTCGTGAATAACTAATGAAAAACACGTTGTGCGAGTCGATTTTCACAACATTTTCATCAGGTTTACGCTTTACATCATGGAATTATGACTTTCGAATGTGGATGTTTATGTAATCGATATTCGTGAATAACTAATGAAAAACACGTTGTGCGAGTCGATTTTAACTAGATTTCATCAGGTTTACGCTTTACATCATGGAATTATGAATTTAGAATGTGGATGTTTGTTTAATCAATATTCGTGAATAACTAATGAAAAACACGTTGTGCGAGTCGATTTTCACTAGATTTCATCAGGTTTACGCTTTACAACATGGAATTATGACTTTCGAATGTGGATGTTTGTGTAATCGATATTCGTGAATAACTAATGAAAAACACGTTGTGCGAGTCGATTTTCACAACATTTTCATCAGGTTTACGCTTTACATCATGGAATTATGAATTTAGAATGTGGATGTTTGTTTAATCAATATTCGTGAATAACTAATGAAAAACACGTTGTGCGAGTCAATTTTCACTTGATTTCATCAGTTTTACGCTTTACAACATGGAATTATGACTTTCGAATGTGGATGTTTATGTAATCGATATTCGT
The DNA here is from genome assembly GCA_963556195.1 of Sepiola atlantica. Taxonomy (NCBI): domain Eukaryota; kingdom Metazoa; phylum Mollusca; class Cephalopoda; order Sepiida; family Sepiolidae; genus Sepiola; species Sepiola atlantica. The sequence goes on from CAUVYP010001269.1 coordinate 194,613, forward strand.
GAATAACTAATGAAAAACACGTTATGCGAGTCAATTTTCAATAGAAAACTGAAAATCAAACATTTGAAAGCCTAGATTTGCGTTTTCACACTGAAAATCTAGCATTTCAACACTGTTTCCAGCTAAAAATCAAAGACACAAATCATAAACATTGTGTTTAATATTGTTTTTCTTTAATTTATAATAACGTTATTTCAGCACGTTATTTCAGTACCGAGAAAAGATTAAGTAAAACATAGAACACTTAATAAAACATCGAAAAGTTTTTAAAAATCGGCGTTAATTCTATTTGGAAAACTAACAAAATAAAGCTTTGGCCAACAAAAAATGCCTGGGCAACCCCGTTGGTATTCCCCGGTAGAAGCGCTTCAGGCGATTAGCAATAAACTAACCTCTTCTAACAGGGTGAGAAGGCAAGGCTTGGGATGGTTTACCTCCTAGAACTGCACAGGACCTCAAACCGGCGGAATCAAGACCAAAGGCCAAGACGGTACCGGTTCTACAGAGTGTAGCAACCATCGGAACAGATACTGCACAAAAAGCCAAGGTTTATGGAAGGGCCAATATATCAATGTTACACAATTTGTAACGAATAATTAACTGTCTGCAGTGTTAGTCGTTACTGACTGAACTTATGGAACTCACTCAAACAACCGCTGTGGAACTCTTCAGTCACTGGAGGAAGATACGCGGCAGCCGTAGGCTAGTCTACTAATATAAGGAGGACATTCTCTGTCAGGATTTCTGTCTCTCCGTGACAGATAATTTTTGTAAACGTAAAAAATAAATTAGTGCACATCTTAATAATACATAAGTGGCATCATGCCAAAGAAACAGTGCATTGTCATATGCACTCACTATTCCTTTTAAGTGCGTTAACTCATGATTAACTCGCTTGTACCATGAATGAGGTGCATCGTTTAATCTATAAATACATCTTTTCAGCTTCCACACTTGTGATTCTGAACACACATGGTGGTCTAAGAAATACCTCTCTCTTCAGCAGAAATGCGGAGGTAAAATCAAGAGTCTCCACCAGCCACGTCATAACCAATACGAGACGGCTGCACGTTGGAGAATCTGTTTTTAGGTTATGAGAATCTTCTTCATAACCACGTGCAACAAGACGAGCCTTCATTATCTTTTTGTCCTTCACAAATTTTTCTGTTATCACCCACCTTGTTGATATACATTTTTGCCCCATATCAGGCACACATTCATATACTTCATGAATTTCCATATTTTCCAATTCTTTTTTCTTTGCATCGATCACATCTTTTCCTTGTTCTTGTTCAGAAGAAAGCAAAATTGCATGTTCTTGATAACTTACTTCCTCAGTTGTTCATTCAATTCATTTCGTGCGACAAAAATACATGATTTTCACTATTAAAATGCAAATCTAGATACTTTCAAAATTTTGTTTTTTGGCACTGTGAAACGTTTGATTTTCAGTGGAAATCAGTGTGAAAATACATGATTTTCAGTTGGGAACAGTGTGAAAATGCAAATTTAGATATTTTGCAATAGGCTTTCAAACTTTTGATTTTCAGTTAGGAGCAGTGTGAAAATGCATGATTTTCAGTTTAAACTTTTGATTTTCTGTTGTGTGAAAATACAGTTTGGAACACTGTAAAAATGCAAATCTAGATAATTTACAATAGGATTTTAAGTTGGGATCACTGTGAAAATACAAACCTTTAGAACAGGCTTTTAAACTTTTGATTATCAGTTGAAAATAGTGTGAAAATGCATGAAAACAGTGTGAAAATATAGCAGTTACCTCCTCCTTTCACAAATAACTGCACCGGCTGGCCGTTAGGTGTCGCTTATTCACCGACAAACATTTTCAGATTGTTTCCAATGCATTTTCACACTGCTCCCAAGTGAAGTTTCTAAAGCCTTTTGTGAAGTATATATATTTGATTATTTACAGTATTCCCACCTGATAATCAAGAATTTTAACATTGAAAATCATAAATTTTCACACTGCCCCCTAAAGAAAATCAATATTTTTAAAGATTGTAAAGAATATAGATTTACAGTGTTTCTAACTGACACTCATGTATTTTAACAGTTTCAAACTGAAAATCATGTATTTTCACATAGCTCAAAACTGAAAAAATTTTGAATTTTTACACTGTTCCTAGTTTGATTTGCATTTTTACACTGTTCCTATCAAAAGTTTTAAAGCCTATTGTAAAGTATCTAGGTTTGAATTTTCATAGTGTTCCCTGAAAGTAACACTGATTTCAACTGAAAATCAAAAGTTTTAAAGCCTATTGTAAAGTATTTAGATTTCAATATTTACAGTGTTTCTGTGAAAATCTTTTTTACAGTTTTCAACTGAAAATCATGTATTTTCACACTAGTTCCAACTGAAAATCAAAAGCCTGTTGTAAAGTAGTTAGATTTGCATGTTCAGTGGTTCCAACTGAAAATAAAGAATTTTCACATTGTTTCTAACTGAAAATCATGCTGCTCCGATCTGAAAATCAAAAGTTTTAAAGTATCTTGAGTTGCATTTTAACAGTGTTTCCTATCATACTAATTTCAACTGAAAATCAAAAGTTTGAAAACAAACTTTTGTAAACTTACAAAACTTTTGAATATTTGAATATTTATAGATTCAAATATATTCAAATATTTATATTTGAATATTTACAACTGAAAATCATGTATTTTAACAGTTTTCTAACTGAAAATCATGTATTTTTTCACTAGAACCAACAATCAAAAGTGATTTGCATTTTCACACTGAAAATTATGTTTACAACTGAAAATCAAACATTTGTAAAGTATCTAGATTTGCATTTTCACAAAATTGAAAGCCTGTTTTCAACTAAAAATAAAACATTTGAAAGCCTATTTTAAAGTATTTAGATTTGGGTTTCACACTGAAAATCCTGCACTTCAACATTATTTTCAACTAAGAATCAAACATTTGAAAGCCTATTGAAAGATTTATGTTTTCACACTAAAAATTATGCATTTCAACACTGTTTTCATTTGAAAGCCTATTGCCTAGATTTGCATTTTCACACTGAAAATCATACATTTACACACTGTTTTTAACTGAAAATCAAACATTTGAAAGCCTAGATTTGCGTTTTCACACTGAAAATCATGCATTTCAACACTGTTTCCAGCTAAAAATCAAACATTTGAAAGTATCTAGATTTGTAAAGTATCTAGATTTGCGTTTTTACACTGATAATCATGCAATTCAACACTGTTTTCAAATGAAAATCAAAGATTTGAGAGCCTATTGCAGTATCTAAGTTTGCATTTTCACACTGAAAATCATGCAATTCAACACTAGTTTTAAAGAATATAGATTTCAATATTTACAGTGTTTCTGACTGACACTCATGTATTTTAACAGTTTCAAACTGAAAATGATGTATTTTCACACTGGTCCCCACTGAAAATCAAAAGTTTGAAGTATTTGAATATTTACACTGTTTCACCATGAAAATAATGTATTTTCACACAGCTCAAAACTGAAAAAGTTTGAAAGCCTATTGTAAAGTAGATACTTTACAATAGGCTTTCAAACTTTTTTAATTTTTACACTGTTCCTAATCACACTTATCTCAACAGAAAATCAAAAGTTTTAAAGGTTTGAATTTTCATAGTGTGACTTTCAGGGAGAAAGTCACACTGATTTCAACTGAAAATCAAAAGTTTTAAAGTATTTAGATTTCAATATTTACAGTGTTCCTGAAAACATGTGAAACTGTTTCATGTATTTTCACCTGAAAAACTGAAAAAAAGATTTCCAACTGAAAATCAAAAGCCTGTTGTAAAGTAGTTAGATTTGCATGTTCACAGTGGTCCCAACGGAAAATAAAGAATTTTCACATTGTTTCCAACTGAAAATCATGCGTTTTCAAACTGCTCTGATCTTAAAATCAAAAGTTTGAAAGTATCTAGATTTGCATTTTTACATGATTTTAATTTATAATTTCACACTAATTTCAACTGAAAATCAAAAGTTTGAAAACAAACTTTTGTAAGATCAGTGTTTACAACTGAAAATCATGTATTTTAACAGTTTCCAATCATGTATTTTTTCACTAGTCCCAACTTAAAATCAAAAGTTTGAAAGTGTCTAGATTTGCATTTTAACACTGAAAATCATGCATTTCAACACTTTTCCAAAACAAAAATGCAAAGTTTGTAAGCGCAAATCTGGATACTTTACAATAGTAAAGTATCCAGATTTGCGTTTTAACACTGAATTTCAAACTAAAAATCAAATTACATCATTGTAAGAGGAAAGCCGAGGGTGGGGATCGTCATTGTTTATTTTAATTTCGGAGAGAATAAGAATTTATTTTTTTAAATTGCAATTTTTAGTGCTGAATAAAAAATTTAATTTGTATGAATTGAATTTTTATCGATACGTGCTTACACGTAAACATCTTCGACCGACGAAAATCGATTTAGCGTTGGTACTTATCGTATGAAGGCCAACTATGGTAACTTATTGTTTTAATGATTTTTTTAATTATTTAGTGACTGAAATATGATACATTTAATATCAGAACGCGTGAAAATACAACTATTCATTTAAAAAACAACAAATTAGTCACAATTCAAATATATTTCTTAAATTACGAGCAAAACTTTTTTTGGTGCGGCCATATGAAAAAATTATTAATATATACTTATTAAGCATTATATTCTTACTCACTGTACGAAAAAGTAGAAAAAATTATCCACTAGAACTTTAATTGGAAGTATTTTTCGATTCTGCGACTCATTCATCTTGTTTTTTAAGAAGATTTCAGTTATCAGCCCTTTTTATATTATGCGTTGATACAGGTGAGTATTAAATAAAGCCATGTTAGTAACTTGTTATTGAAGCATTCATTAACAGAGGCGAGACACACGTGTGAACGTAACAAGCAATTTATTTACACTGAATACATAGCAGTTTACCACTAATACAAGTAGTGGGAGGTTGCCGTCAAGAGTGACGGTGGGAGTCACTAAGTAAACGGGAGATAACTCGTGTTTACGTAACATCTCCGTTTTTTTTTTCTTTGTTTTAACTGAAAAATAAAAGTATTTTTATTTTTTAGAGTTTTCTCATTTAGTCTCTGTATCGGGCTGGACATTTAATTGGTCTCCCTTTCTTTGTGGAGTTTGGTATTATTTTGTTTTCCGAGCTTGTTTTTGATACGACTTGTTTTCGACTATTTTCTTGGTTTAATATGTTTTCATAGTCGTGTTTGATTTTGAACTTTTGATTTTCTTTTGTTTTTAAAATATGACGTCTGTTGCGCCGTACATATTTTCCTTGTTCTGTTTTTATTAGATATGAACGAGGCTCTTTTAATTTTTTCACAACCTTACCTTTTCGGTTCCATTTTTCTTGTGAAGAATACGGACAGTATCGTCTTTCTTTAGTTCTGGTAGCTCTCTGGATTTTTTATTTATTTCATGCTTTTTCATTGTTTTGTTATGCATGATATTTGGAAGATTTGTCCTTAGCGTTCTTTTCATCAACTGTTGGGCTGGTGACGGGGTTTTATCTTTTAATGGTGAAGTCCGTAACGCTAACATTGCTAGGTATGGGACTTGTCTACTTTCAAACGATTTCTTTAATGTTCTTTTAATTGTTTGAATGCTTCTTTCTACTAAGCCATTCGACTGTGGATAGTTCGGACTTGTCGTGATATGCCTGAAATCCCAATCTTTAGCAAATTGTCTAAATTCTGATGATCGGTACTTGGGTCCATTGTCACTAATCACTATTTGCGGAATGCCAAATTTTGCGAAGGTGTTTTTTATTTTATTGATCACCGTACTTGATCTGCAGTCATCAAGTTTGTGGATATCGAAATATCTAGTCGTGTAGTCTATTATCACTACATATGCTTTACTATATAAGTAAAATACGTCTGTCGCAACTTTGGTCCATGGTGTTACGGGTATTTCATGGTGTATTAGTGATTCTGACGGTTGTCGGTTTCTGTGATCTAGACAATGTGTGCATGTGCTAACCATTTCTTTTATTTGATTGTTTATCTTAGGCCAATATACGACCTCTTTTGCTCTTGTAATGCACTTTTCTATGCCCAAATGTCCAGTGTGGATTTTTTGTAGGGCTTCCTTCCTTAGGGAGGTTGGGACCACTATTCGTGTACCTTTCAATACTAGTCCTTTCACAACCGATATGTCATCGCGGACTGGCATATATGGTGCTATTGTGGGTGGCACGTCCATTTTTTCTGGCCAAGTTGATGTCGCATATTTCATGAGCATTTTTAGTGTTGGGTCTTTCCCAGTCTCCTCACGGTATATGTTGAGTTTTTGGTCGCTCATTGGATATTGTTTTATAATGGTATGGATATATTTGTCCATTTCTGTATCCGATATTTCTTGTTCGCTGTCTGATATGTATGCACGTGATAATGCATCAGCAATTACGGATTCTCGCCCTGGAATGTATATTACTTCGAATTCGTATTTCTGAAGCGCGAGTATGAATCTTTGTATTCTCGGAGGGCTTTTTGTAATGGATTTTTTAAAAATTTGCCTTAATGGTTTGTGATCATTTTCTATGAGAAATTTTCTTCCATAGATATATTGGTGGAATTTGTTGCAGGCGAACACTATGCTGAGCGTTTCCAATTCTATCGGGCAGTAATTTTGTTCTGCTGACGCGTATGACACGGGTAACCATTTTTCATCATGTTTCTGTTGTAACACTGCACCCAATCCATGTTTGCTGGCATCGGTGGTGATTTTAATTTCTTTGCTGGGATCATAAAATTTTAAAACTGGTAGGCTAGTTATTATCCGTTTTAGTTTTTCTATAGCCTCTATTTGAGGTTTATCAAATGACCACAGCGTATCGTTGTGTAGCAGTACTCTCAACGGTGTAGTTACCTCTGAGTACTCTGGTATGAACTTGCACAGGTAGTTGGTCATTCCCAAAAATCGTTGGATATCTTTTTTATTTTCGGGTAGAGGCATGTGTGTTATTGCCTTTATTTTAGAAGGGTCTGGTTTTATTCCTTCATCAGTGATCAAATGACCTAAATATGTTAATTGCTTTGTTGCAAATTCACATTTATTTTTGTTTAATTTTAATCCAGCTTTGCGTAGTTGACTGAATACTTTGTCTAATGTTTTTATATGGTCCTCTAATGTTTCTGACCATATTATTATGTCGTCCTGTGAGTTCTTCGTTCCAGGTATGCCTTCTATTATTTTTGCAACTTGTGCTTAAAAAATTTCAGAGGTATTCCATATGGCAGGCGCGTGAACGAATAACGACCAAATGGCGAATTAAATGTTAATAGCTTAGAGCTTTCTTCATCCATTTGAAGCGTCTAATTTCGTGAAATATTTTGGATTTTCCATTTCTGCAAATATTTCTTCGGCGGTGGGTAATTTGTAGTGTTCTCTTTTTATGGCCTTGTTTAGGTCTCTAGGGTCCAAACATAGTCTTAATTTTCCGTTCGGTTTCTCCACTATTACCAGAGAATTTACCCAATCTGTCGGTTATTCAACGGGTTTTATTATTCCCATTTTTGTCATTTTTTCTAACTTCTTTTTTAATTTTGGTTTCATCCCAAACGGTATGTTCCTTGGAGGATTTATGACGGGTTTTATGTCCGGAGTTATTGTTATATGATGTGTGACTGGTAATTTTCCGATGTCACCATAGCAATCTTTATATTTTTCTTTTAATGCTTCTATGTCCGTCTTGTTTATTTCATAAGTTCTTTTTATCAGTCCTAGTTCTTCCGCTGTTTCTGCGCCGATTACTGCGTTTGCATTTGTGTTTGCCACAATGAAATGCGAACTTACTTTTATATTTTTATTTTGTAATTGTATAACACAGCTCCCTATCGTGGGAATTTGCGTACAGTTGTAGGCGGTTAATTTTATAGACGTTTTATTTAATTTTGGCTTTGGTTCAATAGTTCTATATATTTTTGCTGGTAATACATTTACTTCAGCACCTGTATCGATTTTGAAGTTGATGAGTGTTTCGTTGCCTCGAATCTTTACTTTCCATTTGTCAGTTTGTAGTGCGTCTACATTTTTTTTCAATATGGCGTCCATGTTAAACTGATTTTGCTCCACGTGGTCTGAATTGTGTGAGTGTCCGACATTATATAGTTTCTTCTTTTTCGTTCGACATATTCGAGCGAAGTGTCCTTTTTTGCCGCAATTTGTGCAGTTTTTATTGTATGCTGGACAGTTTCCTTTCTGATGTGACCCAGCGCAGTAGGTGCATGTATCCATTGTTGTGTTTTCGCAGGCTTTTTGTCTTCACGTTTGAACATGACTTTGGACGACAGCCTGTTTTTCTTTGGATTGCGAATTGTTGAGATATTTTCTGTTTCGCATGTAGCCATTATCTTGGAGTGTCTCTTCGTTTCTTCAGCACTCAGGCCTGCTTGTATCGCCTTTTGTAAATCCAGTGAAGGTTCTCTGAGCATTCTTTCTCTCAAACATCTTGTCATTAACGCCACAAATTAGAATGTCTTTTATTAGTCTTTCAGTGAGGTCACCGAATTCACATTTGTTTGCCTTTTGCCGTAGTTCTGTGACGTACTCATCAAATCTCTGTGTTTCTTTCTGTTTGCACGTGAGAAATTGATATGTGAGAAACGTCAGGTTTTTTCTTGGTTGGCAGTGCGCGTCAAATTTTTCTATAACTTTTTTCAAGTTTAGCTTCTCTTCGTCATTTTCAAAGTTAAACGTATAATATATTTTCCTTCCCTCGGTTCCTATACAGGTCAGCAATATTGAAGTTTTCACCTTCTCCGGTTTCTTGTCCGGCTCTGTAGCTTGCAAGAACAATTGAAATTGTTTTTTCCAAGTTTCCCATTCCTGTCCGAGATTATCCGAAGAGAAATTTAATTCTTTTGGATGTGGTAAAAATTCCATTTTTCTTTTTTTTTTGAAAATATTGATATACGGCTGTGAGTGTTGACGGTTCGATGTTTTATTCTGACACCATTTTATATTATGCGTTGATACAGGTGAGTATTAAATAAAGCCATGTTAGTAACTTGTTATTGAAGCATTCATTAACAGAGGCGAGACACACGTGTGAACGTAACAAGCAATTTATTTACACTGAATACATAGCAGTTTACCACTAATACAAGTAGTGGGAGGTTGCCGTCAAGAGTGACGGTGGGAGTCACTAAGTCAACGGGAGATAACTCGTGTTTACGTAACACCCTTCTTAAAAAAAAGATGGATGCTTACTGAACGAGTCGCTGTTACTTTTTTTAAAACAATGGCACGTAGTTTAAACAAATAAAAAACATTAAAAACACAATTATAGCAAACTAGTTACGTTTTTTCTTTACATAATTCTTTTTTAATGTACTTTTCGTTTTACCCCCAGGATGCATGTTTTTTTTATGTTCTTTAAAAGTACCGGAAAAATGAAGTAAAAAAAATGTAAAGTAAAAAAAATTACAGTTATTGACAATTGTAAAAAAATTAAATATAAAAAGTTTGTTTTTTAATTTTAAAAAATTAATCAATTTTTACGTTGGTGTTTGAATTATTTTGGTGGGTAAAATAGGTTGCCTGTCAGTTAGCAAGGCCCAACAAGAATCCCTCTTGTACCCGTATATTACGTTGGCCACGAACCAGCCCTTGAGCTAACATTATCTCGTCAGAGTGGTCCTGTTCAGTTTCAGGAGGCTATCCTATCTTTCAGGAAATGGCAGACAAATAACCGTCTGCTAATTTCTGATTTTTTTCCGACCTCACAAATATGTAAGTAAACCTAAATAAATGGTTTTGGACTAATTAACTTTAAAATGATTTAAGGTAAATTTTAAATTAGTCCCAAACAATTTATTTGGGTTTACTTACTCATTTGTGAATTCGGAAAGTAGCAGATGGTTCATTGTTCACCATTTTGGCTGCGAAACGACTAAATCGCCACTGCCAGTCACCGAGAGCACTCTTACAAGGGAATGTCGACGGGTCCGATCCTGGCTATTTTTAGAACGGTCCAGAGTGCCCGGGGGGGGGGGGGCTGAGTTACCCACGTTATAGAATCGACCTTGTGTCATATTCAGGTTTTCCAGTTTAGAAGAAAGATAAATGGTTAATTCGTTGTTTCCCATCCAAAATGGCAGACAATGAATCATCGGCCAGTTTTCCGACCTCACAAATGAGTAAGTAAACCCAAATAAATTTATTTGTGTTTTGGACTAATTTTTCAATTTATGGTAAATTCGAAACTAGTCCAAAACAATTTACTTACTCATTTGTGAGGTCGGAAACATATAAGAAAAATGCAGCCAAATTAACCAAATTAATGCCATCACGTTTAAAGCACAATCATCGAAGCTTTTGGTAAATTAACCAAACACTGGTGGTTTTTAAAAAACAACAATTTGACACCAACTGTTTCGTGGTCCATACTATGTCATTCGAACACTCCGAAGGGATTCAGACATAGATGCAATTTGTGCCTGGAGGAAAAAATTAGAATACTAAAATACGAAGATAATAACATTTTAAATAGACGAGATGAACTGATGGCTAAATGTTTAAAATCAATAGCACGTTATCAAGTTTTTTGTAAATAACAATTCTTTTAAAGTATAGTTACAATAACAGTTATAACTGTAAAAATAAATGTTAACAAATTAGTAAGTTTTTTGTTTTTTTTTGTTTTCTTAACCAATTTAGTAAAACACTAGTTTGTAAATAAATCGTGCTTAAATGTCGCCAAACTTTAATTCCGTATTGACGTTATAACCAATTAAGTTTCTTATAATTTCTTATATAAATCGAAATCTTCGTCCTAAATTTTCTTCTTTTCATTTTTAATCGTAAATAATTAATCGTGAACGCTCGAATCTTGTAAATAAACCGTTTTTAAATGACGCTAAACTTTAATTCCGTAGTGTAAATCATCTTGAATCTTGACGCTATACCAATTAAGTTTTTAATATGTTCTAATCTAAACCGAAATCTTCGTCCCACATTTTCGTCTTTAAATTTTTAATCGTAAATGATTAAGCGTAGTTTTTAATCGTGAACGCTCGAATCTTTCATCATATATTTTTACCCATAAAGCTCACATTTAAATAGTAAAAACGAATTCTCTTATATATATTTTTATATTCCTGCATATGTAAAAAAAATAGTCAAATTAATCTTTTACTTCTGTCACCCCTCCTCGATTATTTTAACATTTACCTCTTTTTTACATCGACCAACCAAAAAAAGTGAATTTATCTTTTTAAGACGATGATCAATTTCTCTCATTATTTGGTTTTTTGACGTGGTTGTTTATACATCTGAGGAGACCTAATTAAGGGGTCGAAATAAGTTATAATGTATACAACCTTAATGTGTGTATAGTTTTTTCTTTTTTTAAATTATATATATATATATATATATATATATATATATATATATATATATATATATACAGGGTGGGCAAAATAAGGGTCCTATTTTTAAAAATTCATAACTTTTTTATTTATTGATTTTTTTTTTTTATTATTTAGAATAAGTAAAGGACCCCTTCCGAAGCAAGCATGAGCCGTATTAGCCCTAAGGAACGTACCCTCATTTAGAAAACATTATTTTTGCTTAAAAAACTCAAAACAGTGTAAAAAACAATACTTTAGTTTTTGTAAGTTTTAAGAAGTGTTTTTCGGCTAAAATTTGTTTTGTTTATTTCAAAAAATCTCGGAAGGGTCAGTCTACACACACATAAAGTTTGGTGAGTTTAACTTTTATTTTGTGGAAGTTATTCAAATTCAAGTTATTCAAATTTAAAGATAGGACCCTTATTTTGGCCCACCCTGTATATACTTTAAAGGATAATCTTCTTTTTTTAAATATGACATAACCACGGTTTTGCACACTTTTACGATCGTCAGATGCTGTAATGAACGAATTTGAGGTCAAATTCAAACTCATAAAAATAGAGTAGAGCGGTGAAATAAAAAGTGGTGAGAAAAATAACAAATAACTTCAACCAAGCGTAAGAAAAATTTTCATTTTAAACAAGAGCTAACAAAACAAAAAAGGAGTGAAAAAAACGAATTTATTTGTGTTTTAACTTATTTTACAACGTCTTTATTTTTTTACAAAATACACCTGGTGTCCATTCTGTTTAGTTAGAACGGAAAACAATATGCCTAACCATGAGCCCTGCACGATTAGTTCTGATAATCGCTCAAAAATCGAGAAGTAAACAAAATACTGATAGAAACATATCCAATAAATCTTGGTCTCCAGTCTCCAGTCTCTCTTCTTACCAATCGTAGGAAAATGAAATGTTCTACGAGACGATCAGAACAGATACTGCGCCATGATCTAAGCTAAAAGACTACGGTCAAAGAAGGGTCAATGTTACAATTTGTAACAAACCACTTAGTCGTTACTGACTGAACTTATGATACCACCACTAGTTGGCTTCCAGAATAGAATCGTTATCATTATTAAAAATAAGCATAGAATATTTTTCTTTTCGGTTTATTTTTATTTGATTACTTTTCAAAATAGAATTAACGTTGACTTTTTTACTCGAAAAGTAAAAAGAATTAAAAAATCAACGTTAATAATTTGCTTGATAGAAAAAAAAATCTCCCCCCCAAAAATAAACACTAGATTCCCGGTATTAAAATTCCATGTTTTCTGCATAGTTTCGGGTGTATTGAAGCGATTAGATTCCAAAAGTAAGCTATATCTATTTTGTAAGACACAAATCATAAACTCAGTGTTAAATATTGTTTTTCTTTAATTTATAATAACGTTATTTCAGCACGTTATTTTAGTACCGAGAAAAGATTAAGTAAAACATAGAACACTTAATAAAACATCGAAAAGTTTTTAAAAATCGGCGTTAATTCTATTTGGAAAACTAACAAAATAAAGCTTTGGCCAACAAAAAATGCCTGGGCAGCCCCGTTGGTATTCCCCGGTAGAAGCGCTTCAGGCGATTAGCAATAAATTAACCTCTTCTCAAAGGGTGAGAAGGCAAGGCTTGGGAGGGTTTACCTCCTAGAACTGCACAGGGCCTCAAACCGGCGGAATCAAGACGGTACCGGGTCTACAGAGTGTAGCAACCATCGGAACAGATACTGCACTCTGATCTTAGCCAAAAAGCCAAGGTTTATAGAAGGGCCAATATATCAATGTTACATAATTTGTAACTGTAAGGTAGTCGGTCTGCAGTGTTAGTCGTTACTAACTGACTGAACTTTCAAATTAACTCACTCAAACAATTCACTGAACCCGCTCGGTTGACTGTGGAACTCTTCAGTCACTGGAGGAAGAGACGCGGCAGCCTAGCTAAAATATACGACCGTAGGCTAGTCTACTTACAATATAAGGAGGACATTCTCTGTCAGGATTTCTGTCTCTCCGTGACAGATAATTTTTGTAAACGTAAAAAATAAATTTGTGCACATCTTAATAATACATAAATAAACAATAAATAAATTGGGACTGGGAATCAAAACTGGAATCTGACTTTCTGAATCTGATGTTAATCCAGGTAACTTGTTGCCTGCAACCGTACACCCATGAACAGCCATCTTGCTCAAGCAACAACAACAAACTAAAAAGGGGAGCTCATTCCCACTGTCCCACATCATTGCTGGTGTCTAAAAAAAAAAAGTTCTATAAAAAAAAATTTTTTAAAAACAAAACGAACAAAAGCAAAACAAATCATTGCAACAAGTCTCTCAGAATTTCGGAAGAGGCTCCCATCTTCGTCAGGCAATCTGCGACCTGTTCTCGATCCCTAATCCATTCAATTTGGATCTCCTCCTTCACCATCATTTCCTTCACCATTAACTCTGAGACGCCGGTCACTCACAAGATTTGATGACTTTAAAGTCTCTACCAGAGACGCATTGTCCGTTTTACAAAGAACTTCAGGCAACCTAGGTAGTCTGAATATCTCTTGAAACATTGCGGCTATCAACATTCCGGCATTAGCTGCTTCACTAAGCGCAAGAGTCTCTGAAGCTAACAGGCTTTTTTTGATGACCAACATATAGGAGCCATTCTGTTCATCTTGCCACAAACAAAGATGATAAAACCACCCTGTGAAGATCCATCCTCCAAACTAGCATAGGTGGCATCTGAATAACAAACAATATTCAGATCCGAAGGTTTTCCAAGTTGGGGAAAAGATACGGATCCTGTCCTTGATTGTAACCTTATTAGCGATTTGTTTCTTCACCTTTGGATATTTTCCAATATTACTCATTCTACACACACACATCTGGTCGCGTCTGGGTGGATTCTTGACTCAATTCATCATTTTTTCTTAATGATCTTCCTTTCTAGGCATATAGATTTTGATCCAAAATAATCCCATTTTTTGTTTGCTTAACATTCAATCCAAAAAATTTTAATGTTCCACTTTCATGCTTCCCAATTTTGAAAATCTTTTCCAATCTGCGATCACATTTTTCTTAAATAAATCATTTCCACAGAATATGAAATCATCAACATGTATTGCCAGAATGCCCATCAATTCACCAGTGGCATCATGCCAAAGAAACAGTGCATTGTCATATGCACTCACCATTCCTTTTAAGTGTGTTAACTCATGATTAACTCACTTGTACCATGAACGAAGTGCACCTCGTTCATGATACAAGCGAGTTAAATCCATAAATAAATGGTTTAATCCATAAATACATCTTTTCAGCTTCCACACTTGTTATTCTGGACACACATCAGATGGTGGTCTAAGAAATACTTCTCTCTCCAGCATATTACCATGCGGAGGTAAAATTAAGAGTCTCCACCAGCCACGAGGCCGTTAACAATACGAGATGCATAGCCTAATGGCTGCACGTTGGACAATCTGTTTTTAGGTTATGAGAATCTTCTTCATAACCACGTGCAACATTATCTTTTTGTCCTTCACAAATTTTTCTATCACCCACCTTGTTGTTGGGGCAAACACATATCAGGCACACATTCATATACTTCATGAATTTCCATATTTTCCAATTCTCTTTTCTTTGCATCAATCACATCTTTTCCTTGAAGAAAGCAAAATTGCATATTCTTGATAACTTACTTTCTCTGTTTGAGGAAATTGTCTCGATTGATCCACATGATACATAAGGGATTTTCATTTTCGGCTTCAGGTTTTATATTTAGCCAATGGCTATATTTTCCCGTTGACTTTGGTTGTGTGTTCATAACCATCCCTTTTTTCCATTCATTACTCCCTCTCAATTTATACTCTACAACTTCGTTTCTACTCGGTTTTATACTGTTATTTTTCACTTCCCTTCTGTCGCAATTTGAATTGGTATTAGACTTCATTCATCTCATTTGAAGAATTTGTATTTGATGAAGGTAGACCCCTGTCTACCTAAAGTAGACAGGGGTCTACCTTCATCAAGTGACATGGATGCTCCTCCATGATACACATTGTCCTTCTTTACCCAAAACTTTAGCCGGACCACGCCATCCTTTATAGTTTTGTCTTGACGGTCACCTGTCACAAAACCTTCATCCGCATATTGGATCTCAAAGCTCTCCGAATTCTTTCACTTGATGAATCAAGCTTCGATGAAGCTTTTCCTTGCTGCATGTAGAGCATTTAAATTTATTCTAACCATGTCACTTGTTGTTGCAGTTTCCAGTGCAGGTAATCTATTATTCAAAACTGAGGGGGTGTTAATTTTAGCCCCAAATACAAGCTCATTTGACTCTGTAGTGCATTTTTTATGCTGACAGCCCATGCCAAAGCTATTTCTTGCTCACATTTTTCATCATCTAATGTTTTTTTCATTGCTTCCGCAATTATTAGATTATGACGTTCCACGGTACCATTGCTGAATGGACATTCAGCAGCTGTCGTGCATGTTTCAATATTCAGCTTTTCATTTTCCAGAATAAGATATCCACATTAAAAAAATGTTGCAAATCATTACTTCGCTGTTTTTGGTTTTAATTAATCTGGCAGCAGAGTACCTAGTGGATGTATCAATTAGGTGCAGAATCCAGCATTGGTTATGTCGATGTTCCTTCAAATCCAAATATACAGTGTCATTAAACCTGTTACCTACAACTGGTCGAGGAGGGGGTCTTCCACAACCTCTGACAAACTGAACAAGAATTACAAACATCTTTGATCTGATTCAGAAATTCCTTATCATTAATGCCTTAATTTCTCTTTAGATGCATGAGCAAATTGTCTGTGCAATTTCTCAGCTTTTTTTGCTTTTTTCCACTCTAGAGCATCCTTTTAAAGTCTCACAGTGCAACACTATGTTTGGTGCATTTTTAACTGCCAAAAGCATATTAGTTAGTGAAGGCTTACAAATTAATGTACTTATTTTAAAAGAAATAAGTACATTAATTTTATAAATTCATAAACTAACTTCATATGCTTTGTGAAAAATTATGAACAAGGCTTTTGTCTCTCTCTTTCCTCATCCCTTTGAACAAATGTATTTTTATTTTAAACTCTCTGTTGAACAAACGTTTTTTATTTTAAAATGTTTTTAAATATTTAACTTGAACTACGGATTGGCGTTAAAACAATTTAATATGAGATTAAAAATAAATAAATAAATGTTAATTAAAACTTTATGAGAAAAATATTAAGTCTGGCAAACACTGGTTGCTATTATAGTTGATTTTCTACGACAGCTAAAAGAACAGAAAAAGGGGTAAAAAATACAAATAGGCTACAAATAAATGTTACGAAAAGCAAGATAAGTTCTGTATACGTTTATTTGTGTTTTAACTTATTGCAAAGAGTTTTTGGGCAAAACAAACCTGGTAAAACATTATGCACACACTAATGGATGCTCCGCTGTTCCGGTTTTTAGAGAATGAACATAGTATTTCATCTT
This sequence comes from Sepiola atlantica, assembly GCA_963556195.1. NCBI lineage: Eukaryota > Metazoa > Mollusca > Cephalopoda > Sepiida > Sepiolidae > Sepiola > Sepiola atlantica. The sequence goes on from CAUVYP010001269.1 coordinate 211,469, forward strand.
TTAACATGGCGGCTGCAATTTCTTCAATGACTCGATTTCCTAATTAAGTAACTATATTCGACAGGACCAGGATTCTTACACCCGTTCAGTTTGAACAAATAAAATTGGCTGTTCATAAGCCTAGCATGGGATCATGCATTTTCACACTGTTTCCAACTGAAAATCATGCATTTTCACACTGCTCCTAACTGAAAATCAAAAGTTTCACAGTGCTCCCAACTAAAAACCAAAATTTTGAAAGCCTATTGTGAAGTATCTAGATTTGCATTTTAATAGTGAAAATCATGTATTTTTGTTATGGAAGGGATAGTTTGTCCCTTCCTTACATTTATCGCACGAAATGAATTGAATGAACAACTGAGTTGTTACTCACGGCAACAAAAAAGAGGGGTTTTATTGACCGCTTGGTATAGATAGAAGAGAGAGAGTTGGACGGTGTCCGGTTGAGGAAAAGGAAAATATAATAGTTCTCTGGGCTGCCCGTGGGTTTTCTTCAAGTGAAGATGGTAGTAGTCTTTGAGTGAGACGACAGTAGCAGAAGAAAGAGCTTTTCCAGGTTTATCGTCGGTGTTCTCGGCGATGCGTCCCAGCTGGTGTCAAGGGGGCGTCTTTGCGAGGCTGTTGAATGAAAAAGAGGGTGATTTTTGCGTTTACAAGAAGGGCAGATAACTGGTGTCGCTTTTCAGCGCCACCTGTCGGTGAATAAGCGACACTTAACGGCCAGCCGGTTTGAATGGAGGAGGTAACTGCTACATTTTCACACTGCTTCTAACTGAAAATCATGCATTTTCACACTGTTTTCAAAAGTTTAAAAGCCTGTTTGCATTTGCATTTTCACAATCAAAAGATTATCTAGATTTGCATTTTTACAGTGTTCCAAACTGTATTTTCACACAACAGAAAATCAAACATTTTCAGATTGTTTCCAACTGAAAATCATGCATTTTCACACTGCTCCCAAGTGAAGTTTCTAAAGTTTCTTTTTATGAAGTATATATATTTGATTATTTACAGTATTCCCACCTGATAATCAAGAATTGTAACATTGTTTCTAAGTGAAAATCATGAATTTTCACACTGCCCCCTAAGAAAATCAATAGTTTTAAAGATTTTTACAGTGACACTCATGTATTTTAACAGTTTCAAACTGAAAATCATGTATTTTCACACTCAAAACTGAAAAAGTTTGAAAGCATATTTGAATTTTTACACTGTTCCTAGTTTGATTTGCATTTTTACACTGTTGATAACTTCAAATCACACTTATCAAAAGTTTTTAAAAAGTCTTATGTAAAGTATTTAGATTTCAATATTTACAGTGAAAACTATTGTAAAGTAGTTAGATCTGCATGTTCACATTGTTTCCAACTGAAAATCATGCATTTTCACACTGCTCCGATCTGAAAATCAAAAATTTGAGTTGCATTTTCACAGTGTTCCCTATTGAGTGAGAATCATGTATTTTCATACTAGTCCCAAATCTATTGCAAAAATGCAAATCTAGTTAGATTTGCATTTTTACATGATTTTAAGTTATAATTTCACACTAATTTCAACTGAAAATCAAAAGTTTGAAAACAAACTTTTGTAAGATTGTAAAACAAACAGATTTGAATATTTACAGTGTTTACAACTGAAAATCATGTATTTTAACAGTTTCCAACTGAAAATCATGTATTTTTTCACTTGTCTCAACTTAAAATCAAAGCCTATTGTAAAATTTTCATTTTCACAGTTTACAGTGTGAAAATGCAAATCTAGACACTTTACTACTGCTAGCATGCATTTTAACACTGTTCTCACCTGAAAATCAAAAAATTTGAAAATGCAAATCTAAATAGATTTGCATTTTCACACTGATAATCAAAAATTTGAAAGCCTGTTCAACACTGTTTTCAACTAAAAATAAAACATTTGAAAGCCTAAAAGTATTTTGATTTGCGTTTCACACTGAAAATCCTGCATTGTTTTCAACTAAGAATCAAACATTTGAAAGTATCTAGATTTATGTTTTCACACTAAAAATTATGCATTTCAACAGTTTTCATCTAATAATAAAACATTTGAAAGCCTATTGAAAAGTATCTAGATTTGAATTTTCACACATTTCAAAAATAATACATTTTCAACTGAAAATCAAACATTTGAAAGCCTAGATTTGCGTTTTCACACTGAAAATCATGCATTTCAACACTAGTTTTAAAGCCTATTGTAAAGAATATTTCAATATTTACAGTGTTTCTAACAGTTTCAAACTGAAAATCATGTATTTTCACACTAGTCCCCACTGAAAATCATGCATTTCAACACTTTTCCAAAATAAAAATCCAAAGTTTGAAAAACCTTAAAAATTTGATACTGATAATCAAAAATTTGAAAGCCTATTTAACACTGTTTTCAACTAAAAATCTAACATTTGAAAGCCTATTCTGAAGTATTTTGAATTGCGTTTCACACTGAAAATCATGCATTGATCTGAAGCGGATACCGGAGTTTAGTGGTTCGTACTCTAGCCAATCCATTATTGAATGGAATTGAGAAGGCTTGTGTCGGCTGTGCTCTGTAAAGAAGATAGAATGCATAATCTCTATGCATTTGACACTTGGCCCTTTTGTAGTGTACCAACAATTGAGTAAAGAAAAAAAGGAGGATTATAAAAGCTTACAACATTCGCCCTGGACAGCGTATGTGCAGTTTGTGGCAGATCGCATGCATCTAGGTGAAACCATAGATGTTTATTTGGCGGACCTGCGGAAGCTTTCTGTATGGTATGACAGATCAAGGCAGACTTTGTCCATAGGTTGCCCGACCATGTTTGACAACTCCTACAAGCTTCTTCTCGAATGGAGGAAATGAGAAATAGCTTCTGGCTCGAGCAATAGCTATATTAAAGGATGACCCACCTGACCCGCATTATTTACGGCAGCCGTGGGGCCAATGCAAACCAAGGAAAGTTAGACGAAGAACACTAGGATAAGGTGTTTCGAATGCTATGGAATTAACTACTTAGCTAGGGATTGTCTTGTTCGGCGTGATAGACGGAGAGCTCAAGACCCCATATTGCAAAGGACGAGGCCACACGTCTCGGGAAAAGGTTTAGGGGATGACAGCTATGCACTGGCTTCTTCCCCAGACAAGATGTGAACTTAATATCTTGCTTTGCCTTTCAGATTAATATCTGAAAGGCAAAAAATATTTTGTTTAGCCATCAAAAAATAGCATGCTCTATGAATTCAAAATAGGAAACTCAGCTGCAGAAGCTTCAAGGAATATTGGAACTGTCTATGGGATAAATGTTCTGAATAATCGAAAATGTCAACGGTGGTTTGCAAAATTTTTTTCTGGAGACTAACCTGTCAGATTGGCGACGTTCGAGAAGGTCAAAATCAATTGATAAAGACGCCATTAAAGATGCTGTGTAGGCCAATCCAAAGTTAACCAGCAGAGAATTAGCTCAACAATTCAATACAACCCATACCACAATTATTTCATGCCTTCTCGAGTTAGGAAAAGTTTCAAAACTTGGACTCTGGGTTCCTCACAATTTGACCAACGCTCAACAAAATCAAAGCTTGACTGTTTGCACATCTTTGCTTTCCAGAACCATTTTTGTAAAGAATTGTGACTGGAGATGAAGAATAGGTTCTTTACAAGAATACCCAACGCAAAAGTTAGACCGAAACAAAAGTCCACAGCCTGTTCCAAAACAAGGACTACACCCAAAGAAGGTTATGCTCTCTTTATGGTGAGACCGATTCATTATGAAACAATCACAGCAGTAAAATATTGTTCGCAGCTATTGTTGCTCTATCAAAAAACAACCAGATGTAGTGCTTCAGCATGATAACCTCACACAGCAAGACTCACTCAGGAAAAGGTTATGAGTTTCAATTGGGAAGTTTTGCCTCATCCGCCTTACATCCGACTGCCATCTTTTCAGGTCGTTGTAGCATCACTTAATAATATTTATGAAAATAACTACCAACTCAAAAATTACCTAAATTTGTTTTTCTCTCAAAAATCAGAGAAATGTTTTGAAGAAGGCATATCAAGATTGTTGGATATAAGTCATAGAAAACGAGGGAAATTATTGTAAAGATTAAAAATGTTCTAATTATTTCAGATGAAATAAATGTGTTGGATAAAAACGACATTATTTTCTTTCCAACCTGATATTTGAGGAAGTAGAGCGATGGATTAAGTATGGCTTGTTGCTTCCTATAGTGAACAAAAGGAACCCCCGAGAGTTGTAGAAACAATTCAATACAACCCATACCACAATGATGATTGTCGTCATGGCAGAATAAATCAAAAGTGCGCCCGAGAACTAAACCTCCATGTGGATGCAAACTGAGGGAATTGACATGCAAGAATCAAATGTAGTGTTGCTGGATCTCCGATCTGCTTATCTTCAAGTGTGCAAGTCACTTTGGTCCTACTAGACCGTTGTTTTCTGTTTAACGAGGTTGGGATTTGGTTTGAATTTGGCTCCACAAATAATGAGGTCCATTTGTGAACGCAGTCTTATCGCAAGAAGGTGACCTCGACTTACAACGGATGAAAATGTTGCATCCGCAACCAGTATTGCTGAACATTTGTCAAGCTTTGAACGATGGTGCTTGGCTTAACTGTCTGGGAAGTAGACGATGCCCTGTTTTGGAAACGTGAGAATGAGCTGCTGGACGTCCCAGACATTATTACCAGAAGAAAGGTGTTCTCCCTCTGTGGAAAGCTGGCTACGAGTAGCAACTAGTGTTTATGAAGTTAAGGGCAAGTGCGGGGACAGAAGGATCTGCAATTATTCAAATGAAATGGTCAAGCAGATCAATTTTAAAAATAAAGCAATATGAGCGGCCAAGAGTTTTTGACCCCATACAAAGTAATAATCATATTTTTCAGAGACAGTGGAATATATTTTTCAGAGACTAGTGGAATATATTTCTACTTTTTCTCACATAAGCTAATAATAAAATTTGAGATATAAAACTCATCATCATCGACGTCAGTTTAATGTCTGGGTGGAACACGTGTTAGTGTGATTGCAAGAATTAGGAGTGGATGGAGTAAGCGCAGAGAACTTCTGCCAGCAGAGCATACGCTCTCAACCAAGGGAATGGTCTATCAGGCATGTGTACACAGTGTGATGATGTATGGAAGTGACATTGAATGTGTAAAGACAGGCTTAAATTTCCAGTAAAGGGAAATGTGTGCAGAATAGTAGACTTTGATGGCACGTTGAAAGAATTGGTGAGAGTTCTTGGGTTAGCAGATGTAGAACAGTTGCGGTAACAGATTCAGTTCACAGATGAAGAACAAAGAAAACATGCGGATCTGGCCAGGGATATGTTAGTTTGGAAGTCAATTTCTTGTAAAACAGACGTTAAACCGATGATGATGATGATTTACAGGCCGGCATGTGTTAGACGGATTTAAGAAATTGACTGCCAGGTCTTTATTTATCCGTCTTTCTCAAGACCATTTTTATTACTTCCGCCCAGGTTTTCTCAGGCTTTCCCATATGAACTGGATCTGCTACCTCAACGGTTATACATCTACTCTTTTAATGTGACCAAACTAACGAAGTCTTCTGTTCTGCACACATCTCCCTATACCGTCCAGATTTAATCTCCTTATGAACTCATCAGATCTAAGCTTTTCTTTAAGACTCAGATTACGCAGTTATCATATCATTCTCATAATTTCTCTCCATGCAACACATCCTAGACTGACCAGGTTTCACTTCCATACATCATCACACTTCGTACACATGTCTGATAAACTCTTCCCTTGATCAACAGCGGTACTGCTCTGCTAATTAGTAATTGCAGAGGTTTTCTGAATTTAATCCATCCACTCATAACTTCTATCATACCAGCTCTAACTCCTTCATGTGCTCCAATGGTATCATCAAGGTAACAGAACTTCTCGACAATCCAAATATAATTTATCCACATCTGAGTTCTCATTTGTCTCCATTATACTTCTTGTATAAAAATCTGTAGATTCATTGCATCTGTTGTGTACCCAATTTTTACAAATAACACTAAAAATTGAGTTACTTTGAACTCCCTTTCCTTTTCTTGATAAGTGGTTGTAGTGTTGAAAAGTTCCCCTACTCAATTGAGTAGGGGAACCTTTCAACACTACAACCCTTATCAACACTTTGGTCTTGGTAGCATTCACTTTCAGACCTTTACTTTCCCCCCCAAGTCTTTAAGTAGGCCTTCCATTGTTTCACAGGCAAGCACTAAATCATCAGCATAAAGCATCTCTTCTGGTCAACCCATATTACTCTCTGGACAATGCTTTTAAAACACAAATGAAAAACAACGGACTCAGTACAGATCCCTAATGTACTTCCACTTCAAATGTGCTGTTAATTCTTACACGACTTTGAACATTTCTGTATGTTACTTGAACAATCTTCACGAAGCACTTGCCCATAATTCACACAAAGCCCACCAGACATTTTTTGGCACTGTCAAAAGCTTTCTCCAAATTCACAAAAGTAAAATACAGGTTCTTCGTTTTTTGTTGCAGTATATAGCATCAGTGGTGCTTTGCCTGAGCATAAAACGAAACTGTATTTCATCTATGTTTATCTGACTAGTTATTTTTATTCACAGCTTTCATTTATATTAGACTATTTATTTCTTGCATATCATAATTGGCAGAACAATAATTTGCTTTCAAAAACATTTAGAATATTGTCTTTGTAAAAACAAACAGTTATTCTGGCTCGGAAGATGATTAAAATGTAGTTTTTTTTGCTGCTTAGATTTTTAATAAAAATACAAAATCTACATGGTTTATCTGAAAGCCGTGAAATTTGCTTAGATTAAATATTATTATTTCTTGCATATTATAATATAGGCAATAATTTGCTTTTGATAAACTATTTCGAATGTTGTCTTGTAAACAAAGAAGCCGACTGCAAACAACTCTTAAATATTTATGGCATTTTCAATTTTTTACACCTCCCGTTATGCAAACAAATCTTCAAACTAACTTTCATATTTCCTATTTAAAAATAAAATTTAAATTTTTGCCTTCATATGTCAGACTGATTTGATGTAACCTCTGACCATCTTTCGGTGCGTCTTGTCAATTTGGACATCTGTACGCAATTTTGAATTTTGTATTCTAGACATGAAAAAATTCTGAAATGTCTAATTTATCATTATTTTTTTATAAGAATTTGTTTAATTCAGAGAGGGAATAATCCATAGAGGGAATAAGGACCCTAGAAAAATGACTAGATGAGAGGAACGCATTTGGGTCTTCACCGGTGTCTTCCGGTTTACCTTGGCACACGCACGTGTACTCTATAGACAACCCTATATAATCCTGATTTGTTTGTTTTTTCTAAAGAAAAGCGGAGTATATATTAAATATTTATTTTTTATATTAAATATTTATGTATGTTTTATTTTAATAAACAAACGAAACATAGAAGCGTCCGAAATTCCCATTTTAAAATGACTTCATACTCTACAGTTGTTCAGATTTATATTTTGATTATTATAATTCTAATAAATATATACATTCTCAGTACTATTGAAAATTTAATAAAAATAAGTTTGATGAGTCAAAATAGCAATGCTTTGATAAATCTAATTAATGTTTTCTTTTAATACAAATAACAATACATTTCAGTAAACGAAAATATGAATAGCATCTTTTGGTAATTTTCTTTTTTCTACTAAATAGTGAAGCTAAAATCTTATGTATATTTGCAATTGACGTATCTTATGTGCATGATTGCAGAAGTGTCTAAGAGTGAACAGACTTGGAATAACAGATAAATATGGACAGAAATCTATATATGTATGTATGTATAAATTAGGGAGCAAAAGATAATGATTATGCAACAGTTGTATTTAATTGAAATGAGAAAACGTTTATAAAAAGAGAAAAATGTACAAACTGAATCTAAAATTAATCTTATATATGAATTGTGTTATCACAAACTTGATTATACCTGTGTGATTATACATAACAAATTTTCGCTTATTTTTTCGTTTTTACTAAATCTTATTTTTTTTATTAATATATTAATAAAAATATTGGTAATAAAAATTGTAGTTAAAATGGTGATAATATTATTTAACCAAGTTTTTCTTCAGCTTGGCTAAATTCGCTATCATCAATAATGGTAGATAGATGCATCTCTTTGGCATCCACTGTATTAAGAACTTGCATGTTTACCAATCGTCGTTCAATATCTCGAGTGAGTTTGCCCGAACAATAATCTGTCTGTAGTCTCTTTAGTTGTTCTTTTGTCATGCAAATGTTCATCACGACAAGTGTATCCCTGCAATGAGCACTCATTACAAGAGTTCCTCGGTCTTGTTCAAAATATTTTATCAAGTTTGTGTAATGAGGGTTGCCTGCACTGTCAAATAGAACATAAAATTTATTAGCTTTTTCATCAAGCACTTCACCATCTCCGCGCCACTCTTCAGTTAATTCAATTTTTTGAGATACTGATTGGCCTTGTTCTAGAGACGAATACATGATCTGTTTTGCAGGAGAGGCAGGTGGAAGCATGCTGCTTCTGCTTGAGGCCACACTGTTTGAGTCTCTATGGTAACCTTGAATTAGGGCTGAACTACCCGAGTGCCGACTCCTGACAGAATCTGAGGAAGAAAAGTGACTCGTTAATCGAGTTTTTATATTGAACAATGTCAGGAACATTAGGAGACTCGTTCTTATAATGTCTTCCATAACGTCTGTTCTGGTAATACTTGCCGTTCATTGTAATGCGTTCTGCATGGCGTCGTTTGTGTGCGGACGGGGAGCTGGTCACTACATTTGTATATTTTGAAATGTCCGGAGTGACTTGTGAGGTGATGTCACGGCGAACAGAATTGTGTTTTTTGAATTTGGATTTTTTTTTACGGCAAAAAAACTTGGAAAACAAATACACCAACAAGATTTTCTGAGTTTAATCACATTATCATCATGGGAATAAGCATATTCTTTGATATGGGGGGTCCTTCTTCGGGTGACTCCAGCAGAGTCATGTTTTCATAAAAACAGTGGTCACACCTCTTACTGAGAGAAAAGCTGATTTCAACGCTATGCGTCCCTGTGCTGCTGCACAATCAAACAACTCTATTTTGGTTGTTTTATTATCACATTTCTAATTACTATAATTAATTCCATACATAAAAGACCACAAAAGAGGCTTCAGAAAAGTTGCTTTATTTTTAAAACTCAATCTTTTACATTAGGTAGGCTGTGTCTGTGTGTGCTTGCAAACTGTAGAAGTGGATGAAAGTGTCAGTCTACAAACATAATAAGCAAGCAAAATACACACACACAATCTATAGAAACTTTCTTCCAATATTTTACAAACACACATTAATATAATTTATATCTTCAAAAAGTACAATTAAGAATGAAAAAAAAACATTTTTTTTTTAAATATATCACAGATTCCTTTCCCTTTTTTTTGTTATTGAAAAAAGAAAAATCTTCAAAAGAAAAGAAAGAAAAATTTTGCAATTTTATTTTTTTAAATTAATTTTTAGTTGTCAACTCATCATTTCTTTCTCTTGTTATGGAGTATAAAATTATTTCTTATTGATTTTATTTTATTGTTAATGTTACAATGTTCAAGGTTACATAATATTTCCAGGTTATTGAAGAAAAATTACCCTCATATGAAATATTTGTTTCTCTTTCAAAATAAAAATGCAACAGTAGCAAATGGATATCAAATGTAAATATTTTGCATTCACGGCAGAAATATTTGCTCCCTTTCACCAAAATATTGAGGCAGAAGCAAATGAAGAAAGAAACAAACGAAGATTCAATTATTTTCTGATAAGAGAGAAAAAAAAGTAAAAGGGTTAATTTTAAGCACAGCAAATGTAGAAAGATGTAAACATATCCCACAGAGATGAGATTCTACAAAGACAAGGGAGACAAGTTAAATAAGTTATTTCATGGAAGGGATAAGATTTTTTTCAAAAAGACTTCTTGAAGTAATCATTGGAAACTATTATGCTCATCAATTACTTTTTAGAATTCCAATAGTTTTACTCCATTGGTATTTGTTATAGCCACTGGCACACAATACAATATTAAAACAAGTTTATAACATAATTTCATGAAATTTTTTTGTTTTTTGTTTCTTTAGTATAAAACATTTTCATTTTCCCTGATGAAATCAAAATAAAATGTATAAATAAAATTTCTATTGTTGAATAAAAATGTTAATGTTTTGATCACCCAATCTGATGGAAGAGAACATTTGAAATTCGCAAACAAAACAACCTTTCTCCCATAGTTAAAGTACAAAGTAAAAGAAATAAAAAATATAGGCACATATTAGTAAAATTCAATTGTTTTCATCAAGTTCCACTTTAAGCATTTCAAATTGTAAATAATTTGCTTTGAATAATGAAAAATCATTTTCCACCATTTGATGGTTATCATTTTTAACAGCAGTTCTAAAATATCAGCACTCACTTCTTCTATGCAGAGAAATATTTTTATGGTCACATTTAACAACATCAATAAGAAACGAACAAGTAATTTGTTCTTCACCATAAATCTACTGCAGTGGACATTTTGGTTTTGTTACAGTGAAAAGGTTATGGTTAGTTAAGTAAACTAAAATAGATCAAATACCTTTCTTGTGATTTTATGCAAAGCATCTTATAAACATTATGATTACATTTTGAATAATTTACTTTCACAACATTTGATGATGCGACATCAAATTCACGCTTAATTGTAGATCTATCAGATGTGATCCTTAAGACCATTCATTTGAGGGTTCATTTATTTTTAGAATAATAATCCTAACAATAGACTTAATATTATCAATCATATAAATTTATTTGTTGTGAAGGGTATGTTGACATATGTTGCTATTTACTTCTGTTTATAATTAAGGCAATACATGTGTAGGTGTGTAACCTGCTCTAAGACAGCATTGGGCACGTTTATTGATAGAAAGATATTAGACTAGTCACTTTGAATAGACTAACTGTACAGTTAAAACAATGTCTATAGTGCGGCACTTCGTTAATGCTAAACTTCTTTTTGACCATCAGTATGGATTTAGGCAAGCACACTCTACTACAAATATCCTAACAGTCATCTCTGAACGCATACACCATACACTGGACAACAAGGCAGGTGAAACTAGGGCAGTAGCGCTTGATATTTCCAAAGCCTTTGACAAGGTCTGGCATAAAGGGCTTTTCATAAAAATTAATTCATATGGTATTACTGGATGAATATTTTATATAATTAGATCCAACCTAACCAAAAGAAAGATCTAGGTTGTCCTCGATGGCTGTTAATCCAAACAACATGACATAAATGCAGGTGTACCCCAGGGATCGATCCTTGGACTTTTATTGTTCCTGATTTTTATAAACGAACTCCCTGATGACATTGTGTCTGAGATGGGTATATTTGCTGATGACACCACGCTCTAATCTCGTCATGTGGGCAAAATGGACGCGCACATATCCGAGGCAATTGCTGAATCCTTAGAAAGTGACCTCTAGTCTGTAGTGTAATGGGGTCACAAATGAATAGTAATATTTAATGCTGCTAAGACCTTCAACAACTACAAGAAACCTCTTCAACTACCGATTACCATGGCAAATAACACTGTACCTGAGAGTCCAACATTTAAACTCCTCGACCTAACATTCACAGGTAACATGAATTGGAATAAATACATAGAAGACATTGCCAAGGCTGCTGCAAATAAGGTGAGCTCCCTCTACCGTGCTAGAAAACTTCTCACATCTGACAGTATCTCTGGTCTCTATTGTTGCCACATCTGGGCTGGTGCACCATCCACTAGTCTCCTTTTGAGACAAGGTCCAAAAAAGAGTCGCTAATCTAATAGGTCCCTCACTATCCACCAAGCTCCAGCCCCATCGCTGTAATGTTGCATCCTTGTGCTTGTTTTCCAAGTACTTCAATGGAATGCTCTCCAATGAACTTGTTTCTCTGGTGCCCCTCGAATTGACCAACCCGACAATCAGTTAAATCCCATCCATTCATTGTGGAGGTCTCCAATAGCTTCTTTCCTCGAGCTGCCAGCCATTTGAATTCCCTCCCAGCTCCCCTAACTGTACCGATATGCAGAAATTTAAAACTAATGTAAACAAGCATCTCGCTGCACAGCTCCCAATTTAGGATGATCCCCAAAACTTTCACCCTAATTCTCAGTAGCCCCTTAGTCTACAGTGGCAACTTGCTTTGTTTGGGGTGAACTATATTTTTAAAAAAAGTAGAAATAGTTAAAGGCAAATTTCCATCTGAAATAATCTGTGTGCTATGTTTTTAATAAAATGTTTTCTTTTAAACGTTTCTTCTTTAAATAAAAACAAACATTTTATCTGTATACTAGTAATTACTAGTATACAAAGAAATCTTTTGTAATGACAGAAAATCTGCATGCACTGGGTTTTGCCTATGTCAAGGTAATCAATCAATTCTAGATGTGATTAATTCTCTCAAATGAAGAAATATATCCGTCATTGAATTTGAAATGCTAAAGGAAATTGTGTGGATTTTTCTTGGCAAATATATGATGATCCCCAAACCATTAATAGTTGCAACAATCATATTTTCGAAAATGACTTCCACTCAACAAACTTGAAGAAAAAATACAGTGAGAAGAAAAAAATAAATGAAAATAACTGGTGGAAAACAATGGCTACTCATGAAAAGGAATGCTAAACTTGCTTGAATAAAGAAAAATACTAGTAAAAATGGAAACAGGCACATCTTCCTTTAAAATAAAATTTATAAATTATTAGTTTCCTTTTAGTTTTTCAAACTTTATAATTTAAGGTTTCATTATTTAAATTTGCTATTGTATAATGAACAGCAAAAATCACCATGAAAACTACAATATTCAATGATATACAACTCGTACTTATAAGATGAGGACAATTTCAGAAACGGAAAAGTCACCATTTAGAGTAAAAAAAAAAAATTCTAATAAACCTTAATAAAAAAAAATAAGGCGATGAAAAAGAGGAACAAGTGAAAAGTTAGTTTTATTTTTAAATTTAAAGTTAATCAAACTTGTTGAACAGAATAAAAGAAATTCTATGGAAGTAGTAAAGGTTTATCTAAAAAAATAAACATTGAATACTAATAATAAATATACAAATATTTATTATCATCCATGATTAACTGGGATTGTTATCAACAAGACATTTGTAAATTAGTAGCCCCCCCCCCCCCCAAAAAAAAGAACTGTGGGTAAATTTAGTGTAGCGATCATTTTCTAACAATAAAGTATAAAGTTTCCCATCTTACAGGATTTGCTATAAATAGTGAAGCTAAAATCTTATGTATATTTGCAATTGAAGTATCTTATGTGCATGATTGCAGATGTGTCTAAGAGTGAATAGACTTGGAATAACAGATAAATATGGACAGAAATCTATATATGTATGTATGTATGTATACATTAGGGAGCAAAAGATAATGATTATGCAACAGTTGTATTTAATTGAAATGTATATGCATGAGAAAACGTTTATAAAAAGAGAAAAATGTACAAACTGAATCTAAAATTAATCTTATATATGAATTGTGTTATCACAAACTTGATTATACCTGTGTGATTATACATAACAAATTTTCACTTATTTTTTAGTTTTTACTAAATCTTATTCTGTATATGGATATATTAACAAAAATATTGGTCAAAAAAATTGGTCAAAAAATTGTAGTTAAAATGGTGATAATATTATTTAACCAAGTTCTTCTTCAGCTTGGCTAAATTCGCTGTCATCAATAATGGTAGATAGACGCATCTCTTTGGCATCCACTGCATTAAGAACTTGCATGTTTACCAATCGTTGTTCAATATCTCGAGTGAGTTTGCCCGAACTATAATCTGTCTGTAGTCTCTTTAGTTGTTCTTTCGTCATGCAAATGTTCATCACGACAAGTGTATCCCTGCGATGAGCACTCATCACAAGAGTTCCTCGGTCTTGTTCAAAATATTTTATCAAGTTTGTGTAATGAGGGTTGCCTGCACTGTCAAATAGAACATAAAATTTATTAGCTTTTTCATCAAGCACTTCACCATCTCCGCGCCACTCTTCAGTTAATTCAATTTTTTGAGATACTGATTGGCCTTGTTCTAGAGACGAATACATGATCTGTTTTGCAGGAGAGGCAGGTGGAAGCATGCTGCTTCTGCTTGAGGCCACACTGTTTGAGTCTCTATGGTAACCTTGAATTAGGGCTGAACTACCCGAGTGCCGACTCCTGACAGAATCTGAGGAAGAAAAGTGAGACTCGTTAATCGAGTTTTTATATTGAACAATGTCAGGAACATTAGGAGACTCGTTCTTATAATGTCTTCCATAACGTCTGTTCTGGTAATACTTGCCGTTCATTGTAATGCGTTCTGCATGGCGTCGTTTGTGTGCGGACGGGGAGCTGGTCACTACATTTGTATATTTTGAAATGTCCGGAGGAGTGACTTGTGAGGTGCGGTCACGGCGGACAGAATTGTGTTTTTTGAACCTGGAATCTTTTTTACGGCGAAACAAACTTGGAAAACAAATACACCAACAAGACTTTCTGGGTTTAATCACATCATCATCATCATCATCATCATATTCTGTTATTAGATGTGGGTGGATTGGTGGTCCCTCTTCAGGTGACTCCAACAGAGTCATGTTTTCATAAGAACAGTGGTGACGCCTCCGACTTGGGGAAAAGCTGATTTCAACGCTATGCGTCCCTGTGCTGCTGCTGAGATCTTCTAAACTGACACGATCAAGCAACTCCATCTTGGGTACCAGTGCTTTCACTGCCTCAACTTGAATACGAATAGCCACTTGACCTGAAATAATAATAAAAAAAAGAGAATACACCTTAAAATAGATCATAGACAATCTGTGACAAGTGGTAAAATATGGAACAGGAACCTTCATTTAAATAAATATTTTTCAAAATAAGTCAAGACAAAATTCTTTCAACATGGATTTTATTTATTTTTTTGAAGAGAATTTTTTTATTTATTATTTATTATCTAAATGAATAAATATTAAAGTTTTTTCATTTATTACTCCTATATTACCATCAAAACGGTTTACTGTAATTTAAATTAATGATACAACATAGAATTTTGAAATACTCTCTATATATAGATAAAGGATCTAAAGATAGTCACTTGAATGGTTAATTTACATATCTATTTTTTTTAGTAGTTCATAATAAATAAATGTTTAGTGTTCATTTCTAATTTTATTACCTTATTTTGTCTATATATGTGCAGTAGTTTCATCGCTATTAACTGTAATTAATTAAAGTAATTTAATAAGAAACAATGGATTACTTATTAAAGCAAAGAAACCCTTATTTAATCTATTATTGTATTATTTTTAAAAGGAGATGGGTAGTGTAGTATCGGTTCTGTTGTCATAAGACTGTCCTTCCAGGAATTACCTCCTCCTTTTCTAAGGAGGTGGGGGTAATCCTCCCAGATATTACATCCTCCTTTGTTAATGTACTGTTCTGTTGTCATGAGACCATCTTCCTAGGGATTACCGTCGTTTTGGGGGGGGGGTAGTATCTTTAACGTTGCCATGATATCCTACTCGCAGGCATTACCTTCGCCATTTATTTACCTTCCCAGATATTACCTCCTCTATTTTGGAGGGGGTATTGTAGTATGTTGTCATGATACTATCCTACCAGGCATTACCTCCTTCTTTGAGTAGTGTAGTATATGTTTGTAATATCAACCTTTCAGAGGGGGGTCATTCATCATGATATCCTCTCAGTCTAGCAAAAATATGCGACCAGCGAAAGAGAGAGGAGAGAGAAAAAGAAGAACTAAAAGGTAAATAAAGGGAGCGAACACACCTATACTAAAACACTGTCACCGCTGCTGCTACTATTATTACTACTACTACTACTACAGATTACTGATAGTCACACAGGCTGGGGGGGGGGGGGTCATGTTTACATTTAGTATTTCAGTTCGGCACATTCATCTTTTTATTCAGAATTAAACAGAATATAACATTTTAAAGAAAGTTTCACACAATTAATAATTATCAAATATTAACATATTCATAAAAATATATATACATCGATTTACCATATCAATTTCGAAATATTCGTTGTCAACTTTGCTCGATCGTAATTTTGTTTTTAATAGTCATAGAAATACAAATTAAAGTCCAGTAGAGCTGGTCATCGTTAGGGTTTAAATCGGCTGTGAAATCTCAGCAATATCACATCAAATTTCACCCAACAGATTTTTATCAAAATGTAACGTTGACGTAACAGATTTTAATTGAAATGTAAACATTAAAAAAGCAGTTTCCCTTTCTGTTATCGTCTGTTTTGAGCGGATTTTCATTTTTAACTGGGAGTATAAAAATATTCACTGTATAAAAGTAAATGAAATTATAATTATTTCCATCCTTATAATTGTTTTAAAAATTGGCCAATAAATAAGAAAGATATGGCACATTCGGTGTAAAATTTTGACGTTGTCCATGCTCTGTGTGCAAGCGAAATCAGTTGGTATATATTTGGCTGAAGGGTGCAAGGAAGAGATCTGAATGCAGACACAAACAAGGAGTATAGAAATACTAGAGAAAGTTGAAGAGATCCCACGTTTCTTTACCCATCTTTGGACCTCAGATGAAGTTCACTTCTATCTTGAAGGAAAGGTAAACTCGAAGACAAATGTCTTCTGGGACACCTCCAGACCCAATGGAGTAGCCACCAAGCTTTTACACTCTCCAAAATGCATGGTATGTACTGCAATCTCAATCAGAGGCATTATCAGACCATTCTTCATCAAGGAATCTGGCAGGATGGTTGCAGTCACCAAAGAGTGAGCTGCATAAGCTGTACCCATCGCTTATGGAGAGGTCATGGTTCCATCAAAATGGAGCAAGCTCTCATACCTTAAATCTGGCTTGAAATTGGCTGAAAGAGAAATTTGGTGGCCGGGTGATCAGTCTTAAGACTAATTTTGTGCGGGCACATCACAGCCCAGACCTTAGCCGCCAGATGTCTTTTTCTGAGGGTTCCTTAAAGACAGAGTGCACACAGGAAGACTCAAGATCATCACGGAACTCAAAGAAGCTATCAGGGAAGAAACCAGAGTCATTCCTCAGTCTATTTGTAAGGGCGTCATAGACAATTTTGTGTTGCATCTCAACAAATGCACAGAACTAACTAGAGGTCATCTCGAACATATGTTCTAGAATAAAAAAAGAAATGGCCTAAAACTTTAAAGTTTTTATGTAATATTTTAACCACAATAAATTAGCTATAACTGAAGAAAACAATTAAGAAATGAGATGTATCAAGCCGGGGGCCCTTTTGTGAAGGGGAAGGGTCACATTGTATTCCAAAGGAGTGAAATAAATTTCTTTTTGGATGGAAACCATCATAAAAGAAGCAAAAGTAGACTTACTGAAAATACATAATACTATCAGACCAAATATTACACCTGGGACGACGATAAGGACTACAAAAGTAATTTTAATACTTTCTAAACACCATAAAACAAAACTCATCCTCTAATTTTCCAGGAAGAATTAGAAAAAGTTAAAAACCTCTAAATATCATAAACATTTGCACATCTTCACAGATGGTTTCCAGCAGGAAAAACAAACAGGATGTGCAATGCAATATATAATTTAAAAAATTAAAAAGTACCTCTCAAATGAGATCTCCATTTTCAATGCCATTCCCTGGTGAGGTAGGGTGGCTCAAGTGACAAGCAATAAACTAATCCTCTTTCCCGATGGAAGTCTTTGAATAATACATTTGAAAGAGAAAACAACGAATAATTTCCTATTGACATTACTTCAAAACTACATATTTTTTTAATATATATATTGGGTTTAAAAATTATTTACTAACATTAGTAATAAGCACAGTAGATATGGAACTCAATCTCATTTCAAAAGCAAAAACTTTCATGCAAATTAGTAGAGTTGAGCGATATGACAATTTTAGTTTTGTTTCCCCTTAACATCTTGGTTTTTGGTTTTGTTTCAGTTTTTTTTATTTAGTATTTTTTCTTTCTAAGGAAGCCATTCAATCTCTAGTGTTCATTCTATAGAAGTATCACACTAAGGATTTGATCAATTTGTAACTCAATCATTCTCTTATTTAAATAAGAGTTAACTGTTGAAATACAACTTTCTAGGATTCATTTCTTTCATTTTCAACAGTTAAGTTCTGAAAACATGACCATGATAAGATTTGAGGAATATAATTTTGAAACTTTGTTGTGTTCTAATTCTTTACTCCACCCCTTATTTCGGCTTGCTTTTTTTTTGTGAAAAATGGGGTTTTACCTAAACATGATAAAATAGTGAAAGCAATTGGCAAAAGGTTCAGACATTGAAGGAAATGAACCATAATATGCTTATTTTGTGAAATAATTGTTAGTTTTTTTTTTAATTATGGTAGAATTTAATTAAAAACTATATAAAAAAAGCAGTAAGATTTTAAAATAAAAATATAAAAAATTGAATTAAGCAAATTGAAATAATAATTATTATTATTATTAATGCAGTTGTAAACTAGCTGTTTATTACCCAGAATTTATTAATATCATTTTAATTTACTTTCTTTTGTTTGCACATTTTCAAAGTTATACACAAAAAGAAAGAAATTTTTAGTTTTTATGGTTTTTTATTTCAATATAGTAAATTTTTAAAAAATAAGTCACATATAGATGAGAAACACACATACATAGAAACATGCAAAGGGGTCACATAATTTTATTGATAGAGATGAAACAAAATTTAAGGGGAGCAACTCTTTTTAATCCTCAAGTTAAAATAGGAGTTATTCTTAAAAATAAATATCATAACCGGACGGTTTTATCATAGAAAATTAACTTTTCAGGTTGAATAATCGACAGCTTGTATAATTTCATGGAAAGAAAATTGTAAATAGATGTTAGAATGAAAAATATTTTACTTGTATCATAATACAATTAATTGCAAGAAATAAATAGTTTAATGTTTATTGTAAACAAATGTAACTGTTTATCTGATAATCTAAAAAAAGTAGATTAATGTAGAATAATTTGGTAAAATATGAAAGAAATACTTGCATCAGTGATTAATAAATATCCAATTTTGTGTGTCACTATTTAATTGTCTCTCCATGAGTGTAAAATTAGACACAAGGTCAGTGTTTAATGTGGGAGATATCTAGCTTCCCAAAAAGGGACACTGAATGGAACAAAATTAAAATTACCCCAGTCGAGAAAGATCAGCCCAGGACAGATACTACACTTTGATCTCAGCACAAATTTGGCATTCCTAGTGATGTAAGGTGGCTCAAGTGACAGGCAATAAACTAAGCCTCTTTCCCAATGGAAGTCTTTAAATAATACATTTGAAAGTGAAAACAAATAATTTCCTAGTGTTCAGATATGTTATTGACATTACTTCAAAACAACTTATCTTTTAATAGAATAATTATTTATGATACACATTGAGTTTAAAAATTATTAATTTAATAACATTAACTGATACATATTTTTCATGCAATATTTATCTGTTCCTTCTTGTCCAAATTTGTTGATGTTTTTTGTTAACATAAAAATTAGTGCTTTCATTTTTAATTGGAAAAAACTGAATAATTTTTAAATAAAACGATACATAACATACTAATCTTTATAATAAAATGAAATGATTTTTCCCCTAGTTTTGACCAGTATAGCTTTCTAACTAAAAGATGCATATGCAAATATTTATTTAGGCCAAATTTTGATGTGTGTTTTTGAAAAATATGTGTTCACTTTGTTCACTTTCTATCATTTTATCCAGCTATCTTCTAAGATAGTCATCCATACAGAAAGTCAAAGGAATTTTTACTTTCAGGCTTACATATACTACTAGAAACCAGCCATTTAGGCCAATTCCTGATGCGTGTTTTCAGAAAATGCGTTTGTTTTGTTCTCTTTAAAATTTCTTACATTTTTTTCCCCGGCTAACCAGCCTCTTTGAACACAGTCGTTTGCAGAGGCCAGAGGTAATTTCACTAACACTAACATCTACTCCCACAAACCCCAATGTCACTGGGAACTTGTCTTAATATGTTCACTTTTTTGGCTGCACACTATCATTGTTTCATTTTGACGCTATTCCTACTGTCTATTAACTACACTACATCTTCAACTTAAATAATGGGCACTCCCTTCACCTATTTTTTCTTTCTGGGCATTCCAAATAGTTTCTATCATATTTATAAAAGGAATAAAGAAATAACAGATCGGTCGTCAACAAAAATAAACGTTCTTCAAAGTCAAGACGAGGTCACTAACATTCATTTACTTATATTTAAATTTCTTTCATATTTTTTTATAATATGCTTTATCTAATAACAAAATATTAATTTCAAGGGTCACATCACCTACTTAGTTATGTTTCCTCTTTCCCCTTTTTATCTTTTGTTTTTATGAAGGTATCAATAAACAGCTCACTGAAGAAACAATAATCGGAATATTGTATAAAATATATAAGTTATTAACAGCAATAAATCAAAGTTCAACGTCTGAAGAGCAATATCTTTATTTATATATACAAACTTATATTATTAGTTGACCGGGGGGGGGGGGGGGGCTGGATCTTGTTGTAAGAAAAGTCCCGTCCCTTCTAAAAAGACAGTGTGCTCATGAGAAAAAGTGAGGGGGACTATGGTGGGGTTTGGGATGACGTCCCATTTAGCAGTTTATAGTCATGTTCGTTTATGTTTGAAAAGGATAACATGCCCAGAGACTTACTGAATCAATGAAGGTAATTTGTTCAATTTTGATGAGGTGTTGGTTCTCTTAGATAAGATTAATAGAATCTGAATAAATGGGGAATATTAGGTGGGACTGTGTAATTGAATTGAGAGGGTAGAGGAAAGAAAGGGAAGAGGGTTGAAAAGGGGGTGTATAAGAGTTGAGGTAGTAAGGGGTAAGGAATATGGGTGGGGAAAAAAGGTGAGGATGAATGAACAATAGATTGAAATCTATTTTGAAAGAACTCAGACTACTGGTGGCTGGGGGGGGGGGGGGGATAAGTAAGCAAACACAGTTCATACCATTGATCATGTTAATACTCATAGTATTAGGTAGTGTTCCTCATCTTTCACTGACAATCATTTCGTCTCATTATCCTTATCCGTGAGTGGCTCTTAGCTTTGATAGGTGGTGACCCAATAGTAAATAAAAATAATAATAATAAACCTGTATAATGTGATATGCATATAAAATACTTGTGAACATATGCATACATACACACATATATGCCACAGCATATTGCACACATGTATATCAGTGAGTGTGAGTGTTTCACAAAAGATCATTTTTGTCTGTGTTTGTAAAACACAGTAGTCTAAGGATATACTTAGGAGGGGATGTTCTTGGTTACAGATTAGTCTCATTCTGGTATACAACTTATAAACGATATATCATACTTTATGTTGGAGTGTGTCATCTGCACATCCAGATGTTCCAACAGAACGAGGTTGATGATTTGTCCAGTTTGCAAGTAGATATTTTCTACAGTATGAATGCATTTTAAATACCTCGAACTTGATATTCAAACATTTGAATGTCGAGGAGGAGATGGCCTATAATATTTTCATCTTTTCTGTAGTACATTTTGGAATTTGAGGAGTATAAGTTCTGGTGTACCAATATTTTCTATTTTATTATATATGGAATATTATTATCTAGTAGCTGGACCCGTCGCCTGGCATTGCCCGGGAGAAATATCAAAGAATTAATTAAAATTTGTTAACATCCGACAGAATGCAAATAGGTCACATTGGACAATTGTAATGTTCGGTTTGGAATTGTGGAAGGGGGATAGGAGGAAAAAAGGAATGAAGGAAGGAATGAAGGAGACGCAGTTGTTGGAGTCTTCCTGCCCATCCCATGGTAACAGTATTTCCCCAGAATTTTTATTTTTGATTAAACACCTGCTCTATCTATGATAATGGACACTTTTAAAATTAAAAAGGCCAACAGATCCCTATTAAAACCAATCCCCCCCCCCCCGTGATGTTTGTATAGAAATTCCCAATTTTGTGAGGAAAGTAAAACGAAAAATGAGCACTACTGAAACACACAAATATAATTAAGGTGGCCTGCATAAACCGTGTGTGTTCAAATAGAAATGATGATATTCACAATAGTTAAAGTACTATGTATTACATTGATTTCTTTTTAAATAATACTACATAATAACGTTAAATTTAAAAAACCCCGGCCCATTGCCCCCCTCTCCCATGTTTGCAAAAGTTTAACAATGTAAAAAAAAGAAAGTTGTCTTTGATCTACTTTTGTAACCACTTGGCCACGAAAGCGAGTAGAAAATCTATGGAAAAATAGGTCAGTTAAACAAAGCATGTAAGCTGGTGACCAAATGTAGGATCCACCAGTCACACGTCTATACGAAGATATCAATGTTTTTTTTCTCTAACTTTTGGATATTATGCATGTGAAAGCTGTGGGATTCAGAAAATGTAAACTTTATGGTATGTGTGTCGAGTATCTTGGCATATATTGACTTAAGTCGGAAGTCGAGTCACTGAAGAAATTGTAGCCGGCATGTTGAATGATGAAATACTGCAAAGAACTATGTTCGTTAAATGCATTCTCTAAAAATCGGAATGAGTATAGATGTATACCTAATAGGAAAAAATAATGTAATTCGATATTCTCGAAAAAAGTGTGCATAATGTTTTGTATTATGTAGTAAATTAATAGCAGACAAATAGTAAATACTAACAGACACTTTTTTTGAAAAGTAGACGTTTATTTGGTCCCGAGAGTACTAAAGTGTTAGGGGGAAAAGTTTTTGCTACCACCTATGAGGAGAATCGAAGATGGTGGGCTAAAAGTAATATTTAGTCAGCTGGAGAAAAATAACAAATTTACTAAAACATGCTCGAGTGAATAAGCGTAATACAGTGGTAAGTTTAGTAGCCTGTGATGCATGTGGTTATTTTCCTATTCTTCAAAAAGGTACAGGGGAAAAATCGTCTTAACTTATATTAGATATACTCCACTTTGTATATCATGTTTATTATAGTCAGCATGATGAGACAGAAAAACATATCGGGATCAATGATTGCTTTAAGAAGTAAATCAGAGATGTGAGTAACCAATAGTAAAAAAAGTAATACTTTCATAAGAGGAAAAAGGAAGACAGGGCAAGACAAGATGTAGAAAAGCCAGGAAAAGATAAAGAAAGATAAAGCGAGAGAGAGAGGAAAAAAAAGAGAAAGATACGAGAGAGAGGAAAAAAAAGAGAAAGATACGAGAGAGAGGAAAAAAAAGAGAAAGATACGAGAGAGAGGAAAAAAAAGAGAAAGATACGAGAGAGAGGAAAAAAAGAGAAAGAAAGAAAATCCAGCAAAATAGTGACTAATAAATATGGAGATAAGGTTCTAGCGATTTGGTAGAAATCAGCTTTATCTTAATGAAAAAAAACAAACAGATTTTGACCAAATAACAGAACTTACATCCATGGGAGACTAGCGATTTAAGCGGTAATCTGCTTTCTTTTTTTTTAATAAAAAAAAAAGAAGCAGAATTCTGCTACAGAGCTGAGAACTCACATTCTTGGTAAATATAAGCATTATCATCTTTGACAAATTTGAATTGGAGTGAGAAATGGTAAGAAGAAAAAAAGGAAGTGTACACTTACCTTTATATCTTTCTCGTTGAAGATATCCTAAAAATTAATAAAAAAGTGATTAAAACAAATTCTTTACATAAAAAAAGAAAAACTACCAACTTTACATATTCTAGTTCGGTATGACCCCAAGAAGGTTATGGTAAAAAAGAATACTGTAATATTCATTCGCTTTGGGTCACCAGGGACCAAATCAGTGCAGGAGGGGGGGGGGGGGGGTAAAATGGTACTTTTTAATTTCAGAAAATATTACTTGTTAGTGTAAATTATTTGAAAAAAAACAAAAAAACCCCAAAACACTGAGAATTCTGAAATGACATGAAATATTCAATGACTTGTTTGCATTGTCCAACCTATCCATAGAGTGAATAGTGACAGCCCTTGCTTAATATGGGCAGCTCTTAGATACAACTGGTTTGGGATGATGACAGTGATCGTCCGATAATAGAAACACTGTGTGGTGTGTACCCTGCAAACAGCCAGTTTTTCACAGTGCATTGTCTCCCCATTCGCAGGTGTAGACACTATTCAGGGTGAGCTGAAAGTAGAAGACTTAATGAGTTGAGAAAACACTGTTAATAACTTAACATGTTTATTAAAATAGAGAAAAAATGTTGGAAGTTAAATAAAATGTCTATATATCATATATCCCCCCTTTTTTTTTAACAAAACTTATTAATGCTCATTCTAAGTGGGAATATAAATATCTACAATTGCAAAGATGAGAGGTTGTGGAAAACTCCTTCACTGATCTACTCTAACGGGTCTCTTTGCTTTTCCCGTTCTCTGGCTAAACTGCCAAGCTCGCAATGTGATCATCCACTTTACTTCATAAAATAAATGCACTTCCCAGTAAATAATAGTTTATATATATATATATATATATATATATACACGTGAATCTGTCGTTTATAACATTGAAATGGTATAAAACTACATAAAAAAATATTGAACATAGCAAAACTCTGGCCTCAAACTATTGAGCTATTATAACTACTTTGTTATAAAATTCATATTTGAATGGAAAAAATTCTAAATATAAATAAAGAAATACACAGATAGGTAGATAAATGAAAAAAGAGAAATAAAAAATGTACGAATGACAAATCTATTTCATCTTCAGTTGTTCAATGCAAGGTGTATTCAGTAAAAGCATGTTTATTTTTTCTTTCTTAAGCCAGGCTTTTCAAAAATTTGAATCTTATCAGAAGAATTACATAGATAGATAAGTTGCCAGGGAAGTAGCCAAAATTAAAAAAATTTGAGAAGATAATAAAAGCTGGATGTAAGTATGCGAGAAGGTTGTCAAAATGCAGAATATGTCCAGATAGAAAAAAGTCCAGTGACAAAATGTCCAGTGAGGAAAAGCTTAAGAATGGAAAGACAAAAAATTCACTGTTAAAAGTTTGTAGAAACTACATCAAATGTGTTCAAAATATTGTAAATCAAGGAGGAATTAATCCAATAAAATGATATGTGGTTCTGCCGTAGAGAAAAAGCTGGTTAGGGTGCAGGTTGGAGATTGGAGGCTATCTTAAAATCTTCCATAGACACCAGTAAAGAAATTTCTTAGGATTTGAGTTCAAAATATTGTTAAGATTTCGAGTAGAATCCAAGAAGAATGCAGGTTCGCTGGAGATTAAATGTTTCTCCGATGGCTTCTAGAGACTGAAAGAGATTGTTAGTTTAAATTCGAGGCCGGTGAGAGTTGGGGATGGGGCAAGGGATGTGAGAGGAGAGGATTGAGCGAGGGATACTTCGGCTGACGCTTGGTTTGAAGTGAGATGCGGGGTTGTTTAGATACAGCTCGTCATTAGTAAGTAAAAATAGATTTTAATAACTGCTGCTTTATTTTGCCAAGTAGGGTAGGAAATCAGTGAAGAGTTGGGGTGCTATAAAACTAATATGGCCAGAATTAAGTGGACAGTTTGTGAAAGAATTATTCGTGCTGAGAGAAATTTAGCTTAGGGTTATAGATATTATAGGGTGATGGGTTGGAACGTGTTAAAAGTGAAGGTTTAATGGGTAATCTGTTGAAGCACTATGATTAAGACAAAATTATATATAATTCAGAAGTTTTAAAATGGTTCATATTGGGATTAGGGCTCAAACGGTTAAAGATTTGGGAATTTATGTGTCTAAGAAGTAACTATTCAAACATTTTTTGTATTTCAAGGTTTAAAAAGTTTATAAATTTCACAGTTAGTTAAAGATTGGGGGCATAAATGGAAGGTGGTTTATATGTACAGGTACCATCACTGAAACATTATTTTCCAATTCCAGGGATGTCAGGGTTTCATAAGTTATATTCGAATATATGTAATTTAAACAATAGGAGCTGAGTTAGAGGGGTGGGGGTGGCCAATTACAATGCTTTAAGATATTACTAATGTTAGGATGGGGGGAATCAATATACAAGGTTATGGGTGGGATTAGGTTGATTATGCAAGAAAAATGTAACATGGAGTACTTTGAGCACAGATTGATGTAAGAGGGATGAATAGAGGAAACCAGGAAGCGCGGTTTAAAAGGTAAAAACTATGAGATCTATAAGGAGTGGATTGTCAGTGGTGAGCGTTGCATCAACAAATTCAATGGATTGTATTCAAAGGGAGATCAGAAGGGCAATGCATAAGTTATAAGAGGAGGTTTACTAATAATTGAAAATAGATTTAAGATTTAAGGTTCTGGGGGAGAGGGATTATGGATTAAGGGTTTAGTATTAGTTCTCAATATGCGTTAAGGATTATTTTAATAAGGTGATTAGATGCACAGAAAAAAATGCTATGTTATTGGGGTGATTTGTTGCAAAGTTAAAAAGTTAAGGTTAAAATTAAAAGGTTAAACTATTGCTAGAAGAGTTAGTTATTGGCTGAGGGAGGAGTGTATGAGGAAGCAATAAAATTGATATATTTAAATTTTCGTTTGTACCTGCACTTCGAAAGAAGTTTGTTTTTTGAATTAATAATGTTTTTACTCTTGGCTGCTGTAGCTATCATAACCGTTTCTAAGGTACACAGTTGGCAAAATCCAAATCCTAGAGTATAGGATCTAGACTTTTCCTCACTGGACTTTTTTCTATCTGAACATATTCTGCATTTTGACAACCTTCTCACACACTTGCATCCACCTTTTATTATCTTCTCAAATTTTTTAAATTTTAATTTTGGCTACTTCCCTGGCAACTTATCTATCTATGTAATTCCTCTGATTATAATCTTTGAAAAGCTTGGATTAAGGAAAGAAAAAATAAACATGCTTTTATTGAACAACTGAATATGAAATAGCTTTGTCATTCTTACACTTTTTATTTCTCTTTTTTCATTTATCAATATAATTGCTCTATCCCATATATTGAGCTTTAATCATTTCACAATAGGTTCAAATTTCTAAAAGTATACATCCTACCTTTGAGTTTCATACCTTATATATATATATATATATATATATATATATATATGATCGCGATTTTGATTCATGCAAAACATGTGTCCTTGGATAATTATTTTATGAATAAAATATAAAATAATATAGATGTCCCCACATATATAGGGTATGACTGTGACCTTCGTTAAGAAGGCCTGTGCACTGAGTCGGGTTTATCTGCTGATGTCACAACGGTTAGTATGCTTCGAAGAGAACAACAAATGGACATATGACTGATCATTTCTGCCTGAAATTATTTAATCTATGATTTAGTAATTGTTTGGTATTTAAAAAAGGATATCGATGATTTTGTTCAGGTCGTTTAATAGTTAAAAATTTTATAGTGGTTTTGAAGGTTAAAACTATAAAAAAAAACTCAGGTTTGTCAACTATCTTGAATTTTAGTCTGTCTTGATGTTATAATATAGAAAGCGTATGGTGACAAGCAGATAATAATAGACAACTCAGGATTAAAATTGGAACTCAAAGCTTTATTTTTTAAACAATGGGAAAGAATTTTCCGTGAGTAATATCGGAGAGATCAAATTGTTTATATCACGTATTTCGTCTTAATAATGACAGCGGTAGTAGTAGTAAGAGTAAGTCTGACGTTGGTGAGGAAGGACGGCGCGGCCGTAGCAGTAGTACAAATAGTTAACGTTATTGAATGCTGGTGTTGGTGAAGAAGGACAGCGCAGCCGTAGCAGTAGTACAAATAGTTGTTGAAAGTTGCCGTTAGTAAGACGACGCGGCCGTAGCAGTAGTACAAATAGTTGTTGTTGAAAGTAGCCGTTAGTGAGTAAGATGATTCGGCCGTAGCAGTAGTACAAATAGTTGTTGAAAGTTGCCGTTAGTGAGTAAGACGACGCGGCCATAGCAGTAGTACAAATAGTTGTTGTTGAAAGTTGACGTTAGTAAGACGACGCGGTCGTAGCAGTAGTGCAAA
The DNA here is from genome assembly GCA_963556195.1 of Sepiola atlantica. Lineage (NCBI taxonomy): Eukaryota > Metazoa > Mollusca > Cephalopoda > Sepiida > Sepiolidae > Sepiola > Sepiola atlantica. Next base: position 239,537 of record CAUVYP010001269.1, read on the forward strand.
TTGTTGTTGAATGTTTGACGTTGGTAGGAATGGCATGGTCGTAGCAGTAGTACGAATAGTTTCTGTTGTTGAATTGGTTGCCGTAGCAGACGATATGTTGTCGGCGATATTTGGTGTTGTTATTGTTGAAGGATTAAGTTTGCTTCGTTTTGTTATTGTTGCTGGAGAAGAACCGAGCGTCACTGTTAAAGTTCTTGGATAATCCGAGATTATTTTCTCTCCTCCCCCCTTTCTATATCTCTCCTTCCTGTAAAAGGAAAAAAACCTTCTTGTTCACTGGGCCCAGCTGTTTTTATGTGAAAGTGGCGGACGTAGTAGTAAGCTCTTGGCTCCCAGGGGAGAAGACCAATAATGGCCGTTGACTCCAGAAAACTGTTTGTTTGTGGTACTATTTTTGGCCACAGTGATCATAGCACATGAACAACCAACACGTAACTTTGTGGTAGCAAGCGTGATCATGTGCCCTAACCCTTGTGCCACCATAGCGATCACAGAACAAGTCCCAATGCAGCCGATTCCACTTTTAAGCGGTCGAGAATCATGTAAACAAGGCCGACTTGGGTGGCGGTCGCCATGGTAACACATGCCAGACAGTATGACGGCGTCTTCAGATCAAAACGAGATCTAAAATCATAACATTGATAGAAAAAGCCTAAAATGGAAAGTACTTGCTTTTCTTTAAAATTTAAAATATTTTTACAAGTCTGCATAAAACGTTTTGTTTGTCCTGATACAAAATTAACTTCTGTTTACTCGGCGACTGACATGAAATAATATCCAATAGAAAAGTTTTTTTATACAAAAAGTATAAAAAAACTATTTTGTGCCAAAACGTTCTTGATGTGTGTAATAAAATTCTAAAACAATTCAAATATGTTTGGTGCTAGAAAAGAAACAATGATTAAAACATTGAATTAAAGTTCTGAACACTTTAAATATAATTTTATTTCAGGACAAGAAATACAGTTTAAAACAAGTAAAATTGACAATAAAATCACTTTGTTTATATATTTATTTCCAAATAGTTTTGCATTTTTTATAACACTTACAAAATTAATTATTTAATCAGTTTTTAATTATTTATCGTTTTCATTTTTTATATTATTTATCGCTTATTATTTGTTTTTGTTTATTTAATTACTTTATGAAAGGGTTGAGGGGGTCTTCATAACCGTCTTTATTTGTTTTTTGTTGTCCCACTCATCACTTTCAATAAATTGGTACATATATATATTTTAAATAAAATTTAAATGTCCAACACATTGGGAATTTTGACCACTAGAGTAAATGTGGTATTGTGGTAACTAATGATTCTAGCAAAGAGCAGGATAGACAGAATGACCAACAACATTCCCCTCCCCACACTTTTGATGGCCTTGTGCCTAATGTGTTTAAAATTTAAATTGTATTTTTATATTTTTTGCAATAAAATAATTAAAAGTGTAATATCTGTTCTGATACTACACTTCGTCTTTTCTGTCCTCGATCAGTAAAGGTGAATGAGAAATTCTTCTAGACTGAGGCAATTTTAATTTTTGCCCCAATCCAGGGTGTCCCTTTTTAGAAAACTTGATTTTCTTCACATAAGAAACCAAACTTCTGTCTAACTCTGTCCTGTCCTCATGGGGAAGCAACTAAATAGAAATAGTAAATAAAACTCCATGAAGCAACGTGATGTTTATTTACTTTAACGCAGCAATAACACAACTTAACTATTCATTTTGAATTTTTGTTTTTTTATTTTATTTATATTGAATGAAGTTCAGTTTCAGTATAAATCGAATCGTGTTCCTTCCTTTTCTTTTTTAAATAAGCTCTCATTCATTATCAACAGTCTGACTGTTTGACAGATCTCGCTTGCATGACGTCACTTTTCAGTGAACAGGACTTACTTACAAAGGTCATGGTACGTCATACGATGAAAGGGAAGTAACTCCCTCATAGCATTTAGATTAAATGCTTAACTGTAGATAATTGAACTCGTTCAAATTGTCTATCACCAAAAAACAATAACAAAATTAATGTGTACACATACACACACATATATGAATAAAGATAAGGATAAGATGATCCGGCATAATAGAAAATGAAAAAGGAAAGCCAAAAACTATATTATTTATATATTCATCAACGTTTCATCTTTATTGTGAGACTTCCTCAAGATGAAGAAAAATGCAGAAAAAATAATCATACAATTATCAAATTTGATCTGCCTCGAAAAACAAAAACAAGAATCTCAAACAACAAATACTTCTCTCATAAATAGACATATGCTTTTACCCACTCATTTCAATAACACAATAATTTGCGACACTCTTATTAAACTAGGAATTCTCACCATACAAACCATAAAACAAACTCTGTAAACAATCTACATCTAACTCCCTTATATTCACTATCCCATGTAATAATTGTCATCAAACATACATAGGGGAAACTCAACGGGAACTGAGGAAAAGGCTCGGAGAACACAAAAGAGACATTAAAAACATTAAACTCCCTTAACACACTTTTCTCCCACGCTGCACATGGCCACTCATTTAACTTTGAATAGGCTAAGATCATTAAATTCATATCAAATAAATCTCGACACAGATTCCTTGAAGCAGCACTCATCACAAACTTCAACACCATCAAACAACATAACGGTTTCTATAATTTATCTCCGATAATCAGCAAACTTATCATGGCTGAACAAAAATTAACACCAGATCCTGGATAACCACCCCATATCACATTTTCTCCACATACATCTCGCACAATGTCTATATAAATTATGTATTTTCAGTAATTCATTCTCACATATAAAGCTACTTTTTAGGGCTCGTACATATATATATGTTCACTCACATGTGTGGGCAATTAAGTATAATTTAATTTATGACACGATCAATATTTTAGATTAATATATATCTCTGAACACCTCACAATTTTATTCTCTCCCACTATATTGTCAAACATTAAGATGGTTTTTACCATACAGGATGGATGAACATACACCTATGTGCATGCTGTATATATACACACACACACATATATATATATATATATATATATATATATATATATGTAGAACCATGTTGCCCCACTCGACGACCGTCAACCCCAACGTTGTGTGTCCGTGGCATTCTTGTCTCCATTGTCTAACTGAGTCGCCTATCCACTGACGAATTGTCGAGGGCACAGCACTGGTCCACAAGTTAAATAAAAGAAACACAACTCTCGAGAAAGAACACAAACACATATACGTTGTGTATAATTTAGTTTGAACTATGAGTGTATGTGACACCGTCGCGGACTGTCGTTGCTCAAGTCGTCAGCTCATCTCATCGTTTTCCAGTCCGATCCGCTCTCTGTGGAGATTCGATCCCTAACTGCTCGGCTTCTCTCCGAAACCCAAACTTGTTAACTTTTTGCCATAAACCTTACTGTCGTCAAACTGTCGTAAAACTAACTTACCTTACTGTCGTCAAACTGTAGTAAAACGTTGTCACTCCTAAATGTTGTGTCCGGTATTCTTTTCTGAGTCACCTGTCCTGAATAATGGAAACTGACCACTCCCGCATTTTCTTTTGTCGATGAGTCACTTCCTATCCTCGCGGCCTTCATTGTATCACACACACATATATATATATATATATATATATATATATATATATATATATTGCATATATGCTCATAATTAAATTATTATTGACTAATTAATAATACACAAATTATTGACTGATTAATGATACACAAATTAAATAATTAGGAATAAATAAATACACTCACACATAAATAAACTAATAGATATTATTCTCCATCACATACATAGTGCATGTGCACATACTTATATGATCATAAATAATTAAATTTGGTTAGTTAATAATATACAAATAACTAAAGAGGAATAAATATATTCACACATAATCAAATAAACTATTAGATATTGTTTTCCACCTCTTTCTTACACACACACACCCACATTATATATATATATTATATATATATGGCATATGCATATACTTATACGCTCAAATATAATTTAATAATTAGTGATTAATTAATGATACACAAATAATTAAATAAATAGGAATAAATAAATACAATTCACATATAAATAAATAAACCAATAGATATTATTTTCCATCTCTCTTAAACGTATATATACATATTTCATATGCACATACTTATATGCTCATAAATAATTTAATAATTATTGATTAATTAATAATTCACAAATAACTAATTAAATAGGAATACATTCACAAATAATTAAATAACTAGTAGATACTATTTCCCATCTCTTTCCTTACACACACACACATATATATATACACACTTGTGCATATGCATATATGCTGAAATATAATTTACTAATTATTGGTTAAATAATGATACACAAATAAATAAATAGAAATAAATACATTCACACATAAATAAACTAATAGATATTATCTTTTTTTTACCATATTTTCGATTTTCATCAGAATTTACATTTCTAAAACTAATCACGCGATTATATCGCACATTGAAATTTATTTTTCCTCCCTTTTAATTCGAAATGGGCCAATGAGTTCAGACCCCCCCCCCCCACCCATCCACCCCGACCCCAAACGTTCGTTTTGGACACAGTGACCCAGACAATGTCTTTCAAGGTTAAAGATAACAAACTCATATCCCCCCCTAAAAAACTCTTAACTGCTGCTGATAATACACAGCCTATTTTGCCTGTCTCAATTTTTTAAAATTTCTTTTCACTCATAGTCTGCTCTAGGCTTGCCACCATCGGGCAGATCAAATTTGATAATTGTATGATTATTTTTTCTGCATTTTTCTTCATCTTGAGGAAGTCTCACAGCAAAGACGAAGTGTTGATGAATATATAAATAATATAGTTTTTGGCTTTTCTTTTTTCAAATATATATATATATATATATATATATATATATATATAATTATTCAATAATAAATATTTAATTATCTACATACGTATATGTTTCATCCTTGCGGAATCATTTGTGTAGAGATAACTGTTTTAACCGGTCGCACGATTCAAACCGCGAAATAAGAGTTACCAATTGCAAACGCTCTAACCAATGAGGCCAATTCTAACCGTTACACATGATGAGAAATAAATCCTAAGTGCTGGAGTATGGCATTCTGATCTTCTACACAAACTTCAGAGTTATGGTAAGGTTCTTGACATTATTAGGTGTTTCCTTTCTATGTGAATAATTTATGATGGTGTCTCATCCTCTTTCCCTATCAATGCTGGCCCAACACTGTTTCTTCTCTACATCAATGATCTTCCAGAGAATATTATTCAGAAGATTAACATCCATCCTGATTATACCACTCTATTTTTATGTTTCTTCTGGAATATGCAGCTGATCTAAAGATGACTTGGGTTTGTTTTTGAATTGGGATAAGAAATTGGGATAAGAAATGGCTTGTTTCGTTTAAAACTGTTAAGACTCAACTTAAAAAAAAAATTTTTTTATCGTAGGCATATCCCTTTTCTTCCTGAGATTTTCATGGATGGCTCTGTTCTTGAGGAGAAATTAACTCTGAACTTCTTGGTCTTTCTTGGAGTTCATACATTAGATCCATTGCTCTTTCTGCTTCCCATTTAGTCGGTTCTCTCTAAGGCTCCAAACACTTTCAAACACCTGAGGTTATTCTCTATTTCTACAAGTTTACTATCAGATCTTGTATGGAGTACTGTTGTCATATTTGGGCTGATGAATCTTTCTCGCATTCGATGATTCTTGATAAGGTTCAGAAGCGTATATGTAATTTGATTGGTCCCACCCTTTCTGCACCCTCTTTCCCACAGACGTCTTATTCTTTTCTATAAATACTATTATGGCATGTATTGTCTGATCTATTCCAAACTTCTTTTGTTCCAGCTTGTTTGGTCTAGTGGTCTAGTCTTCGCTGTTTTGATACTTCGATAAGGTACAGCTTCCAATAGCTTATTCTCAAGAACTGCAGGCTTGTGAAACTCTTCCTGATGACTGTTTTCCTCCTACCTATAGCCTTGGTCTTTTAAAGACTAATGTCAATAGGCATCTTCTGTCTTTGTGATAATCATATTTCGTTCTTTTTAGCTCCTTACATCAAATGGCTTAATGCCTTGTCTGGAGCGATTTTCATATAAAAAAAAAAAAAAAAAAAAAAAAAAATCAGCTCATCCTTGGTATTTCAGGCAGTATGGTAAGAGTCTTTTTCAACCCTACACATAATAGTCTGTGAGGTTGCAATAAGGCAAGTTGAAGGGCCAGATGTTGGGACTGCTGAAGTTGTGAAAGTTCTCAGATAGCCACTTCTAGATTTTCTTGGTAGTGTGGCATGGAGCTCAGTCCTGCTGCCATATGTATGACCCTCCCTAACTCTCTCCATTCAGTGATTGATAACAGTGGACACCAACTCAACATAGCCATCTGAATTGAGCCTGAATTCCTTTTAGAAGATGTGGGACGGAATGAGATGGCCTTCACTGGTAACCCACCCAAAGACCATCACAAAAGATTGAATATATTTACCTGGTAACTATAGACTAGTTCCTCTTACATGTGTTTTATGTACGGGTTTTGAGAAATTAGATAAAAATCACATTCTCAAGTGTATAAAAAATTATATAAACTTTAAACAGGGATTTGTCCATAGAAAGTCAACTTTATTAAATATTTTAGAATGTTAAAAGTGACTAATTATTAGACGGTGAAGATATTTTGTACTTAGACTTTAGCAAAGCTTTTCATGACATTTATCTCTATCATTTATTTATCAAAATGAAGAAAAAGGAGGATTTCAAGAAATATAAATATTGTGAAAGATTTTTTTGTCAGAACAATGAGAGTAAAAGTTGGTAACAATTATTCTGAATTACAATATACCCTCCGGTGTTTCTTCAGGGTTTAGTATTGAGACCCATATTATCTAATATATAAAGTTATCTTGTCAGAAGTTTGTTATCGATCAGATTAATATCTGATAAATGAATATTTGATTCTGACTAGCTATTTTTTATTTTTTCTCATGGACCATTTTTTGGCAATACAACAATGTATTTCGCTTTAGTTTCTTTCAAATAACACTTATTTTTAACATGCAGCCATTTTTGATTTATCCCTTTACCTTCATCAGCTGCTTATATCATTAATAAAAATGAAAATATTTTACATTTAACTATTTGCACTGTTGCCTTTATTAAATGTTGCAAGCAGCCTTAAGAATTTGCGAGCATTCCCTAATGTTTATGGTACGCCTGATTCAATATACAAAATCTGTACATTTTTTAATTTAAATTCATCAGAAACTTTTACATGATTCCTGAAAGTTCAAGGCCGGTGAGACAAGAAATAATATTAGACTTTGTCCGGTGCGATAGAGACAAAATTGCTTTATGTCTGGGCAAAGTACCACTGGTGCTATATTTATCCTGAAACAAATACAAGAGAAATACCATGATAATAATAAGAACCTTTATTTTGCTTTTGTAGATCTGGAGATAGCTTTTGACAGAATTCCAAAAGAGGTTGTTTGATGGCCTAAGGGTAACTGAGTAGTTGGCGAAGGTTGTTCAAGTAATGTACAGAAATGTTCAAAATTGTGTAAGAATTAGCAGCACATTTAGTGACGGTTTAATGTTAAAATAGGAGTACATCAGGGTTCTGTACAGAGTCCGTTGCTTCTCATTTGTGTCTTAGAAGCAATGTCCAGGGAGTTTCATATGGGTTGTTCAGAAGAAATGTTGTATGCTGATGATTTAGTACTTGATTGTGAAACAATGGAAGACCTACTTGTTAAGTTAAAGATTTGGAGGAATGCTATGAAAAGTAAAGGCTTCAAAGTAAATGTTACCAAGATCAAAGTGATGATCAGTGGTTGTAGTGTTGGAAAGCTCTCAGAAGGAGAAAAATTTCCCTGCTTTATTTGCGGAAATGGAGTCGGGTGCAATTCAATTTTTTATGGTACTTGTAAGCATTGGGTACACAAGAAGTGCAGTGGAATTACTGGTAGGTTGAAAGATGATAACCCGTTTGTGTGCAAGAAGTGTAAGACAATGGAGATGGATGAGAACTCAGATGTGGAGAAAGTGGTTCTGGATGGTTAAGCTATTGAGGTTGTCAATAAGTTTTGTTACCTTGGTGATACCATTGGAGCACAGAGTAGAGCAGATGCTAGTGTGATTGCAAGAATTAGGAGTGGTTGAAGTTCAGGAAACTTCTGTCATTATAAACCAGCAGAGCACTGCCAACCAATGAAAGAATATATCAGGCATGTATACACAGTATGATCATGTATCAAAGTAAAACGTGGCCAGTGAGGGTTAAATCTACCACCCAATTAGATGCTTTTTTATATACTTTTGGGAACAAAATGCTGAAACAAGTTAAAATTTAGTCTAATGTAAATGATTTTAAGAATTTACTGGATGAATTCAGAAATAATGGTAAAAAATGAATCTACATGTTGGAGCCTATTTTCTAGAATATTTAGAATTTGATCTGTATGTTCATATATATTTTGTGAGTTTTAAAAGTTAATAAGAGATTATTGATTAAAAATAGAGATGGCCAAATAAAAAAAAGTGTGATTTTTAAATTTCAGAACTGATTGTTAAATTACAACTTCACCATATCAATATTTATCGTTGGTCAAAAGATGAAAAACAGGTTTTACTATTATGTTTGTTCACGTGGACTTCTTGAAGTACAAGCAGGCCACATTATTCTCTTAGGCTTCTCAAATAGTTTTAGCAGTAAACAGGGTTTTTTTTTTTTTTTTTTTTTAAATTTATAGTTGGAGCATTTCTTTCAACATTTCAAGGAGCTAGATTTTTATTTTCAATGTTATTTTTTCAAAGGTAAAAATTTTAGTGTGCGTTAGTAAAATTCTACTTTCAATTCATCTTTAGATAAGCTTTTAATAAGAACCAGAATTTTAAATTTAATCTATTATTGTGAAATGAATCAAAAAAGAAAAACAATGACAAAATGGAATGTTGTTACCTGTTCCATGGACGGGTTTAATTCTTTTAGTAAAGTCAAGGGAACTCGCAAGGTCAAGCTGTCCCGACTGTCGCAAGGCATTGATGAACAGTGCCATTGCATTTGTACTGTGAAGGGTTTCCATGTGATGGAGCAAGGTCCGGTTACGTTCTGGTGGGTTCTCTTGGCAGATATCATCGTATTTCTCCCTCGTGATGACGCCATGCTGTAACAGATAGTCACAGACAGGCTCAGAATCTAGATGTTCCACAAGATCTTCACGATCACTCAGCCGTTCTGTTACCATAGCCTCTCATCACCTGTAAAGACAAAAAACAAAATTAGCAATGTAAATGCCATTAAAAATATTCATTAAGACATGCAAGGAGTTGTTTGGTTTTAAAATAAAATTGATGAAGTGCGTGACAGGCGATTTATAAAGAATACAAAACTCATTTCTTAAAATATTGGATGTCATCTTCACATAGTCTTAAATTCAAATTGTATTTCTAACTGTTGAAATATTTTGCTTTAAAAACAGTTTGTGATTAATATTAACTTTAAGAGCATCCTAAAATATACTGCTCGGCATTATTTCAAAACACCTTTGTAGAAAAATCATTATATTTAATGTTTTTTGACAAAAAATTATGTATAATTTGATAAAAAACATTACTATTGCTGTTTAAGAAACCATGAAAGGCCATTTTTCAACATGGTTACATTTTTTTTACAATACTTACTGATGCATTTTAAAATGGACCGATTTTGCACACCTTTTGTATAAAATTGATTGTATGTCATTTTATAAAATGTAAGAATAAAAAACAGTATGGTATTATAGACTATAATACCATACTGTTTTTTATTCTTACATTTTATAAAATTCAATTTTGGAGGTAGGTCCCAAAGATGTACTCAGCACTGATTGGGTGAGAGGTGATGCAAGTACAGAGACATTAATTGAAATAAATTTTGGTAAATGTATAGTCTTTAACCCCCTTGTGGCACACCCAGTGTTTCCCTGTAATCAATGAAGACCAAGCTTTGAGCCCCTTATTAATGTTTCGATTCTTATTTCATTCCTGTAATTTTTAATTAATAAATAAAATAATAATAAAATAAACATCTTATAGTTTATTTTAATGGATATCAAGCACAGATGCAAACCCTATGATTTTATTGTACCCCTTTGATCAAAATGAAATATACTTATACATAGGTATCCCAAACTGATTTTTTTTTTTAATATACCAAAATATTTTGTAGATATATATATATATATATATATATATATATATATATAATGCTGCAAAATATTTTAAAAATACCAAATTTATTTTGGTATCTCAATTAGTACCTGAGTTATGGCCATTCGAAGTTGGTCGGACATTAAGTTTTATGTGATACTGAATACAAGGTCAACTTAAGCAGTGTATAACTGAAGATAAGAGCTTCAAATAAGTGAAAAATCTTTATAAATATAATGCCATAGTTCAGTAAAAGAAAGCTAATATAGATGGAATTAATAATTCTTAGATATACCCAGTCTGAAACATTGGTGAAAATCACATGCCGTCACAAAAATTGTGTGGAAACGATATCGAAAAGACCAACTTTGACTATCCATATAAGTTTTATTTTAGCAGCTAACACATTGAAACTATTATGATTCATGACATCATACAGATTAAGCTTCTTTTTTTTCACCAATAAAAAAAACTTATTTCTAACATGTAAACACGTCCTGAAGCCCAGTTGGAAAACTTTTATACTTGACTAATTTTTGGATGAGGAATTAAAGAAAACGTTGATTTTTTTTCTAATATTGGAGAATTTTGTTGAGTGATCCAACTTTTGGCATGTAAAAAAATACAAAGGGGTTGACATCAAAACCTTGAAATTTGCTTAATAAAAGAAATCACAAGTCAATTTTTAAACAAAGGCTTATTATAAAGTATTATTTAAGTTTTTAGATAATTTTTAATGCTAAATTTCAAATGTGTAAAGATAAAATATATTTATCTTCTATATAAAGTAGACTGTTCCCCCCCCCCCCTCCCTGTAATTTTGACTACACTAGAAAAAAAAAACGAATGCATCAAACGCTATAATACTCACCACTTGATTTCATTCACCTACTTCACCTGAGCGTGTTTTAAGAAAGTTTAGTTTAATATCCCCATACATTAATTACTATTATAAGACCCTTACGTCTGACTCACCCAAATATGTAATCCAAACAGAGGGTAGCATACTTATTTTCCCCCTAATATTTTACTCCTGCCACACACCTCATATACACCACTGAAAATATTAAATAAGGAACTAATATTGGAAACACCGGTTACAGACTTCACAATCAAAACAATACATGCTGCCTTCATAAGAATAACCGATTAACGGATTTCATATTCTGCGCATAACGAATTCCTTTTCCATACTTTTACTCTAGTATTCACTAGCATTAAAAACGAACATGTTAACATTCTTTCAACCATAAACATGTAAGTAATTTCATTTTTTCAAATGATTGATAATTGCATATTCCCTAGAAATACTATTTGTACAAATAATATCCAATGATTACATTTTTCCATTAACAGGCACTACTTTCGTACTTATGAAATAAAACAATATCAGCAAACTTCATTCAAATAATTAGCCAAACCACAGCATTTGATCTATAATTTCGGACGTTCACATTGTACGTACTAGAACGACATTAGAACTTATCCTTGTACACTCTTCTTAAAAGAACTTTATTAAACTTGATCCATTTTCATTCATTCTATAATTTTTCTTAATTTCTAATTGCATACGATATAATAATACTTTTATTTTTTAATAATATTCATAATCTTCTATTTAGTAAACAAAAACAATACACACTACCTTCATCAGATCAACGGAATTAATATTCTATGCGTTACGGTTTTCGTTTTCATTACTCTTTCAAGATCCACTCCAGTATTCACTAGAATTACAAACGAACACGTTCCCACTTTACACGTTGCATCATTCTTTCAACCGTAAACACATATGTAATTTCAGTGTTTTAAAATGATTGATAATTGCATATTCCGTACACAAAATATCCAATGAATACATTTTCCCATCAACAGACAGTCAATTCGTAGTTGTGAATTAATACGCTCAAACCGTACGTACTAGAACCATTGAGCGAAAATAGGATTCATCATTGTACACTTTTCTTAACAGAAATAATACACGTGGCCTATTTTCATTCATTTAATTATTTTTCTTCGATTCTAATCAAGTATGAAATAATAAGTTTTTCTAACACTAATACTTGACTAAAATAGTATTTATTGATTTCATTTTCACGCTCATCGAAAATAGAATTTACATGACAAAAAAAGTAATTATTGACCACCTACATTTGTCCACTTAATACACATTACAAAGATTACTGTGACAATTTTTTTGACATGTTGGGTTACTTTTCCGAGATTTTTTTTTTTTCATAGAAATCGCTCCAGACAAGGCATGAAGCTACTTGATGTAAGGAACAAAAAAATTTTTTTTAAATTACCACTTCAAAGTCAAAAACTAGCCAACAATAGGTGTTAGATGGATAGATTCCAACCCAGAAATATTGGTATATATTTTTTTTAGGTTTATTTTAATTTCTTACTTTTTGATATAGATTTAAAGTGTAGTATCTGTTGTGATAACATACTTATTCTTTTCTCTCCTCTGTCAGTCATTGAGAAATCCTTCTAAACTGCGGCAATTTTTCATTTATCATTTGGGAGGGGGGAGTAATTTTTATTTTCGTCAATTGTGTAGTATTTGTTATAATGCTATACTTATTCTTTTCTCTCCTCAGGAAATCCTTCTAGACTGCGGCAATTTATTCATTCACCAATCCAGACTGCCCCTTTTTGGAGGAGATGGATTTTCCACACGTGGGAAGGCAACTAAATACGAACAACATTAATTTGTACATGTGCAGAATACTTAACAGTCGAAAAATCGTAAACAGAATGATAAAAAAAAATAAATAAATAAAAATGACATATCAATTGCAAATCCCCCAAACACGAATTGGAATAAAAATTGACTCCGTCCTCTCCTGCAATGACCGCGGAAACCCCCCACGTAGCCAGGGGAGTGCCAGGGGGTGCAAGGCCCCCCCTGCAATTACATTTGCACCCCCTGAAATTTATGATCCAAAAATATTATAAATATAAATCAAGGGAGGCGCGAGAGCGCTCTATCCCTTAATGCACTTCAATAAATGGCCTATTCTGGAAATCTCATTTCTTTGATCAATCATAACTCAAAAACCAATAAACCAAATCAAGGGAGGCGCGATAGCGCTCTATCCCTTAATAGACTTCAAAAACGGCCTATGCTGGAAATCTCATTTCTTTGATCAATCATAATTCAAAAACCAATAAACCAAATTAGTTAAAACTTTGCACAAAATTTTTATTTGATAGGTTCTATAAGTGCGTAGAATTTCAGCATCATTAGTCAAGGCAACCCAGAGATCCAGAAAGTTCAATCATGAAATCATGTTATCCGTGTGTACGTATGTGCCACCCTGTATCTCATTAACTATTTGATGGATTGAGCTGATTTTTGGCAGAGATAGAGGTTCTAGGGTCTAGTTGATGACATCTTAATTTCAGTTTACCATATAACTTAGTTTTCCAGAAAATTCCAAAAAACCTTAAAAATGACCATTGCATAGCCTTTACAAAAGTAGTGACATTCCATGAAAAATGCCAGTATACTGAAATCATATGCCCTTAATAGGTTTGGTAGTTTTGTTTTACGGCATATCAACCCTTTTTGGGTTATTTAATGTCGAATCTGGTCATTATAGTAAAAGTTTTTATGCTTCAAGTTCTTTATATCTTCAAATGTTTAATCATCGTTTTTGGTTTGGTAGTTTTGTTTTACGGCATATCAACCCTTTTTGGGTTATTTAATGCCGAATCTGGTCATTATAGTAAAAGTTTTTATGCTTCAAGTTCTTTATATCTTCAAATGTTTAATCATCGTTTTTGGTTTGGTAGTTTTGTTTTACGGCATATCAATCCTTTTTGGGTTATTTAATGCCGAATCTGGTCATTATAGTAAAAGATTTATGCTTCAAGTTCTAAAAATAAAATAAAAAAGGGGAGGGAGAAAGGGAGAAGGGCTGTTGTTTTTGTTTTTGGTTTTGTAGAACATAATTAAGTTTTACAAAAAAAAAAAAAAGAAAAACAAAAAACGTCAATGTAGGTGAATTTCGTCTCAGGGAGCCACAGGGCAGCCTGATCTGGTATCACCAGCCCTTAATAGGGTTAAGATGAAAATTCATATACACTAAATGTACAAAAGCAAGGTAATTCCAAAATGTTTACACTTTTATTGTCATTAAGGGTATGCGAGCACAACAGGGCTATGTATTTCACTGGTAGGAATTTTTCTTCAGCGCACATCCACTCATGCATAGAGATTTATACTGTAGTGATGTGATAATGAAATGGTTTCGTTGATATGTAGTCATACCCTTAATGACAATAAAAGTGTAAAAATTTTAGAATTTCCTTGCTTTTGTACATTTAGTGTATATGAATTTTCATCTTAACCCTATTAAGGGCATATGATTTCAGTATACTGGCATTTTTCATGGAATACTCTTATATTTCGTAGTCAACTATACTTCTTCATTATGAACCAGTATTTACTTTTGTGTAATATATTTTACAGTAGGGCCGGATTAAGGGGCCAAGGGGCTGGGGCCCTGGGCCACCCACCAAGAGGTGTCCTCCCACCAATTTTTAACATAATTTCTGATTTCAAAAACGCTTGTTTTGATTTTATTTTGTTTACAACCTAATTTTCTATTCCTGGTACTAATGATACCATAATAAATATTTACGAATTTTAAACTACCAGTTAAAATAAATCTATTGACCATAATAACATCTGAATATGATTTAAATTTATGTTACCTTGTAAAAAGAAAAAAAATGAAAATGTATAACTTCGCTAGTTTCAGATTAAGTGGTGAGGGAAACAAAGCCTCAATGCTTTTCACCTGTTTCCTGCTTGGTGAAAGAGATTGTCAGTGTATCTGTCTTTTTTTGTCAACCTACCAAATATATATTTTTAAATATTATTAATTCACACTATTTAATATCATAAATTATCAATTAAATAATTATAATCCAAATGATGTAATATAAACACAAAATGAATTCACGTTGTTGTTCTGCCAGCTTCTTTTAAAGATATGTTTTTTTAATTTATAAAAGAAAGTGTTGTCTTCATTCAAAAGATAGAAATGAATACTAGCAACCTAAATTATTTTCAAATGAAACTGGGAATTAGTTTAAAAAATTATTTTTGTATTTTATCACGAATCTCAAATACGTTTTTTTTTCTTTTTGTTGTCACTTGCAACTGTTAATTAAAAAAATTGTGAATGTTACATTCAAAATTTTTGAAATTAACATAGAAAAAATCCCAGATTTCACCGAGATGAAGTTGAAAGAAAGGCAAGCAAAAAAAGGCTTGTGATGTAGGGTGGGATTAAGTGAATTTGTGAATCCAATGTTTTTTCACACATATGTGAGAAGTGGAAGTCAAGGACTTTGGCATCAGTTATTTCTTTGATTTTTATTTTGCATGTCTGTGTGAAGTAATAGTGAAAAGAAATGTCAAAATAAATAAAGAGTGGATAGGGAGATAAAATAAAAGTATAATAATAAAAAAGATTCTTGGTTATTGAAACAGTTTAGTTACATTTTCATTTTCTTAGAGACAATTACTCATAGAAAGACTAGAGGAAATTTTGACGAATATAAATGTAAGTGCATATATTTCTTTTCTTTTTGTTAACTCTATTTTAAAGAAATTTAAAATGTGTTTTTAGAAAAAAAAATTACTAATAGCATTTTTTAAAATTATTAATCTTTAGCTACTTAGTGGCTAATCCCCCCTCCAATATGTTTAAATAACTGAAAATCGTGGGCTTCAGTATTTGTAAATAAACATTTTTTAAATAAGTATTTATTAATACACTGTTGTTTTGAAGCAAATTAAATCGATTTATCTACATTAAGTTTCTTTTTAAAGAAGCAAGCACTAGTCTCATTTGTTTGGAATTTTTCTTGAAGAACTCTATTCATTTATTGTTGTAACTTTTACAATAAAACAATAAATAACAACACAACTAACATTTTTTGTTTAAAGAAAATAAAACTTAACGAAAAGTAGCCCGTCTTTACAAAAAAAAAGCAAAATGTTCAAAATTAGTTCAAAAGAGAACGTCAAACAATAAAGTTAATCTAATCATAATGTTAATTATTAATTATAAACTTAATTATATAGCTCTGGATTAAAATTTCTTGTGAAACTTGATTTTTCTTGTGAGATTTTTTTAAAATAAATATTATTTGAGAAAGGAGAAATGACTATAAGTCTCGATGTCTTGCTTCTAAATACCCCCTATTTAGAAGCAATACATCGAGACTTAGTTTTTAAATATTGGTGTAAAAATATATGTAAGAAATATATATTTTGTAAATTGAAAGAAAAAAGGGGTGCCTTGAATATTCGGTAAATGAAAATTCGGCAACGGAAAATTCGACAAAAGAAAATTTGGCAATTTTGGCAAAGTAGGAAAAGTTGGTAATTAATTAGGGAAGATATATCGATTGAAAAAAGATTTTAGAACCGTACTTGCGGGGGATATAGTTGTAAATACGGGGCTACCCCCTACCAATAAAGAACACTTATTGTGTTATCTTTTTGGTACTTGTGCAGTTTACGGACTGGGCTATATTTAGATAAGATGTTCAAGTTAAATTCAATTTTTACGATATCTTTTGTTTATTACATTGTTAGGTAAAAGTACAGAATAGTTTACAAAGCCCCCCCTCCCACGCTTCCCCTTATGTTAAGAATGGCTTTCTAAGTAATGTTATTATTTCAACCCGGTTTGTAATTAAATTACGAGATTAAATCCATCATAATGCATTTAGGTTTCTTTGTAAACAAGTCAGCCATTTTAATATTTTGTTAATAATTGAAAACAATATCAATTACTTCGTGTCTGTTCGAAATTTGAAAGGAAATTTGTTTTCCTTGTCATGAAATACATTTCTAATTTAGTTTTTGTAACTGTAATTCAATGTTTTAATTTCGGCAGGAAAGTGGATGTGTTTAAAATCGGCCGCTCGTCGATTCGTTTTTTTTTTACTTCAAAATTGGTAAATCACTGTAAGATGAAGTGGTTAATTGGTCGTTTCATAGCCAAAATGGCAGACAATAAATCGGCTGTATTTTTCGTATTCTTTTCCGACCTTTCAACGATTAATTTGAAAGAAGTAAACAAATTTAAAAAGTAGTAAATAAACTTACTTTTAGGCAAGATGGCCACCAGAAAAACTGAATTACATTTACAAAAAAATAACTAATAAATTAATTTCATGACAAGAAAAACAATTTTTCTTTTTTAAATATATGATTTTATAAGCATTTCAAAGCCAGTTCAAATGACTTTCTATTCGATAGTATAAATACTTCCAAATGCCTTTCAAATTTCGAACAGAACTCCGTGCTCGATTTGGAAATGCTCAATGTACAGTGATGAACATACATACCATGTCAGGGCGAGAGGTTTGGAGAGCAGCTCACTCTCCGAACCAGAGCCACCACAGGAGAACATAAAAGAAGGAGATGTCGTTTGGGTTAAAAAACCCTGAGGCCAGTGCACGACTCGCTACGGAACCGGTCGTGTCACTGAAGTGATCAGCCCGCAGGCAGTGCGAGTTGATGGAGTACCCCGTCACATTAAAGACTTAAGATCGGTATTCCAAACGCAGCTGCCACTTGACGAGGATAGTGAAATTGAATCCGTGACCAGCGAACCATCATTCTGGTTCATGACGGCTTCATCGCACAGCGACACTGAGAGTGGTAACCTTGAATGTACTGACCCTCCTACTGCTGATGAAAGCCCGGACAGTGATGCTGCGATGCGCAACCTTAGGTTCGCCGACCTTCATACCACGGAAGATGGCACAGATGATGATGAAGGCTGCTGCAGTGTGTAACACGTCATCAGAATCATTCATGGACAGTGAGACGCTGAAACAGCTAGGTCCACTGTTTGGTGTTTTGGTAAAGGAGAGTGAGATGGAAATATTCAAGAACTACATTCAGCAACGTCTCCCTACCGAAGATCTTGGACTTTCAGAATTATTTGAACAATGTGACAGGGATATTTTTCCATCGAAAATTGCTCCCACAAACCTCAGTAACCGTTGAAAGACTATTCTCTTCAATGAAGCGCATCAAAACAAGAATGCGATCTTTGATGTCAACTAAGAGACTGACCTCACTCTGCCTCATATCCTTTGAAAAAGATTTGCTGAGAAACATTGACAAAGAGCGCATCCTTGCGTATTTCAATAACTGTAAAAATAGGAGATTATAATAGAATTATGTAGAGCTAGCAAGTAGCTACCTTATTTTATGCAATTTATGTTATTACTATTGTGTTTACTATGCTTTATGTGCTTTACTATGCTTATGTTGTTATTTACATGTACCTACCGAAATACACAACAATATATTTAGATTTATATAAAAGAAATTAAATTTTTTTTACTACTTATTTATATTTATATATAAGTACACACACACACACTGAACCAAAACGTTACTCATATTAGAATATCAATATTAGTTTTGCCCCTCCTAAAAATGCCTTGCCCCCCCCCCCCCCCCCCCAGTTAGAAGCCTGGCTACGTGCCTGGCGGAAACAGAGAGAAAGAAGAGAGAGAGAACACAGAGGGAAAGAAGATAGAGAGAGAGGACACAGAGAGAAAGAAGAGTGAGAGAGAGGACACAGAGAGAAAGAAGAGTGAGAGAGAGGACACAGAGAGAAAGAAGAGTGAGAGAGAGGACACAGAGAGAAAAAAGAGTGAGAGAGAGGACACAGAGAGAAAGGAGAGAGAGAGGACACAGAGATAAAGGAGAGAGAGAGGACACATAGAGAAAGGAGAGCGAGAGGACACAGATAGAAAGAAGAGAGAAAGAAGAGAGAGAAAGAGGGGACAGAAAGAGAAAGAGAGGACAGAAAGAGAAAGAAGAGAGGACAGAGAAAGAAGAGAGGACAGAGAAAGAGAAAGAAGAGAGGACAGAAAGAGATAAAAGATAGAGAGAAAGAGAGAGAGAAAAAAGACAGAGAGAGAAGAGAGAGGACAAAGAGAGAGAGATAGAGAAAGAAGAGAGTATAAAAAGAAAGATCAAAAACAGAGAAAAGAACGAGAGAGGAGAGAGAGAGAGTGGATGGAGAGAGAGAAAAAAAGAAAGAGTTAGAAAAAAAGAGTGTGAGAAAAAGAGTGAGACAATAAGAAAGTTGGGTAGAGAAAGAAAAGATAGATTGCCACTCTGCTTTTGCTATTATTATAGTGTGCGTCACAGCGGGTTATTTTTACATGTGCGTTGTCTTAACGAAAAAGTTTACTTATTCGAAAAAAAAAAAAATGTAAACCTGTCTCTTTTATTAGGAAGCTGTTCGCGATGTTAAATAAGATCGATATTAAGCCTATTGATTATTATTGGGGAAACCCTGCTTTATCCAATGCTATCAAAAGCATACTTTGTAAAATTTAATTTCTGTAAAATTTTATTCACTTAAGTTTTTAACTTAGAATTTTTTTAATGAAAATTGACTCAAAATTCTATACTTCGCCCACCAAATTGAAGAATAATCTTTCTTTTATAAGATGGAATGATTTTTCAAAGTGGATTAAATAACAGTATGAACGGCATAGAAACATCTATGCCGTTCATACTGTTATTTAATTTTTTTTAAATTAAAAAAAAAAAACAGGACTAAAAATTTGCTGTTGAAAAAGGCGGAAACTAAACACATTTATCATTAAAATAGTTACATAATTCAAATCAACCTGCAAAAAAAACTAATCATCGTACAAGAAAAAAATTATATATTAGAAAGAGGAAAGATTAAATTTTATTTACATACTAACTACATACTTATTACCTGAAAAACAAAAATGAAAATGTCACTGTTTTTATCCATTTTTGCAGCATAAACAGGCCAGTTTGGCATAGCTAATACAAGTAGTACTGTGGGTAATGTTTCAGAATATAGTTATGGAGGTCTGTAGCAAACAAATACGAAAATATGTGCATGTTTAAAGATCTCGCCCATAGCTCTAAATGGTTTGACATCATCAGTCACATAGTTATCCTTTCTCATTTTCTCACAAACTCCAGAATCAAAAGGATATTCATTCGACATTTTTCTAGTTTCTTTCGGCCTGATGTGACATTCTTTTACTCATTCTATAAGAGAGTTTGAATTACCAACAAGACACCATCCTCGACTGTCTTTGGTTTTTCTGGATAATCTGACATGAAGATACTTCCCCTACAAGTAAATTCTAACCAAATATTCAAAATAACATAGTATTCGAACCCCAAATAATATTTCAACATGGCTAGACACTGGCTCATACGAGGAATGGTGCACCTTTTCCAAATAATGTTACCTCAAGTAACAGCACTTAGCTAGATACTCCACCAGACTAGATGAATTCTTGTCCTGGAATCCGGTAAGACCAAGAGACCACAAGAAAGATATACATTAACATAGTTTGCGGGTCAATTGGAGATGAAAATTATTATTCTTAAGTTCTTTACTAACTCAAAGTTTGACAGGTAAAGGAGAACATTAATGGAATATTTATGTATAGAGATCAAGTGTTAGCCCCTTGATTTCTGAGAACTTCGACCTAAGAAAAATGAAAGACACTCCCTATTGTATCAATTCTTTATTCACATAAATACATTTTCTCTCATTTCTTAAGAATTATTGTCAAATCAATACATGTAACAAACTCGCCAATTTAATTCTTTATACACATCACATATTGTTACAGTTGAACAGGCTTCATCGTTACATTCATTTCGGGCTTCAGAAGGATTTCCCATTTAGCTACCCTCAGTCACAATCCACAAATCTCTAATAGTTTGTTTGCATTCACTAACGTGGGAAAATGACAGACAAGTCTATCTCCCAAATCATAGAAGTTGGTGAACAAACAGGCAGCAACCACAACTTTTTATATATAGGTATTCTAAAATGATGTCACTGCCATAATGACATAGAAAATGTTCAATTTTAAACATTAAACCTTGAACTCTTTCATTATCATTCAAAAGCAAATGATATTTGTTTAAATAAGTAAGGTTTCTTCTAGCTCACATGATTCACATCAATAAACAAAACAAAAATAAATGACCTTTAAGAATTATGGAATTTTTTCCAAAAATAAACATCTTTACTTTTTAGATTTTGCTGCGTTTTTTTAAGGTAATGTTTTTTGTTGTTTTCATTGTCAGTATAATCAATACATTTAAATACAAAACTGGAAAATGAAGATCATTATTTAAATTTACCAAGAAAATATGAAGTTCAGTCTTTATTGCCTTATTTTCTCTAGTAATGTAGGATTCAAACCTATTTCTAAAATTCAGATCCTTTGATTAGTTTAGTCATTTTTCATTGTACACCTGTACACCTTCCATTTTTAATATACAGGGTGATCTATAAGTCACTTAGCTATTTATTTTTGAAATTCTAAAGTTAAAAAATACGGTAATACAAAACAGAAAGTTTATTCAACAAATTCATTTATGGGAGTTTAAAATTACAGCAAATTTTCAAAATTTCCACCTTCGTTCTGCATGCATAGCTCCATTCTTTTTTGCAAGGAATTTACGACTCTTTGTAGCATATTTGATTGATTATGAAATAAATATATATAGAAACAAATATATAAACGAACAAATTTAAAATAACAAATAGCAGTAATTAGAGAGTAAGATAACAATTATCAAAAGTTCATAGTATGTTTGTGCTTCATATGGTAATCATTTTAAATAGCTAAGTGAAGTGACTTATGAATCACCCGGTATGTCAAAACAGATGCTAAAATTTAGTTTACTTTCAAGTTGTAAAAAAAAACAAAAAAACTAATAAACTTTGAGGAGAAATACAGTAACAAAAAATGTAGTTACTTTTATTTTTATTTTTTTATTGTATTTTGTAATTTTTAAATAACAATAATTAAACTTCATTTTATCTTTGCTATTTTTTATTGTAAGCCTTTTCTTAAGTTAAGGTGTGTGTGACTACCCTCACCCATAAACTGTGAAAGAAAGGAAACACAGCAAAACGTCTTCTAATGGGGTATCGCTACTTGGTAGAAACCGCTTTATCGAATATTTAATATAATTTTCTGTTTGTCTTGGATGCATTGATTTCATAAGCGGTCATCACCTTTTCATTCTGCTGTTCACACAGTTCGACTGGTTTATGAAGTCGAGCATCCAAGCACTTAATGCAACCGTGTAAATTGCATCGCTCTTCCATCATCCTGGCACCTGAAATCCTCATTCACGAAAATAGCTTATTCGGCGAAATCACTGTCAGCTTAACAGCTATATGTGATGCATGTAAATTCCTTTGGCAGCTGGAAAACAAGGTTTTCTGTCAGTACTGTGTTTGCTATCTGATGGCCTCATCAAAAAAGGTGCAGCTAGGTGCGGGCCTCTTTATTCCTTCAGAATGGGAGAGCTATGAGTTTTTTCCTCAGACAAATTACATCTAAAACTGGCGTTAGGCAGTCTATCGTCATCATTTCTGAGTATCAGATGCATCATCTAGCGATACTGATCACGGCCTATCATCATTGTCGTTGGTGGTTTCCAAGCTACCGGTATCATCTAAGTCGATACTGACCTTGGGCTGTCCAGCTGTTTATTTTCTTCTGATAGACTCCTGAACATACGCACTTCTGGAAAAGGGTGCAGGTTCCTGATATTCCATCAATCAACAAATGTGGACTGTTGATTCCAGTCACCTGGCCTGTACTTGTCCATATACCTATTTGCGTGTGAATTTGACCTACACTGCATTCCAAACTCAATATTGTCCTTGCTTCAAGGCTCGTCGTGGTATCAATACTCTGTATATGAATGTTGAAGGTGTATATGACATTGGATGATACCATGGATGTTGAAATGCTGCCTTTTGGTGTAATATTATACCAATAGAGCGCCTCTGGTATAGAACATTGTTTTCAAGTCACAGTGGTTTTCATATTTCTATGGCTTCACTACTATACCATTTCTCGCCAGTTCATAGGCACACCGTAATCGGAGCCATACACTCTAGTAATTGCAGTGCCATTGTCAGTTAGGATCTCAATTCATAAAATACGGACTCCAACTGGTAAGTCTTGTCGATATGGAGGTTGCAAATCGAGAAGGACTGCAATCAATGATAATGGTGTGATGTCCACTCCAATTGTCCTACACCAGTGCACAGGATCAATTGACTGGCATGCCTCACATTTCTTTACTGCCATTCACACATTGGCTTTTGAAACAGCTAAGTTCTTCTGTTTGGCAAAATTTAATGTGTCTAATGTTCTAGGGGGTCCATTCTGTTGATCGATATGTACAATTTGCTGAATGCTGTTTTGTTGTCTGATTTGACTTGTGCTACATCTATTAATAGACCATATTCGTTAACCAGATCAAAAAGTGTCCTGAGCTGTCTTTGTAGCAGAATTTCGCTGGTTGTCCTGTCAGAGCGTCGGATTCCATCGGTAAACGCAGGCTGCATCTGTCCTGGGTAGTACCTTCACCTATCACTAAGCCTCAGGTTAACTCCTTTTACCACTGCTAGGTTAATATGTTGGGCATTATTCACTGCCATCAGCTCACATCTTCCACTCAAACCACAAATTCATGTCTCCTTGTACGGGATCGGTCCACTGTACTCTGACCAGTGTCTCTAGTAGCATACACCTGAGGGGAGGTGTCGTTTGTTTCATCATCCCAGCCAGTTGTAATCATCTGCAAATATGTAAATGACCAACAACTTTTCTGCACACTTGTGATACATTGAAGGCCGCGAGGATAGGAAGTGACTCATCGACAGAGACAAAAGGCAATACGGGAGTGGTCAGTTTCCATTATTCAGGACAGGTGACTCAGAAAAGAATACCGGACACTACATTTAGGAGTGACAACGTTTTACGACAGTTTGACGACAGTAAGGTTTATGGCAAAAAGTTAACGAGCAGTTAGGGATCGAACCTCTACAGAGAGCGGATCGGACTGGAAAACGATGAGATGAGCTGACTACTTGAGCAATGACAATGGGGGTCTCGACAGTCTGCGACGGTGTCACACACACTCATAGTTCCAACTAAATTATACACAATGTATATATGTTTGTGTTCTTTCTAGAGAGTTGTTTCTTTTATTTAACTTGTGGACCAGTGCTGTGCCCTCGATGATTCGTCAGTGGATAGACGACTCGGTTAAACGATGGAGACAAGAATGCCACGGACACACAACGTTGCGGTTGACGGTCGTCGAGTGGGGCAACATGGTTCTACACACTGAAAAGACTGCCTGATGTGTCATGACCTGTGGCAATTCTGGAGTATCTCTTCCCCATGTCTATGGCCATCCTTTTAAATGTAGAGTCTGAGCACTCGTGTTCCTTCTTGAAGCTGCTTGGAAGTCTTGCAGGTCAGTCCAAATTTTGCCAGGTGTTCTTTTACTTGATCTGAAGGTGCGAGATGTACATTGTTGAAGACATCGTCGATTTGGCTTGTTGTATTACTTTATCCTAGGACCTCATTGAGCTCATAATGGATCGCATTATCATCAGAAAAACATTAATTATAAATATAACTTTTTAAAAATATTTCACAAGATTTTTTTGATTTACTTAAAAAAAAAAAGCATAGAAAGTAAAGTCTTGCAGTTTTTTTTATTTTTATTTATTTAAAACATAAATAAAAACATAAAATTAAAGTATGTATAAAAATATTTTTTCACAAGATTTTAAAAAATTTGGTACTCATAAGAGTTTCCGTGACTTCGCGTCGTCAACGTTCGGGCAGATCTCGGAAGCGCTCGAGAGTTGACGAAACTATTAACAAAGAAACATTTTTTTGTTTTCGTTAAAATAAGAAAACAAAGCAAAAAAAAAAATGTGCTTAAAAACAGTTGTTGCAGTGTTTATGTTAAGAAAAAAATTGACAAAAAATGTAAAAAAAAAAAAACATTGTAAAAATTTTTTTAAATTTTCGAACAGACACTTAGTAATTGATGTATATATTTTTTTCAATTATTAACAAAATATTAAAATGTCCGAAGAAACCTAAATGCATTATGATGAATTTAATCTTGTAACTTAATTATTTAGGGACCTCCCATTGGTTGTGAACTATTTATCCCCCCCCTATATGTAACACGATGTAACTTTAATTTAGATTAAGATTATCAACAAAACTTTTTTACCATTCAAAAGAGGATACATAAAATAAACTGCTGATGATTTTTTAGAATTTTTTCCAGCATACGAAACTCATGAAAATGTGAAGTTAAAATGTTGTTTACTTTTTTTACGTGATAAAATAACGTTCTTATGTCTAAGCATTTCTGCGCGCTTTGATAGGCATATTTTTAATAAATCTCGCATAAATCAAGTTATGGCCAGATCTTCACGAAATTTTCAATACTTATTCACTATAGGACTAATTTATCTTTAAAATGCTGTTTTCCTAAAATATATTAGGGAAAATATTTTTTCTAAGTCCTTCATTTGCTAGAAGTAAGAAAGCCTTTTTTGCCGTAGCTAGTTTTGCCGCAAAAGAATGCAATACTAGCCGTAATTAACGCGGTTCATTTTTAGAGTGAAATTGACGCACGCTAATTAATTTGTAGAGCTAAGCTCATTCTAAAAAAAAAAACCAATAAACTGCAGTTTAACTACAAAAAATATAAAAATTACAAAAAAAAAACAACAAACAATTTACAAAAACTAAACTACAACAATGTAATATAATTCATTAAGTGATTTTTCTGTTTTCGTTTGCCGTTTCAAGAATCCGAGTTTCATTTCAGCTGTTGCCGTTACTGGATATTTACTGCTAAGAGAAAAAATTTACGTAAACAAAACAAATTCAATTGTATGGTAAAAAAAATAATAATTAATGTAATTGATTGTCGCGTGTTTGTCACCTAGAATTTTTTCTAGGTGACAAACATGCGCCTTCTTTATTTGTAACAAATAATCGATGTTATTATTGAATAAGCTATAAACGAGCATCTGTCCTTTTTTGTTGTTTATATAAATGCAGAGAACAAATAGAAAGTAAAAAATGTTCACAGTTGAATACCGACTCGAACTTAGCCTTCGACGGCAGCACTTTTACCCCCCCCCCTGCCCAACGCCGCCCAGCCCCCGGCGCCAGCATTTTGGCTCACGTGACTCAATCGGAGTCACTTATGAACAGAATAGTCTTCGTATTAACAATTAGCATGTATCCCACCCCCAATACATTTTTTTTTTGTTTATTAATTATTTACCTTACGAAATAGAATGAAGATTGATGGATTTTTGCCAACCGCCGCCCACCGCGGTGGGCAAAAATCCATCAATCTTCATTCTATTTCGTAAGACGGCGTTCGGCGGCCTGGGCTGGGGGTAAAAGTGCCACCCCCCTTCGATCCAACTTCTTCCTATTTTGTCTTTCTTTTTTTTTTTTACTAGTAGGAAGACTCAACGTTTCCTGGGAATTAATGCGGGACCCTTCCCATCCCATTTATTATATTCAATTTTGGAGGTGGGGTCCAAGGATGTACTCAGCATTGAAGGGAGTGTAAATAAAGTTATATTAATTGAAATACATTCGAAGGATTATAGAAAGACTCACGCGATGTTTTCCGAGAATCAATGTGCAATGCCGTGACTGTAAACACTCCTGAAGATTTCTATTATTAATTTATATAATTTTCAAGCAAAACGTCGTATTACTTTTAGAGATGTCAAGCGTCAGCGAAAGCCGAGTAGGAGTTCGTGTATACAAATATATATATATATATATATACAGGACCGGCGGGACAGTTATAAAAGTGTGTGTGTGTGTGTGGGGGGGATCTCCTAAAAAGTGGGGGGGGGTTAAACACATGCATATATAACTTCATTATTGATGACCGTAAAGTGTGTGTGTGTGGGGGGGGGGGGTGAGCACACCCCCCCCCCCCCGGTGCCGCCGTCCATGATATATATATATATATATATATATTCACTCTTTGTTTTATTTTACTCCAGTCGAAGTTTTCAGAAATCTACCTGGGGCTAACACTTAATCTCTATATGAGATACATAGATATTCGAATATTCTATTAAAGTTCTCCTTTATTTCTCAAACATTGAGTTATAAAGGAGAACTTTAATAGAATATTCGAATGTATCTCATATAGAGATCAAGTGTTGGCCCCAGGTAGGGGTCCCTTGATTTCTGAGAACTTTGACTGAAATATATGTGTGTGTGTGTTAAAAACTTGACAAAAAACGTGACTTCATTTCTACTTCAAAAGTGATAAAAAGTTAGTTTTTGTTACAAATTCACAAAACAAAAAATAAAAGAATCAAACCTCGTTCCGTTAATTGTAAAAAAAAATCCACGTTTCTACATTTGATTTTGTCTTTAAATGTGTTTACCTATTAAAAAAAACAATTGTAATCGAGTATTCTAACATGTGAAGATCAGACACTATCTGGTTTCATACCGGTGTTAGACGGACACATGTCCCTTAGCTAATAACGCTGCTTAGCTGATAACAGAGTTTCGACTATTTTACTCTTGGTTGTTATATTCACAACGTTTCGGTCGATGTAACCTCCGACTTTCTTCAGATTGCATCTTTTCGAACTTGTACGAAATTTCGAACGGTGATAGATTGTTTTCATTCCGTTGTGCTTGCTCCCAGTAATACACAAGTGAAATATGGCAGTTAAAAATAAAATAACAGGAAAACTATTTGATATACTCACGTATCAGGCAAAAGTAGATGTCTCCACCAAAAACTAAGGAAAATTATCGAATAAAATTTTAATAAAAAATAAAAATCAGTTTTTTTGTATATAGGTTCGACCGTAACGTAAAAGTTAATTACGGTGGCTGTGACCGACCCATTTTACGTTTTATCACTGACTAATTTCCCCTTTTCTCCCTTTTACCGCCCTCTTACCTTTATCGATAGAATTTTCATGGTTATACGTAGGCAATTCGGGTTAGGATTTTAGGGTTCGTAGGGATAGTACCATCCCCACTAGTAAATTTGGGGACTATATCTCGCACATTGACTGTTGTTTTGGCACCTGAGAGTAAACATACATGGACAGAGTGTGAATTTGTGTCTACAAGGGTAACAGGAGTTACAGGTGGGGCATGCTTAGTTGATTGAGCACGGTTTAGCTTAAGATGAAATAGAGGACCCAGAAGTGGATTTCCGGATATATTTGAATAGTTTTTTTTAAACATCTTGTCAAAGGGAGCATAGACGATAAACCTGGATAGTGAGTGAGTCTGTCATGGAGAGAGGGGGGGGGGGATTAGTTATTGTACGGTGTAGTGAACTGATCGAGTGGAGAACGTTTTCCCAATGTGAAAGTTGCATGTTATGAGAATATAAGGTGCCATTTGGCTTCTCTACTTATCCATTACTTTTTGGATGGTATCTACTAGTCTACATCATAGAATTTCTTCGAGTTTTCCCACATATGATGACGTTATTCACAAAAACAAAAGTGTCTGGCAATTTTGGAAGTTTTCCCACATATGGTGACGTTATTCACAAAAACAAAAGTGTCTGACAATTTTGGAAGTTTTCCTCGAGTTTTCCCACATATGGTGACGTTATTCACAAAAACAAAAGTGTCTGACAATTTTCCTTTGTTGATGATGTTGTCGATGCTTCTCTGGACGCGCTTACTCTATTTGTACTTGGAGTCGAGTAAATTGGTACAGTTTACCATTTACCTCAAGGGCAGTGTATTATTTGCAATCATTGTCACTGATGGGGATTTGATACTAAGTAGATTTGAGATCAAGTGTAGTAAAGATGTTATACTGTGATATATCCTCAACTATTTTAGAAATATTAGGCTTAGGGTAAGCATCTAGTTCTGTGAATCTGTTTATAGTGTTGCTGTAATCAATTACCATTCTTTTTTTTGTGGTTTTAATGTTATGAGTACTTGAGCTGGCCACAAAAATACTGAGTGCTCTATTATACGCTCTTACAACAATCTAGCAGTTTCTTCTCTTATTAATTTATTGTCACTAGTCACTACAAGTGACAATAAATTACGACGTGACTTGGTACATTTATTGATGGGAAGATGTTATTATTCGCGACAGTTTCAATAACAAGTTCATTTCATGGTCCGTTAAATTTCATTCTTGACGGTGCTTTTTTAGGATGTCTTTTCCTATGATGATATCAAGGAATAAGTCCTTGATTACATCACTATGATGCCAGAATGCGTTTTATTACTAAGAGAAATATCGACTATGTTTTATCAATAAATTTTGCATGTTGATTAGGGTCTACCAGGGCTATTGTTTTTTTGTTTAGGGATTACAAAAAGATTTAATTTTCTCGCAGTACTTTTGTTTATAAAGGTTTTCGCATTGCCAGAATCTACCATAGCTTTAACTATGGTCCCATTTATTCTACACTTTGTTTTTAGTTAAGCGAGACTGGAAGATTCAGGGTCAGTGTAAATACTGAATGTCTACATACCTTGGCCTAATGTCTTTTTTTTCTTTTTTTTTTTTAAATTTTTAACAGTCTGCATATGAAGCCGACATAAATGATACAGATGTCACAAGTTTCCACAAAAGAAGCACATTCCTTAGGCCTAGCATTTTTTTGTATAGAAACCAGGTCCGTATTTTCCTCATAGAAAATTATGGGGTCAGTAATTAAGTTCATAGTACGTAGCTTGTTTTTCTGCTTGTTGCATCAATCTGGCAGCTTCATATCTCCGGAAGTAACAGGAAAGGTTTTTCAAACAGGCGTCGTCGAATTGCAGTAGAAGTTATTCCGTTAATCAATGCGTCTTGCATATTGTAATGAAAACTGGAAGACGGAATAACTTACTGATAAGTTTTATTTAACTTTTCGTTGCTTACTGTCACAAATAGGATAAAATATACACTCCTAATATACTACCGAATGTAGCATATTCCATTCTTAACAAAGGGGAGATGGGTATCAATTACCTTTGATATTACATTCTCCCCCCCCCTCTACCTACTTATTCGTAGGGAACAAAGTCATCCCATCGATCTAGCCTCCTGTGGATTCTTTGAGGGCGTCTTGGTGGTTCGCACCTGGCATCCATCTCTAGCCTAGGCTCCTCTGGACCTGACAACGTTTCGGGACTGTCTTGTGTGGCTGGCTTAGGGCTAAAAGATCTTGCTCCGAAACGCTGTTATTTTCTTTGGCGCTTCGGTCGCTTGGTGTCTGAAGATTAAGTATCTGTCTCAGATATTGGATGAAGCCGCTTTCGTGGTACCCATCAGTTGTCAGAACTAGAGTCAGATTGGACTGTTAGAATATTCAGATTCGTTTTGTAGGGATTCTGGACTTGACGTATATGATGAAAGATCACCTAAGTGGGTCGACTTGTTCCATGAACCGGGGCTGTATATCCCTCTGCAGCAGTTCTACGTTCAGATACATTCCCTGCCGGAGCTAAATCCCATAAGGAGACAGTAGATAGTCTTTCTTCCGAATTTCTGACCAGTGCATACTGGGGGTTTGCTTCGATTAATTCTACCTCGCTCACTAAGGGATCATGTTTACTATTACGAACGTGGCGTTTTAGTAAAACTGTTCCAGGTTGTGTGAGCCATGAGGGAAGTGAGATACCTGCTGAGCTTCGTCGTGAGAATGAGAAGAATCTCTCATGGAGAGTAGCGTTTGTCACTGTACATAATAGAGTCCTAATAGCATGAGACTTCCCCAATCAGAGATCGGACTCTTGCGATTTGCAATCGCCAACTGTACTGTCTTCTATATTATGCCATTGTATCTTTCGCACTATCCATTTCCTTGAGGATTGTGAGGAGTTGTTCGACTTACAGCTACTCTTCCTTCATGCAGAAACTGCTTGAGTTTGTCCGACATAAAAGCAGATCCACGATCTGAATGTATATATGCAGGCACTCCAAAAATGGAGCAGAGATCTTGAGTTACTGTTGCAGCCGTTGCGTATGGGCAGGGGATGATGAACGGAAATCTTGAGTATTTGTCTATTAAGTCTGCACCATTCACTAAGTGTCAAGACTGAAGCAAGTGCCGATCTGTTAAAGTCTCTTCTTTTTATAATCAACACAACAACAATTACAACAAAGGCGCCCTCTGGGCCAATCAAAAACTTCACCCAATGGATGTAACTTGATACATTACAGTGAGCATGTAATTATTTTTAGTTTTAGAGGGTAGAGGGGCCTTAAAATCTAGGTTAAGCCTTTCAAAAGGTTGTGTGGCCTTAATGGGTGTTGCTGGAGGGGGTTTGTAGAACTTGGGCTTATTTTCTGCGCATATCCGACAAAAGTTTGTAATTCTTTTTACGTCTTTGATAGAATATGGCAAGTTTCTGCTCCTGAATACATCAGTCATTCTTGTGATACTTGGGTGACACAATTCCTTGTGTATATTGTGAAGATCATCTGAGCCGGTTACCAGGCGACATACCCTTGAAAGCGCGTTGACCGCGGCATTCTCCTTACCAGGGCGGTAAGTGACATCGAATGAGTAGCTAGAAAGCTCCATTCTCCATCTTCCTAGCTTGTCGTTTTTTATTTTGCTTGTTGTTTTCGGGTTAAACATAAACGAGACCCACTTTTGGTTAGTGATTAATTTAAAATGTCGGCTGATAAGGTAATGCCTCAACTATGGTGTACGCCTCTTTTTCTATCGCCGAGTGTCATCACTCAGACCGCGAAAGTGTTCCTGAAAAAAAATCTACAGGCTGACTGAATTGTCTCAGGGCAGCTATTGCACAGTAGGAGGCATCTGTCTCAACTAATAAATGGATCCACAGCAGAAATGGCAGACTGAGCAATGTCCCTTTCCATGTTTTGAAATGCTTTAATGGTGGAACAGGGCAAAGGAAAAGTAGATACTTGCGTCAATGGGTGTATTTTTTCTGAAAAAGACGCAACCCATTGAGAGTAGTGGGCGAACATACCGAGGACTCGTAAGGCTGGCATGTTTCCAGGGATTGGTAATAAGGGGTTTCAGTCGCTCGGGATCTGGCGTCATGGTACCATTTTTGACAATGTATTCCAATAGCTTGATGCTTTTCAAGTTGTAGGAACATTTTTCACTGTTCAAACTCAAATTATATTTCTTGACGGCAGCCAGGAATCGTTTAAGGTTGTGGTCATGCTCAACTTAGTTATGGCCGCATACTGTGACATTGTTTATATACGCAATAGTACTCTTCAATTTTTCATTGGAGATTATTTCATCTATAACCCTCTGGAAGCTAGCCATACCGTTTGTTACCCTAAAAAGGAAACGGCAAAACTGGTATAGGCGACCGCAGGCCTCGAATGCCGTATAGGGCTTATCCTCTGGCTTGATAGGTACCCAATGGTAGGCACTTCTGAGGTCTAAAGCACTGAAAATGTGATATTTAGCAATATTAGAAATCATTTTGTCAATATGAGGCAGTGGATAGGCATCAAATAATATGTATCTATTGACGGTTTGGGAATAGTCAATGACTATCCTTTTCTTGTGATTTTCAGTGGCTGTTACAAGGACCTGGAGATTTACTTGGCTCTATAATTCCTTCCTTAAGCAGTTTTGTTACTTCTGCTGCTATGCACTGTTTGTCCTTTTGTGAATAGCGTCTTGATTTTACTGCTATTGGTTTGCAGTCTGGAGTCAAGTTTGTAAAAAGTGACGGGTGCCGCACTTTGACAGCTGCTAGTCTGCATACGTTTAGGACCGGCTTGGGGGCACCAAAGGGGATTTCAACGCATGAATGTTGTTTTAGGAAATTGTAACCCAAAATCACCTCACAGCAGAGGTTTTTCCTTACCGATAATTTGATCCCTTGATAGGAGTTTCCTTTTAGTTTCAGATTAACCATGCAGTATCCAATTACATGGGACGATAAAGATGAATTTGCCATTGATATTTGGTTGAACAAGGAAAGATTTCCCATTTATTCGCTTTTATTATACTGGCATTAATAAAACTTTCAGAACTGCCCGTATCAATAAGGGCATGAATAGTCAATCCATTTATTTTAACCTGCATAATTGTCTTTGAGAGGCAGCTGGGGAACGCAGCTGATACTGTAATTGGTGATACAGTAGTAAGAGTAGGTGAACGTTTTTTTGTGAAGAAGCTGATCGGCAAACTTTCGAAAAACGTCACTTTTGGCATCTAACGTCTTGAGCCGGGCAGGACGAACGAGAATGTATACGGAGGCCACTAGCATGTGGATCCATTTAAGGTGGTAGTGATAAGTTATTCGTGATCGTTAAAAGAGGGTGTGGGAGTATCTTGAACAATGGAAGAATTTTGAATCTATAAAGGAGGACCTACAATAGCAGCTCCCAAAACCTTGGGTTGTAAATAGAAGACGAACTGCTTCTGTGCCATGTCCAACGTTAGGGTTTGTTCATAAGCTGTTGGCAAGTCTAGGTCTTTATTCTCTAGTAGTCTTTGTCTTATTTGGTTGGACTGTATTCCATTAATAAATGCGTCCCGTATAAAAACATCTCTCGCTTGGTTCACAGTTAAGGCTGTAAATTCACTTGCGACTTAATGTCTTTAGAATCTGAAGGTACTGTTCAAGGATTTCTTCTGGTTGTTGACGCTGAGTAGCAAGTAAATACCTAGCAAAAATGGTATTTTTCTTGACAAACATGACTTCTAAAATGTCCATGGCAGTTTCGTAGTTCTCACATTCAGATAAATTTCTATAAATTGGAGTGGAAACATGATGTAACAGAAGAGTATATAGCTGTGTTTGAAGATAACTGTAGCGCTGTAAGGAATCCTTCAAACATTTTTCTCCAGTGCCGCCAGTTGTCAGTAGAATCCGAGTCGGATGTATCGAGGTCTAGACGGTCGGGTTTCAGGTAATGTTCCATAACGAAGTTAAATAAATTGTAATAAAAACTGGAAGCCGGAATAACTTATTGATAAGTTTTATTTAACTTTTCGTTGCTTACTGTCAATATTTATTTCGTAATAAACATTATCACAAAAATGTGGCACAAGGCCAAAAAGGGGGTGGGAAAAAGATCGGTCTTCACTAACATATTCTGACTGGTCTAACTTGGCTAGTTTCATTCGTGACCATCATTCACCAAAATACCACATTCATACTACATTCATGTGGCATACACCAAAAGAATTTATACCATGATTATCCTACTTAAAACCCATAATTATATATGTAATGGGGAATTTGGGTAATAAAAATTTTATATACAAGAAAAAATGAAAAAAAAAACCAGTGTTAGTATAAGGATCCCCCATTTCTACGCTGTGGCAGATATGCAGATTTGCCAGTCGAAACATGATGCAGACCCGAACGTTTTATTATCACCTCTTTCAAAAATCTCGAAAGGTGACCTGCATCTCTGGCAAATCAGGCTATCTGTCACCTAATTTGGGGAATTAAAAAAAAAAAAATTAAAATTAGGGGAAAAAAGCAACAAAAAAAACGGGGCGGGGGGGACAAAGCTGGGGCCTAATGAAATCATTCATGCACTAGCTAAGTTATGAACTAAATAATAATCAAAACAGGTCTCCTAATCTAGCCTTAAACGGGACATGATCAACGTTTGTTGGAGCAACCCAAAATCCTTTGCTTAAGGCACGTCCAAATCAAGTCTAGCCCCACTCACTCGTCACAATCGTGTAATTGTCACCCACCTTTCACCAAAATCTGCTAAAGGGAGTTTCGCCTTCTCGGCCTTAATGCGAATCTTTAGACGATATTTGAAAATTCGAATAAGGTCGGGGCAGTGAAGGTCTCACCATCGTAGACAACTTTCATACGTGTCTGCCATATTACACTTCTTAATGCTAGTAAGTGATAAAACACAAATGTCTTTGCCTATCATTTGTCGGAGCCCAATTGCTACATACATTAATAGGTTCCAGTTCGAAGGACGTTGCATTCAGTATGCGGACCATGAGACCTGCAACTAACTTAATCAGCAGCACAGCGCTGCGGCAATAAACAAAGGCGTGACTAACAGTTCGTCTTCGTCACCGCAACAAAGACAAATAGGCAAATTCCTAATACCAGCTGCATGAAGCCTTTTTCTGACCTAGAGAGCATTTCTAATAATCAGCCAGGCCAGAGATGCACCAGGGTTTGCATAAAGGAGGCGAATCCAGGAGTGAAACTGCGGCCCAAAACAGGCCGATGACAAAACAGCCTCCAAGTAACGATGGTCCACCCTATCGAATGCTTTGGACTGATCTAAATTGATCAGCGCGGCTTCTGTGTCAACTTTCTCAATGATTAAGTGTATCGCGTGCAAATCATCCTGAATGGTTCTACCCTTCACAGAACATGTCTGTTCGGGGCTAATCAGACCAGCCAAAACAGTCTGCAGGCGATTTGCTAAAATCTTGGCCAAAATCTTTAAATCTGTGTTTAGCATAGTTAAGGGACGAAAATTATTTATCCCATCCCCACCATATTTGCATTTGCATAACAATTTCACAATCTCCTTGGTAAAATACTCAGGTATTGACCTATTCCTAAACTAAGCGTTAAATAAAACTGTCAGCAAGGGTACAAAAATGTGCGACAATCATCCTTTGTTTATCCTACTCTTAACTAGACACATTTTGACCCATTCATCCAAGCACTGCCCCTTCCACACTTTGTGCATCACTTTCACTTCATCAGTCACAACAATACAATACTACATAATTTATTTTTATTTGCAAAAGGTATTTACTATTTAGTTGGAAAAAGATCGAGAGTGGGACAACAATAAACACCCCCACCAAAAAAAAAAAATAAAGAGCAGGTTCATAAGACCCTCCCAACCCTTTCTAAGAGTAGACCAACCACTATTTTCCGGTTTGTTTAGAACCGAAAACAAGCAGGTCCGTTTCTAAATAGGACTTAAGTAGGAGAAAATGAAATAGGGGTGAAATTAGGGAGTGGATAGTCTCTTTCCAAGATAAAAAACAATTTGGGGAGACCAAGGGTAAAAAGGGAGTGGGAATTTTAGAGTATCCCTATTACAAAAAATTAATAAAAAGGGGACAAGATTAATTCATTTAACTAAGAGGTTACCTTAACAGGAGGTGGGTCTAAATAGCAATACACATGAAAAAATTTAAATTGCTTAAAATATCTCAATAATGGCATATATAAAAAGAGCTTGATGATCTAAGAAAGAATCTTTTAAAATTTTTTAAATCTGACTAAAAATAAGGAAGTTATGACTATTTTTGTGCCTCACACGATTGGATATTTTCCCCTCTTTAAGACCATATGCGTTTCGTCACATTTTTTACACTAATTTTTCAGTAAAAATGTTATATCTTTGTTAAAATACAAGATTAAGCAATGAAATATATATATATAAATATATATATATAAATGTATTTTTGTACAAGGAATCAGAATGTGCCACTGAAAATCTCCAGAAATTAATGGTTTCCAAGTAATCTGCACTAAGTGCACATAAATATGCTGCAATACCTTAAAAATACCATGTATCCATTAAAAGAAAGTTAGAAAACTCAAAGTTGAATTGTAATACATTTTATGTACAAGAAACTAAAATCTAATACTAGGACTGTTTAAAAATGAATATATTGCAAGATTTCTTTGGCATTATTGTAGATTAACACCTTCCGCTAACTCACCCCCTTACCTCCCCAAAATATGAGATTCTACTTTTTTTATTTAGGCAATTACATGTTAACACCCTGAAAAACTTGGCAGAAAGGAAGAAACAAAAACAATTATTTTAGAATTTAGAGTGGGGATCAGTTTCACATAAAATAATCCCCCATTTCAAGGCCATTCTAGCGTTTTAGGACATTAATTATTTTTTCTATGGGAGATAAATCCTGAGCGTTTTTCTTGTTTTTTAGACGATTATGAGGGTCTTTGTGGGAGGAGGGGGGGGGGGGGCTTACCACTTGAACTTCAGGTTAGTGGTAGGGCTAGGGGCAATTAAGTGTGAACACCCTGAAAACTTAGCAGAAAGAAAAAAAAACAATTCATTTAGAATTTCGAGTGGGGGATTAGTTTCACATATATTTAATGTAGAATAATTCACCATTTCCGGGCCATTCTAGCGTTTTAGCGCATTAATCAATTTTTTTCTATGGCAAATAAATCCTGTGCGGTTTTTTTTTATGGGGGTCTGCTTTTTTTTTTCTTTTAGACGATTATGTTTGGTTTTAATGGGCTTTTTTGTAGGATTAGGGCTTCCTACTCGGACTTAGGGTTAGTGATAAGGTTAAGGAAGGGGTTTTGTTTTGGATGGAGGTTGCCATTCGGACTTAGTGTTAGGGTTAAGGGAGTTTTTTAGGGGGTGGCTTGCCACTCATATTTAAGGTTAATGGTACGATACGTTCAAGAAGGCATTTTTAGGAGGTGGGCTTGTTAGTCGTACCTAGAGTTAATGGTAGAGTAATTATTTATTTTATAAATTTCACTAAAAGGCAAGAATGGCCGGGAAATCGGAGATCATTTTACATTAAATTTATATGCGAAACTGATCCCCCACTCTAAATTCTAAATTATTTTTTGTTTTGTTTTTTCTTTTTTTTTGCTAAGACTTTAAGGGTGTTTACACGTAATCGCCTAAAAAAGTAGAATCTTATTTATTTTTTTAAATTGGCGACTAGAAAGTCATTACTACTAGAAGTTCGAAAGTTGAGTGAAAACCAGTATTTTTTTAAAGTATTTTTTATAAAAGAACCAAATAGGATTAACTTTTTTAAGCACAAAAATATTTTTGTCTTATTTTTACAAAGCTTTACAAGACTAGTTAGCTGCTGCTGATGTTATATCAGCAATACTAGCAGCCATTGTTGACTTTCGCTCAAAAAAGGACTATTTTTTCGGATAAGGTAATTTAAAATTACTACTACGGAAACACAAAACAACATACAATTATAATTTTAATGCATAAAAAAAGATAAAAGATTAATTTATTTACTAGTTGGTTACGAAAAATGTAACAACATTTTTTATATTCATATTTTAAAATTTTTTAAATTCGTTCTAGAATGAAAATAAACAAAAATCGCCTCGTGTTTATATCTGCTATTACTGCAGCTACTACAATGTTTTTCAAACTATAAATAGAAAACGCTTTTTTTTTCCGGATAGGGTCATGAAATATCATGACTACCAAAAGAGAACACATATATACAATTATAATTTTAATGCATAAAAAAGTAAAATGATTGATTTACTTACTAATTGGGCGACGGAAATGTATTTTGCAAAAATGTTCAACTGACGGCGAGTTGAAGTCTTATTTTTAAAATTTAAAAAAAATGAATGAGCCGAATTACTTCGTACACCGACAAACATTAAAAGTGATACTTTCTCTGACTAGTCTCCAAATTTCAGGACGAAATTCCACATACAGCAATGGTACGAGACTTTTAAACGAAGGGGGGGTTAAAAAAAAAAGTGACGTAAATTGCTGAAAATAGCGTTAACATTTTTTTGCCTTTATTTGCTTAAAACTCTTAAAAATATATAATGTATATTATTATTCATGAATGCACCTGAAAGGATATTCATTTCCTAACAAAATGATGGTATTTTGAGCACTTAACGTGCTTTAGTTTTTAAGATATGACTATTTTAATAGAACTACCCTCAAATCTGCGATTATCCAAACAGTTTTCTGGTCTATGTGTATTGCTAGTCTAAATAGGACCCAGGACTAAGTGCACCATGTTCAGGAAGAGAAGACTTACGATAGGGAGTCAGGTATGTGTAGGCACAAGCTCACAACTTGTACCTACATTTTGTTAAATTTCATGTGATGTCATTTTTTTCTATTACATCTAATTTTAACCGTAAGCTGATGCTTGAAGAATAAAATCAGATCCTGATGAGAGAAAGATTCAAACCCTATGCATTTCCTTCTATCATCCACACCACTATTCTAGCTATGCTTATGATCACAAGAAACACCATTCATTTCTTCCTAAGTTATTATGTGGTCGACATTGTCGACTACATCTAGGCGAACCGACTGCACAGGATCAATGCAGGCCATCACCTTGTTAACATAATTCCAGAACAAATTAAGTTAGCTACAATTGAAGAAGTCGTCCTCAACCATTTTTTTCTCTAGTGCTGTCACAGCGAGGACAATCAGGAATGTCCTTAAATATGCTTGAACTGAATTGTATGCCATTTAGTGGTAGTACATTCCAGAGAGTACTGAATTGTTGAGACATTCCGAAGCTGGCGCCCAACTCAACCGAGAGCTGATCTCCTTCATCGACCATCCCACTTGCTCTCTTAGCAGATTCAAAGTGGAACCATCCACTAAATCCCTATATACCATCTTTCTAAATCCCTACATTGATGTTTGATTTTAGCATTTTCAATTGATGTTACCAGTCATTTCAGT
The DNA here is from genome assembly GCA_963556195.1 of Sepiola atlantica. NCBI lineage: Eukaryota > Metazoa > Mollusca > Cephalopoda > Sepiida > Sepiolidae > Sepiola > Sepiola atlantica. Next base: position 279,087 of record CAUVYP010001269.1, read on the forward strand.
AACCTAAATGTGAAACTGTACGACAAGGACAAATATTTTTTCTTTGCTTAGTAAATAATATAATTGCATTCAAAATGAACTTAAAACTCTCTCAGTTAGAAAACAAGTATTTCAGACAAAGTGTCTGAAATACTTGTTTTCTAACTGAGAGAGTTTTAAGTTCATTTTGAATACAAAAAAAAACAAAGCGAATATGCTAATTTTACAGAAAAACAAAATTACAAAAAGGTCTTTGATATAACTTTCAATTTTCACTTCATGAATAAAATATTCTAAAGATGCATATTAATATAGAGATAAAATTTATTCATCTAAATTTCAGCACTGAAAATAAACTTTAATCAACTTCCTTTCTTCCCAAGTGCATATGAAATAACTAGTTTGGTGATCATTACCTCATGAACATGTTCCAGAACTGTTTTTAAAAATTTGTATTATTTTTCTTTTTAATCTAAGTTTCTGCCAGATGTGTTATGGAATATTATGATACCAGCATCCATGTAAAGAACAATATTCCCCTTGTTGATTATAGATGAAAGCTTATTAATGATATATATTCCTGATAACTCTCACATAATCATGACTCCCCCATTGCAACAAAGTTTGTGATTTAGTCTATTTTCATCCATATATGTTATTGCTAACCGTATGGATTTTCTGCAAGGTTTCATTATTTGTATATCGTCAACAGGAATATCTACATATTGCTTCAAAAATTCAAATACTTTATTTAGTGTTCATTATTTGATGAAAAGGTAAGAGTCCTTTATATAGAATTGTGTTAAAGTGTATTTTCTTTTGTTGTTAAGATATTTTATTGCAGTTTTGGCATTTTTTCCATTAATTTATCTAAATGAATGCAAATTTTTTTTTCATTTATCCTTACTATGTTTACATCAAAACACATTTAAGTATTTTCAAATACATTATATATAGCCAACAGAACACTGAGTAAACACATTCATCCCGATGCTTCATTAGCATAATTTTATAAACACCTAATAAATTCATATTCTGAACAATCCATTTCTATTTCGTTTTACAGTTTTCTTATATATATTCAAAAGTTTTGTTAATATTAATGTTATTATTAGTAGTAGTAATATTAATTCCAACGATTTTATGAAAAACGTTTCACATTCAAAATGATTATTTTGAAATTCGAATAACTTCCGGTATGTTTACACAAACCAACAACTGAGATTACCTGGAATAATTTGTTTAGAAAAATTACACTCCGCATTGAACGCAATAACTAACAAAGTTTTTCTTTAGATATATACTTTATCTTTAAAACTAAATTTTTTGTTGTTTTTGATGACGACTATTGAATATGATTATATTTGCTATAATGAAGAAAAAAAGAAAAGTTTTCCACTCCAGCTTTTTAAATAAAATAATAGATTCATATTTTTTTTAAACTTAATTTTTTTCTGTTTTCTAAATGAATAAATGCTAAAGTTTTTTTTCATTTATCCAAACTACATTTATATCAAAACACCAATTAATTGGGGATGGGTATAGTTAAAACAATGTTTTTACTCAGAGACTTCCATAATTTTAACAACAAACTTTAATAAATTTGTAGATTAACACCCTCAGTTAAGTTTAAACAAAGTGATTCTACTTTTTAGCGTCTTTCCAACTAATTAGGACAGCAACTGATATATTTTTAACACTAACCCTAAGTCCGACTGGCAAGGTCGTAAAACCACACGTAATCACCTAAAAGAGTGGACCTCTGCCCCTCCCCAAAATAATGCACAGAATTTATCTCCAATAGCAAAAAAAAAATGGTTATCTGCCATAAAACCCTAGAATGGCCCGGATATGGAGAATCATTTTAAGTTAAATTTATATGTGACACTAATGCCCAACTCTAAATTCTAAAATAATTTTTTTGTGGGTATCCACATGTAATCGCCTAAAAAAGTAGAATCGTATTTTTTTTGGGGGGGGGGGGGAGCTGAGGGGGTTAATCTACAATAATACCAAAACTTAAAAAATTTTTTATTTATACATGAAAAATAACGTATTTAATTATTTAGATAATTTTAAAGAAGCTATTTATTTAATTTTCACATGAAAAAATAACAACTAAATTGCTTAAATTGCTTAAAATTAAAATAAAAAAAGGGACGTACTGTTAAAAAAATACATAAAATTTAAAAAATAAAATATGGGTAAATTTGCAGATTAACGCACTCCACTACACCCCCCCAAATAAATATATTCTGCTTTTTTAGGCGATTATGTGTGAACACTGTGGAAAATGGAAAGAAGGAAAACATTTTAGAATTTAGAGTGATGGATCAGTTTCATAAATATTTAACGTAAATTGTGTGTTATTCTGTGTGTTATTTTATTCAGAGAGGGGGGGATCCACTCTTTTAGGCGATTACATGCCAGTTGGACTTAGGGTTAGTGTTACAAATATATTAATTGCTGCCCGGATGGTGGGTAGATTTTGCTAGTATTAAATATAATTCTTAATTTTATATTTATTTTTTCTAATATTTATTTGCATATTTTTCCTATATTGATTTTTGTATAATCTGCAAAACAGTTCATTTACAAGGTTTTCTTTGTGGTCTTTTAGCATAATAAATGGTTGAAATGGGGACACCCAACCAGTATACTCGCACCAAGTTCAGTTTTGAGTAGATACTAGTTTCAGATTTGTAACCAAAAACTAGTATTTACATGAAGCAGTGATCAAGCCTTTCATTTCCTTGGTAAGATTGACCTACAGCCACTGCCTTCTAGCATCTACAAGTAACAGAAGGATGGGTGTCTGATCAAAGAAAGATCAGGTTTAATAGTACAATTGAGATTAGCTTCTTTTTTTTTTTTGCTCAGACATGTCGTGACTAGCCTCTTTGACCTCCTGTCTAGACCAAGTAAGGGCCAAAATGGAGTTTGCAAATCATGTGACTATTTAGGTAACTAGAACACAGATTGCTCAGCTACCAGGATCCCGTCCTTAAACATCACGTGTCACCACCTACAGTCAAGAGATAGCCCTGTTCGGAGAGTCTTACCCCTCTGCTGAGGTGCAGTTAGCATATTCTATATCCTGGCGTGAATTGAAAATTGATTTAATTTCGAAGGGAAATTATAACTAAAAGTAATTAAAGTAAGCATTAGGTTTAAAGAATTTCAATGGACAATAAAAATGATCCAGTAAAATCAAAACCCTACTGAATTGCAATAGTGTCCTCGGTTAATACCTTTTACTAGAAACTTTCATCAATACATATTTAGTCTTGTCATCTTTTTAACAAATCTCATAAGTTTTAAGAAAATGTGATTTAAATCCTCAGATTCATTGCATTTTGAACTGACTGTAATTATTGTTTGTATTTTCGTTATTGTTAGACCAGAAGTAGAATGCTTTCTATCGTAATATTTTGATAAAGTTTTATATTTTCTCACTTAATTTAATTTTATTTGGATTATTTTGGGATAATTAAAAAAAATTGTTTTTGAGAAAATGAAAGTCATAGTTACGGTCAACTTTCCTTATTTGAACTCTAAGATAAAAATACATATGGTACAGGGTGTTTCAAAAGTCTTGGGAACATAACGATTTTTAATAACTCAAAAACTATTAGGAGTTGAAAAATGAAATTGGTACCGTTGGAAAGGTTGAAGTTTCAAGTTTTGTGGGGAATCTTCAAAATTGCTCAATATGAGCACCATTCGTCACACGGCAGACATCTAGTCGATAGTCCATTTCCTGCCAAACGCGTTCCAGCATCTTGACGTCAATGGTTCCCACAACTGCCGTTACTCGAGCCTTTAGTTCGTCAATATCTCTTGGAAGGGGCAGCACATAGACTTGTTGCTTGACAAAGCCCCAAAGGAAAAAGTCACACGGGGTAAGATCTGGAGACCTAGGAGGCCAGGGCATGAGAACGTCATCACCGCGCCCAGATCTCCCAATCCATCTACCAGGCAGCCTTGTGTTAAGAAACTGCCTTACTCTAAGACTCCAGTGTGGTGGTGCACCATCTTGTTGAAAAATGAAGTCATCAGATTCTGCTTGTTCCAACTGAGCCATTAACCAGTCTTCCAGCATGTTGAGATAGGATTCACCAGTGATAGTTGCCTCTTCAAAGAAGAACGGTCCATAGACACCTTTCTTGGAAATTGCACAAAACACGTTCACTTTTGGTGAATCTCGCTCGTGCTCAAGAAGTTCATGAGGATTCTCAGTACCCCATATGCGAGTGTTATGCTTGTTAACTTTGCCATTCAGATGGAAGGTCGCCTCATCGCTAAAAACAAGCCGGTCATCAAAGCCGTTATCTTCCAACTTCTCTTGCATTGCAATGCAAAAGTCACGGCGAAGTGGCTTATCAGTGTCCTTCAACTTTTGGACCAACTTGAGCTTGTAAGGTACCATTTGCAGTCGTTTCCTTAAGACACGCCAGACAGTTGCTGGAGCAAGCTGAAGTTCCCTGCTGGCTCTTCTCACTGATTTACGGGGGTTCCGCTGAAAGGCTGTCCGAACTTGCTCAACTGCATCTTCTGAAGTTGAAGGGCGACCTGTTCGCTTACTTGGGCACAAACACCCATCTTTCACAAATTTAGCATGCCATCTGACAATGGATTTCCTTTCAGGGGCTTCTTTTTTAAATTTCCTGCGAAATGCACGCTGAACACATGTCCACGATTCAGTCTTTGCAAATTGGAGGACGCAAAATGCCTTGTCTTGTTTAGAGAACGCCATTACTGCACCTGGAAAGATAACACGAAAATCATTAGTATGACCAAAAACTTGATTAAGCAAGCTTTAAAATGGCACCAGTTTCATTTTTCTACCTGGAATAGTTCATGAGATATACGCATTTGTAATGTTCCCAAGACTTTTGAAACACCCTGTATATTCAAGTACTTTAAAATGATATATAAACATGCTTATGGGGTGCAAAAACACCGGAGATATTATATTTTAAACTTTGCCAATTAAACTTCACTAATACTGACAACAGTCAAAAGGTCATAACTTAAGAATCATTCAACCTTGAGGTAAAACTGGTGCCATTCAATTAGTATTATAACGATCTATAAGTGTAGTTGATTTGACATGGAATGAATGACTCATATATAATATACTAGCAGGGCTACCCGGCGATGCCTCGGTGCAGAATCAAAAAGCAATGTTTGTATACTCAATTGGTTCGCAGATTAAGTTATCACTTTGATCACTGTTCTCATATCACTGTCTTTTATACTTTTAAAAACTCTTATCACCTAATATTTGCAATAGTGGAGGTAGTGCACACATGAAAAAGTAGATTACAATCGCATAGCTCAATAGTAAGATTAGTATAGCTTGTTCTATGTACAGGTGAAGGGATTTTTTATACATGGTTTCCCAAGACGAATGAAACCAGGTGAAGTAAATAACTTTTTTTTAGCTTTGTTTCTTTAAATACAACCAAAAATCATGATTGTTGATTTTATTATTTTATTTTTTATCACGTGTTACAGCTTTACTCCTTCAGAGTATAATTCCTATATTTTTATTTTATTTTAGTGTACATTTTTAAAACATGCTTCCAGTTAACAAAACCAAATATACAAGTGAATAAAATGCATAATTATCATATGCTGTTTATGAAAAAAATTATTTTATAAGTAAAAGTTTGAAACTGATATGGAAAGTTTCAATACTTTAAAAAAAGTTTAAGGAAATACAAACTCTTATCATTTAATAATAATCAGAAAATCATTTGTCATTAAAATTGAAAATCTCTTTATAAACAATGTTTTATGTTTTATTTTGATGTGCATACACAAAAAAGATTTGTTTTTGTACCTACAAGTGATGCTCCTACATAAAGCTGACCATGTGAATAGCATGGTTCTTCAAGTTGCAATCCGGCAACTTTTAGTGTTTGGCCTTGACTTTTATTGATGGACATAGCGAAACAAAGTTGTACAGGAAACTGCAACTGCTTAAAGTGAAAGGTATAATTGGTATCCTCGGAATAAAAAGTTTCACCTTTGCCACAACTAGTGAGAATGATTGCCTCAATACAGTTTATAATCAATTTACATTTTATTTTTTAAAGACTTGGAAATCGAGGTTTAATGCAATGACTTATACGATTATTGATTCCAGACAATGCCGAAAAGCACAAATGGTCACTGTCAATTCTTGATGTCTTCTCCTCCTCCATTTCAACTCATAAAGCATGTTCGTTTATGTAGCGTCCCTATCATATAAAATCATGTTCATTTATGTAGCACCCCTGTCATATGAAAGAACTCATAAAGCATGTTCATTTATGTAACCGATATAGAAAAGAACTCATAGCAATTATGAGTTGGTGATTTCTTTACATGGCGGACATTGGTGGAAAGTGGCGGATATTAGCAGGTCGTGGTTGGCATCGTCTAATAAAATGTAAAATTATAAAAATGCGGATTAATTTCCTATTTTTAATTAAAAAAATTTTTTTTTAACATGATTCACCCCAATCAAGGCAGGCCGCCACTGTAGACGTAAGGGGCTACTGAGAAAAAAGAAAAGGGGAGAAGGTTTGGGGGAGGGGGGGGGGGTCAGCCTAAATTGGGATCTGAGCAGCGAGATGTCTGTTTACATTAGTTTTAAATTTCTGCATGTCAGTACTGTCGGGGAAACAGGGGGCAGGGAGGGAGTTCCAGAGGCCAGCAGCACGAGGAAAGAAGCTATTTGAGTAGAATGCTCTCCGGCATCTGGGGACCTCCACAGTGAATGAATGAGATTTAGTAGATTGTCGAGTTAGTCTAGTGAATTTGCGTCGAGGGGGCACCAGAGTAGCCAACTCATCGGAGCATAATCCATTGAAGTATTTGTAAAACAAACATAAGGATGCTACATTGCAGCGATGGGACAGGGATTGGAGCTTAGCTGACAGTGAGGGACCTATTAGGTTGGCGACTCTTTTTTGGACCTTGCCAAGGAGGGAGAGACTAGTAGATGATGCACCAGCCCAGATGTGGCAACAATACTCCATGCATAGGCGAATGGTGGCTTTGTAGAGATACAGGATAATGTCAGGTGTAAGGAGTTTACTAGCACGGTAGAGGGAGCCAACCTTCTTTGCGGCAGCCTTGGCAATGTCTTCAATGTATTTGTTCCAATTCATGTTACCTGTGAAGGTTAGGCCGAGGAGTTTGAATGATGAACTCTCAGGTAGGGTGTTATTTGCCATAACAATCGGTGGTTGGAGAGGCTTCTTGTAGTTATTGAAGGAAAGGAGCTTTGTCTTTGCGGCATTAAAAGTTACCAACCATTTATGACCCCAATCCACTACAGCCTGGAGGTCATTTTCTAAAGATTCAGCCATTGCCTCGGATATGATCGCGTCTGTTTTGCAAACATGGCGAGAGTAAAGCGTGGTGTCGTCAGCAAATAAACCAATCTCAGACTCTATGTCATCAGGGAGATCGTTTATATAGATTAGGAACAACAAAGGTCGCAGAATAGATCCCTGGGGTACACCAGCATTTATGTCATGTTGCTTAGATGAACGCCCATCGAGGACAACCTGGATATTTCTTTTGTTTAGGAAGGATCTAATTATATTAAGTAGTTGCCCAGTAATACCGTATGAGCATATTTTCAGGAGAAGCCCTTTATGCCATACCTTGTCAAAGGCCTTGGATATATTAAGCGCTACTGCCCTAGCTTCACCTGCCTTGTCGAGTGTATGATACATGCGTTCAGAGATGACCGTTAGGATGTCTGCAGTAGATCGTGCTCGTCTAAATCCATACTGGCGGTTAGATAGAAGTTTAGCATTAACTAAGTGCCGTACTATCGTTGGCAATTTCTTTACATGGAGGAGATTGGCAGGTAGTGGCAGGCAGTGTCTACTAAAATTTAAAATCTAAAAAATGCTGATTCATTTCCTGTTTTGAATTATGAGTTGGCTATTTCTTTATAGGGCGGACAGTAGCCGTAAGTGGCTGACAGTGTCCACTAAAATGTAAAATCTAAAAAATGCTTACTCATTTTCTGTTTCGAATCATGAGTTGGCTAAGTAAAGCCTGAGTTCTTCCTAGAATTATTGTATTAGAATTTTGAATCCCCTCCCATCCACACCGCCATCTCCCTATGATGTCATTTCCGGTTGAATTTGAGGAAATGACTTGCAGTTTTTTTTCAGGAATGACTCGCAATTTGTTTTTAAAAAAGACTACATGATATAATTGTTTTCTATTTAAATTAATACATAATCAAATTGAAATTATGTTGAAAATATCTGAAATAATCCCCCCCCCCCAACAAAATCTGTCTCATAGCCCCCTTAGAAGTGAATTTAGAGATTCGGGAATACACTCATTAACTTTCTCAGTGAATTTTACATTAGAATACACTTTTAGATTTTATTTAGATTCACTAACTTTTTTTTTCTATAGGGTGCACACACACACATATACAAACATTGAGTTTTATATATACAGTATACCCTCACCTATTCGCGGTTCCCCAATCGCGGCCCCGCATATTCGCGAGTTAGGCTCTGTCATGAGCGTATCAAGTCGCAAGACGATTTATCCCCCTTGGATTAGTTCAACCGGAGTTGCTTCCCTCGCCTAGTAGTGAAACGTAAACAGAGCAGTTTGGAACAGCCACTCGAGTAATTACCTAAAGTGCTGTAAAGCAGCAGCTAAGCTGTGCCATACTGTACATTAGTGTTATCATCATAATCGTATGGCACAGCAAATTTCATCATCATTTTATTATCCATTATTGGTGAGTGCACAAACAATATTAAATTTGTTTTCAATTATTATTGCAATACAGTATGTATTTTTTTTATATGTATGTACAATGTATGTACAATGCATATTTTTTTGTGACCGTGTATTAATAATATTTTTAATTGCATATTATTACTGAATTGTACTGTACTGTATTATTATTACCTGAACTGTGAGTACTGTATTTATCTGTCTAAGTTTGCCTTTAAATTTAAATTCTAATACATATGTTGTACGTATAGAAAATGACTTTACGGTACAGTAATACAGTATGGGTTTGCTTTGTGGTGTTACTGTCATTTAGTACCGTATATAGTCTCATACATAGATGTTTTAAAACTGCATCCAATATTCGTGTTTTTTCGATATTTGCGGGGAGGTAAAGAACGTAACCCCCACGAATAGCGAGGGAATACTGTATAGATATACTAGCAAAAACTGTGTAAAAAAACATATTTGCAACATTGTAAGTAGAAGAGGCAAGAAAAATTTTTTTTTGAGGGGAAGAGTATGTAATTATGTCTATACACAAACACTGGAAGAAAGATAATATTTCATATGAACGAAGTAACCCTATCACTAACCTTAAATATGGGAATACAAAAAAAGAGGGAAACGTTATAAATGCAGTTGAAGTAACAAAACCGTTTAAAGTCAATTTATAGTCTAAAATAACGTTAAAAGTTAATTTCCCCCCCAAATATCTTGGCCAGTCCTGCCTACACCACCTCATGAATGAAAGCAATTCAGGCGACAATCCTCCATCTCTGAAAGGGGGTTGTTATGCCTCGGAAGATGGCCTTCTGTTATCTTAGTAGCTGTAATGAATTCTAAATAACACAGAAACCTTGTTTCTTTATATCCTTAGACTACCCCTATGTCCGGTTAGCAAAACAAAAAAAAGAAAGAAAAATAAGACATAAATGGTGTGCATGCAGTGGGCATAATGGAAGTGTTAAAAGTCAATTAATAGTGAAAGAGGCCAATATAAGTCACTTTCACCTGAAAATGTTCCTCATGAATGAAAGCATCGCAGATGACAGGCAAGTAACCCATTTGCCCTCCAAAAGGAGGTGGTAATACCTGGGAGGATGGTATCCAGTTGCCTTTGAAATTACTTTGTATCCTAACAGTAATGCTATGGTTGGATAGCAATATAAAAAAAAAGAATAAAATAGAAGAAAACGGTGTGTGCATAGTGGATGTAGCTACCATTAAAAGTCAATTTATAGTCTAAGAGACAGATAAAAGTCACTTTCACCCGAAAATGTCTTTGTCGGTCATGTTGACATTTCAAAAAAAGGTGGTAATGCTTGGGAGGATGGCTTTCCATTAACTTTAAAAGTTATGATTTTGGAATAACACAAAAGTGCAGTGTTTCTTTGTATCCTATTAGGTATCCAATTCGGATTTTTTTTTCAATATACCAAAAGACTTTTCAGGTATACATATATAGTGATGTAAGATATATAAAAAAATTATATTGGTAGCTAAATTAGTGCCTGACTTATGGCCATTCAAAGTTAGTTGGACATTGTGTTTGTGTGATACTGAACAAAAGGTCAACTTCAGCAGTGTATAACTGAAAATAAAAGCTTCAAATAAGTATAATGCCTGTAGTAACAAAGATAATTGATGCCCGTCTCCCCCCTTTAAGTAATAATGGAATGTTCTACATTCGTGTATATTAAGAGTGAATGTTAAAACACTAATTGTCGCAGTAAGCCACAAATGGTTAAATAAAGCTTATCCTTAAGTTATATTCGGCGTCCAGTTTTTATTACAATTTATTTAACCATTCGTTATGGAACGTTACTTGAAACCCGATCGTCTAGACCTTGATACGGCCGACTCGGAATCTACTGACAAATGGCGGCATTGGAGAAAAATGTTCGAAGGATTTCTTACAGCTCTACAGTTATCTTCAAACGCGGCTTTAACAGGTACTGAGAAATATACCCTTCTTTTACATCATGTCTCTACTGCTATTTATAGAAATTTATCTGAATGTGAAAATTATGAAACTGCGGTGGACATTTTAGAAGCCATGTTTGTCAAGAAAAAAAAAAAAATACTATTTTTGCTAGACATTTACTTGCTACCCGGCGTCAACAACCAGAAGAAAGCCTTGAACAATACCTTCAGATTCTAAAGACGTTAAGTCGCGAGTGTGAATTTACAGCCTTAACTGCGAACCAAGCGAGAGATGTTTTTATCAGGGACGCATTTATTAATGGAATACAGTCCAACCAAATAAGACAAAGACTACTAGAGAAAATAGCGAGATGGAGAATGGAGCTTTCTTGCTACTCCTTTGACGTCACTTACCGCCCTGGTAAGGAGAATGCCGCGGTCGACGCGCTTTCAAGGGTATGTGGCCTGGTAACTGGCTCAGATGATCTTCAGTATATACACAGGGAATTGTGTCACCCAGGTATCACAAGAATGATTCACGTAGTCAGGAGCAGAAACTTGCCATATTCTGTTGAAGACGTAAAAAGAATTACGAACTCTTGTCGGATATGCGCAGAAAATAAGCCCAGGTTCTACAAACCTCCTCCAGCAACACTCATTAAGGCCACACAGCCTTTTGAAAGACTTAACCTGGATTTTAAGGGCCCTTTACCCTCTAAAACTAAAAATAAATACATGCTCACAATAATAGACGAGTACTAAAGATTTCCGTTCGTTATCCCCTGCCCAGACGTAACGGCTGCAACAGTAATTCAAGGCCTGTGCTCCATTTTTGCCGTTTTTGGAGTGCCTGCATATATACATTCAGATCGTGGGTCTGCTTTTATGTCGGACGAACTCAAGCAGTTTCTGCATGAACGAAGAGTAGCTGTAAGTAGAACAACTCCTCACAATCCTCAAGGAAACGGACAGTGCGAAAGATACAATGGTATAATATGGAAGACAGTACAGTTGGCGGCAGCAAATCGCAATAGTCCGATCTCCGATTGGAAAAGTCTCATCCCCATGGCCTTATACGCTATTAGGACTCTATTATGTACAGCGACAAACGCTACCCCACATGAGAGATTCTTCTCGTTCCCACAACGAAGCTCAGCAGGCACATCACTTCCCTCGTGGCTTGCACAACCTGGCACAGTTTTATTAAAACGCCATGTTCGTCATAGTAAACATGACCCATTGGTAAGCGAGGTAGAATTAATCGAAGCGAACCCTCAGTATACACTGGTCAGAAATTCGGAAGGAAGGCAATCTACTGTCTCCTTAAGGGATCTAGCCCCAGCAGGAAATGTATATGAACGTAGAACTGCTTCAGATGGATATACAGCTCCGGTTCGTGGAACAAGTCCGACCCACTTAAGTGATCGTGTGCCAGATACGTCAAGTTCAGAGTCCCAACAAAACGAATCTGAATATACTAACAGAGTCGTCTCTGACTCTAGTTCGGACGACAGATGGGTACCACGAAAGCGGTTTCACCCAATATCTGAGACAGATACTCAATCTTCAGACACCAAGCGACCGAAGCGCCGTAGAAAACGAGAGCGATTTGGAGCAAGATATTTTAGCCCTAAACCAGCCACACAAGACAGTCCCGAAACGTCGTCAGGTCCCGAGGAGCCTAGATTAGAAATGGATGTCGGGCACGAACAACCAAGACGCCCTCAAAGAACTCGCAGGAGGCCAGGTCGATGGGATGATTTTGTTCCCTACGAATAAGAAGATGGATGGGGGAGAATGTAGTAACAAAGATAATTGATGCCCGTCTCCCCCCCTTAAGTAATAATGGAATGTTCTACATTCGTGTATATTAAGAGTGAATGTTAAAACACTAATTGTCGCAGTAAGCCACAAATGGTTAAATAAAGCTTATCCTTAAGTTATATTCGGCGTCCAGTTTTTATTACAATGCCATACTTCATTAAAAGAAAGATAACATAGATGGAATACCCAGTATTAAACATTGGTGAAAATCACATGCCGTCATAAAAATTGTGCATAAACAATACAGAAGAGCAACTTTGACTATCCATGTAAGTTTTATTTTAGCAGCTAACACATTGAAAGTATTATGATTCATGACATCATAAGCTAATTTTTCTTTTCATTAGTACATCCATAAAAACCTCTTATTTCTAACATGTAAACATAGCCCGAGGCCCAATTTGGCAGAAGAATGGGTCAAACGTACACTTTACTAAACCTTTTGTAAAAAGTGACCCATTAGACATATAAGCTTAAAACGTTTATAATTGACTAATTTTAGGATGAAGAATTAAATAAATTTTGTGGGGTTATCTAACTTTTGCCATGGAAAAGAATAAAAACATAGAAATTTGTTATATAAAAGAAATCATCACTCAATTTTTAGACAAAGGCTTATTATAAAGCTTTAAATTACATAAAAAAATTTTTTTTTTTTAAATACTAAATTTCAAACGTGTAAATATGAAATATATTTATTGAATAATTTAATGGAAGATTTTACTGACAGTTTCACTCATCTTATGTAGCTTTAATTTGGTTACATTCTGATGTTATAGTCAATACTCTTCTTCACTTGGTTAAAGATACCGGAACGATCTTTTATGACGTCATGAAGGGTGACGCCATCGCTTAAAATAAACCATAGACGTCCCGTGTCCTAAAGGAGCACAGGTCGTTAAATATGATACAG
>CAUVYP010001270.1:12500-32500 GCA_963556195.1 Sepiola atlantica
CTTGCACTCTTCTTCTCCGGCTGTCAGCTTCCAAAGTGCTTCGTTTAGGGTCATAACTTACTGGGGCCAGTTAACAGCACCTCTCACAATAGTTACATAAATCAAACATTCTACATGTGTGAGTTAGCGTGTGTATATTTGTATCACCTATATTATCTATCTGCAAACACGCGCATATATATTTATGTATGTGATATGAGTCTTTGAGGAGCAAAACACATAATTGGATACATAAAACTGCAATATAATACCTTGTTTAGTGTTATCTACGGTTGAGTGGATATTTTAGAATCATTTTAATATGTTATTTTTTTTTAAATTCCATTTTGATCATTGATAATTTTCGGATGACCTCTCTACTAATTTTCAGTCAATAGAAAAGCGAAACCTGGTAAAAACTCGATGTTTGTTTGAAGAAAGCGTGAGTGTCAACCGTTTACTTTTAGTGTTTTGTTCCATTTAATACTGGACTATCCACGTGTACTTCAATGTAAACAGGTGTATGTGTATACAACTTTGAGAAATTAAAATCAATCCAGTAGATGTATAAGACAGAATCCGTATTAATGCAAAATTACCAAATAAGGAAAATATAAAAAACTATATATTAAAATGTTTCTAAAATGTTCACCCTGAATCGTAACAACTATTACACACAACAGAGCCTATATAAATCAGAAATAGAATGCTAAATTGAGATGAATTATTCGTTCTTTTTTTAGAAAATATATATAACGTTACTGACTGTTTTGTCAACACATTAACAAGATATAAACACACATATATATGATATGTATAATATATAACATAATATATATTACATAACATATATATAATATATTATGTATATATAATATATATAATATATGTAGTATATATAATATGTTATGTATATGTATTATATATTATGTGTATTATATATATAATATACATATATTATATATTATGTTTATTATATATATATATATATTAAATATATATGTATCATATTATGTTTATTATATATATAATATGTATCATATATTATGTTTATTATATATATATGTATCATATATTATGTTTATTATATATATAATATATATGTATCATATATTATGTTTATTATATATATATAATATATATGTATCATATAGTATGTGTATTATATATATATAATATATATGTATCATATAGTATGTGTATTATCTATTATATAAACGTCACCTGTCTGTATGGATGTATGTATGTATGTATGTATGTATGTATGTATGTTGGTCTTCTCCTCCGATACTACCCAACAGACACTTACGCAGATGACATTATTAAAACCAGCCAGCCCCCAGACGTGCAATCTCTGAAAATTGGGGGGAAACGTTCATATTTTCGTATAGAAATGGCTCGAAACGTTGAGGGGGGGGAGGATGTTTTAAAAAATCAAGACATAGTACAAAAACGATTTGCGCATGCGTGAAATATATGTCACTTCCTCAATAAGACCATTTTGAACGCGCCAAATATGAAAAACGTAAGTTTACGTACTTTTTTTATTTGTTTCTGTAATCAACAATTATAAACAACTTAATTTTTATTTAAACAAAAAAATTCGCTAATATTATTTGTTTATTAAACGTATCGTAAAAAATATATATATATATGAGTTTATTATGCATTCTGTCCTCGTGGGGAGGCAAGTAATAACTGACACAAAAACATTTTTGTTTAGTTTTCCAACGTAGAAACGCAATATATTTTAATAAATAAACAAAAAATAACCGTACATTGGCCTCACCATCCATAATCAACAATTAAGATCGATAATTTTATTTACAAATATTTCTATAACTTAATTTTTTTGTTTATTAAACGTATCGTAAAAAAAAAAAACACGATATGACTTTATTATGCAATCTCCCTTCGTGGGGACGCAAGTAAATATTTACATTTCTCTTCGTAAGCGAAATAAAACGGTATTTTCAACCTTAAATAAAAACATTTGACTGAAAAGTGTTCATCCCCCCCCCAAAAAAAACACAACAAATTAAAATATATTTATTGCTAATATTATTTGTTTATTAAACGTATCGTAAAAAATATATATATATATGAGTTTATTATGCATTCTGTCCTCGTGGGGAGGCAAGTAATAACTGACACAAAAACATTTTTGTTTAGTTTTCCAACGTGAAACGCAATATATTTTAATAAATAAACAAAAAATAACCGTACATTGGCCTCACCATCCATAATCAACAATTAAGATCGATAATTTTATTTACAAATATTTCTATAACTTAATTTTTTTGTTTATTAAACGTATCGTAAAAAAAAAAAACACGATATGACTTTATTATGCAATCTCCCTTCGTGGGGACGCAAGTAAATATTTACATTTCTCTTCGTAAGCGAAATAAAACGGTATTTTCACACTTAAATAAAAACATTTGACTGACAAGTGTTCATCCCCCCCCCAAAAAAAAAACACAACAAATTAAAATATATTTATTGCTAATATTATTTGTTTATTAAACGTATCGTAAAAAATATATATATATATGAGTTTATTATGCATTCTGTCCTCGTGGGGAGGCAAGTAATAACTGACACAAAAACATTTTTGTTTAGTTTTCCAACGTGAAACGCAATATATTTTAATAAATAAACAAAAAATAACCGTACATTGGCCTCACCATCCATAATCAACAATTAAGATCGATAATTTTATTTACAAATATTTCTATAACTTAATTTTTTTGTTTATTAAACGTATCGTAAAAAAAAAACACGATATGACTTTATTATGCAATCTCCCTTCGTGGGGACGCAAGTAAATATTTACATTTCTCTTCGTAAGCGAAATAAAACGGTATTTTCACACTTAAATAAAAACATTTGACTGACAAGTGTTCATCCCCCCCCCCAAAAAAAAACACAACAAATTAAAATATATTTATTGCTAATATTATTTGTTTATTAAACGTATCGTAAAAAATATATATATATATGAGTTTATTATGCATTCTGTCCTCGTGGGGAGGCAAGTAATAACTGACACAAAAACATTTTTGTTTAGTTTTCCAACGTGAAACGCAATATATTTTAATAAATAAACAAAAAATAACCGTACATTGGCCTCACCATCCATAATCAACAATTAAGATCGATAATTTTATTTACAAATATTTCTATAACTTAATTTTTTTGTTTATTAAACGTATCGTAAAAAAAAAAAAAACACGATATGACTTTATTATGCAATCTCCCTTCGTGGGGACGCAAGTAAATATTTACTTTTCTCTTCGTAAGCCAACCCCAAATAAAACGGTAAAACATTTGACTGACAATTGTTCATTCCCCCCCCCAAAAAAAAACACAACAAATTAAAATATATTTATTTTATTCATCTAATTCAGCTCTTATCATTGTTGCTACAATACTAACGTAATAAGTTCAGAAACAAAAAAACACTTACAGATTTAGCGATTGTTATTCTATTATTTATTCTTTCTTCGTAGCATTTTCACGTTAGCAAACAGTTTAATTTATTTTGCACAAAGAATACACATCAAACATATGATATTATAATACATACTAAACAATATTCCAAATAACTTTTATATTTCGTAGGGGGGGAATTCAGTTGGTAAATTTATAGAAGTGCACCTTTCGTATTTCGACCCCTAAAAAAAAAAGTATCAACTTTTTTGGCAAAATTACATGTAAACAGCCTCAACAAATATCCGCTATGAAAAAAATTTATGAAAATTGTTATTATTTTAGATTTTAGGAGGGGGGCACTTTCCTATATAAGTTATACGTAAAGTGAGCACGCATTTCTTGACCACTTAGAATCGCACCTCTCGTATTTCGACCCCTAAAAAAAAAAAGTTTCTACTTTTTTGGCAATATTACATGTAAACTACCTCAACAAATATCCGCTATGAAAAAAAAATTATTAAAATTATTATTTTAGATGTTAAGAGGGCCCCCCCCTCTTAACATCTAAAATAATAATTTAATGTTTTAAGAGTTTTTAATCTATGCATTTGTATGTTTTTGAATGTTTTTAATGTTTTAAATGTTTTTTTTTTATTCTATGCATTTTGGGCGCTTATGGTCACGTTTTGCAAAATGAATGTCGCAGAAAAAATAAGAATGTGTTATTTATTATACAGTTTTATTCTTTTAAATGCTTAATTTTTTTGCTTAGTTGGATATTCCGAACAAAGCAACACTAACCCTAACCCTTACAAAAAAAATTGTATTTGTGAAAAGTCTCAAAATTTTAAAAAGTTTCTTTTTTCGGAATATCCAACCAAACACTAACCCTAACCCCCAAAAATGTAAGCATTTAAAAAGAATAAGTCTGTTTTTGTCCGTTTCAAAAGCTATATCAGTACCAAAATGCCCAAATGTGTACCTGCCCCCCCCCCCATCCGCCCCAAATAAAATCTAAAATAACGTTTGTTGAATATTTCTTTCAACACGTGTTCGCTAGGGTGCGATTCTAAGTGGTCAAGAAATGCGTGCTCACTTTACGTATAACTTATATAGGAAAGTGCCCCCCCCCCCTCCTAACATCTAAAATAACAAATTTCATTTTTTTTTTTCATAGCGGATATTTGTTGAGGCTGTTTACATGTAATTTTGCCAAAAAAGTAGAAACTTTTTTTTTTTTTTTTAGGGGTCGAAATACGAGAGTTGAGATTCGGTGGACCAGAAAGGCGTGCTCACTTTACGTATAACTTATATAATAAAATACCCCCCCTCCTAAATTCTAAAATAATAACAATTTTCATACATTTTTTTCTTAGCAGATATTTTTTGAGGCTGTTTACATGTAATTTGCCAAAAAAAGTAGAAACTTTTTTTTTTAGGGGTCGAAATACGAAAGGTGCACTTCTATAAATTTACCAAAAAAATTATACTCTAACATATAAGATACAATTTTTTTAACGTTTTCCTTCTGTTAAGAAATATACACCTCAAGAATCAATATATACCAATAATTATACCTTTCACTTCTTTTATAAACAAACAAATATGTGACTTCTACACTATTTGGACCGGACTGATTAGTTTATACTAAGCAAATACTTTTTACAAATGGGATTTCAATTATCCTTTCATTTTTTTTTTAAAAACAAATCTGTGACTTCTATACTATTTGGACCGACCTGTTTGGTAGAATTCGTTCGTAAACTAAGCAAATACTTTTTACAAATGGGATTTCCATTAACGACTATGAGAAAAAAATATTCAAAAAACGACATCCTTGAATTTTATTGTAATAAATACGCGTGGACATGTATTCAATTTACACGGATTTTCTATTTTCGTCATCATTACACGTAACGGACATCGACTACCTATAACTAAGCCGACGTAATCAAATACGAATTTGTAAACGTCGCTAATTAAATATGATATACTTCTACAAAAAACAAAATGAATAATTCCGATATTTCATATTATAATAATTAAAAAAAAAAAAAACACTTAACAATTAATATAAAGATTTACATTTTACTTATTTACATGAAGTTAAAACAACTGTTACTTATACAGAATTTGAACTTTCTTAGAATCGTTTTAAACGATCACTATTGACTAATCACTAACTACTCATTTCATTGATAAATTTTCACTTCAGAAATTACTGTTGCCTACTTTCAGAAACTTTTCATTCATACAATAAGATAAATCAATGACTTTACATTCAGTTTGGCACTTCCGGTTGACTCGGTGGAATGAATGGAACTCTTCAATTATTAAGTCCAAGTGACGTTTGAAATGCAGAACTACCCTTACTTATTACAATAAAAAATGTTCCCCCACCCACCCCCACCTAAATATATAAGACAGCGACTACATAATAACGTGCCACCCATTATAAATAATATTACAATATATTTATAAATAATATTACAATATTTTTAAGTATAAAAACTCATCCGACATAATCAAATATGAATTCGTAAACGTCGATAATAAAATATGATACACTTCTTTTTAAGGCATTAGAACTTTACACGATAAAAAAACAATTAACAAATTCGGATATTTTCCATTATAATAAATTTTTTTAAAAAACCCATTAAACTCACAAAAAAAATAAAAAAACAATTGCTGAAATTTTTTAATAAACACTTACTCTGTCTGTGATAAGGAAGCCTTTGAAAATTAAAGAGGCCTACAGAGCCACATTACAATCACCCCCCCCCTCCCAAAACTGCTGCCCTTATATTAAATACATTTTCTTCTTTTTTCAACATACACTAATTGACATTAATTTAGACTTAGATTTACCCGTGAGGCGGTGGCAAGCGACATATTGTCGATAGTGTTCACCACTCGACTACAACAATATTTCTGTTTCACACTTACTACAATAACTTCCAGTAGTATTTACTGACCAACACATCAGATTTGTTTGCCTTTCAAGCTCCATACGGAAATAGAATTTACATGCTTTAAATAGTTATTAATGCCCCCCCTTTATTTGCCCAATTGATACACATCAGAAACATATTACATACAATAACATATCCTTTGGACTTTTAACACAATACATGGTTCAGATCAAAATTGGTTTAATTTCTTGCAAATCAGACGTGACTAACCTGCCACATTTTCAAGATTTTCATAGCAAGAGTTTTCCATCTAAAGCTAGGTATCCAACTCCTAATGAAAGGAAACATTTTAGGAGTGGTCATAGCATACATGTACACTGTTGAGTGGCAGAAAAGAGGATTGCCACATGCTCATTGTCTGGTTTGGCTTCAACAAAAATTGAGATCCTCTGACATAGATTCAGTTATCAGTGCGGAAATTCCGGATCCAGTGGCAGATCCGGTTTTACATGATATCATTAGGCACCATATGATTCATGGACCATGTGGAAACATAAACAGATGTTCACTCTGTCTCAAAGATGGACACTACAGTAAGAGATATCCCAGACACTTCTTGAGTGAAACTCAATCGGATACAAATGGCTACCCACAATATCGACTATCTCCTTTAGCTGGAGGTTTTGAGACGACAGTTACCCTACCTGGCAACATAACGGTTCCTGTAGACAACCGATGGGTTGTACCACATAATAAACTGCTTTGTAAGATTTTTGATGCACATATCAATGTTGAATACTGCAACAGCGTGAAATCAATAAAATACATTTGTAAATATGTAAATAAAGGTAGTGATCAAGCTATCTTCACAATTGAAAGTAATGCTCATGATGAAGTAAAGAGATACGAAACAGGACGTTACATATCAACCAATGAAGCCATTTGGAGAATACTTAACTTTCACATAGATGTACATCATCCCCCAGTTATTCACCTATCAGTTACTCTAGAAAATTGACAGCGGATATACTTTACTGAAAGTACTGCAGCAGATAGAGTTGCAAATCCACCTACAACCACTCTAACAGCTTTCTTCAAATTGTGTCAAACAGATTTTTTTGCACGTACACTTTTTTACTCGGAAGTTCCACTTTATTATACCTGGGACAGTAAAACTAAGCTCTTCAAGCGACAACTGAACTGTGTAGAACACAATAAAAATTCCAATATTCATTGCCACCATGTTCTTTTTCAGTAAGTCACAAATTTCAAACTCATCAAGAGTTTTTAGAATTCTAAATTCATTTTAACTACATTTTGTTTATACAAATTACCAATTCTAAAATGACAACTCTCCCAGAGTTTAGAATAATTAAATAATGAATGATGCCCCCCCCCCTGAGTTGAGAATAATTAGAAAATGAATGACACATCCACCAGAGTTGAGAATGACTTAAAAATGAATGACACCTCTCCAGAGTTGAGAATAACTAAAAATGAATGACAGTTGAGAATTGACTAAAAGAACATGGTTTTGGTTGCTTAACATCCAAACATGCCTCCCAAAATTCAACCTCTGGTCCCTGTTCTGGAAGGTGGTAACAGGGTAAAACAGTGTAAATGCTTAGGAGGTTATGGATGTAACTTTACACCAGTTCTTATAGCCCGTTTCACTCTGTATAACCCTGGCTAACAAGGCTCTGGTAATGTATTCTTCAACTATTTTGTTTCAAACAAGTATTTTTATTTGCTTGCTATTTATTCTATTAGTTTGTCGATGTTACATTCAATAAACAGCATGTGTATTATTCTATTAACTATGCAACACCATATAAATACTGCCACATGATATAAACCAAACCATGCACACAAATGAAGCAAGGGAGACAGTCGGACAGATAGGAGAAAACAGTCATTATCAGAGAAAATATTTTTTTTACTTTTTTGGTGCACATTCTTTTTTTTATAATTATTTTCACTTTCTAAGTAAATGTTTGAAAACTATTAGCACTGAAACTTAGTGAAAACAATGGCACTTTGGTGAGAAGTGAAATGACTGTATAGTCCCATTGAGACTCCCTCGTGAATATAGTAAGGCACCTCACCCAACAGGCAATAGTAAATACATCTCCTATTAGAAAGTTACACAAAGGAAAACGTCAACACAAATTTACACTAGAGTATTGATTTACTCCTCTCCAGGAGTTAGGCACAAGGTCAGTTTTTATCTTACTCCCACAATAAAAAAAATCACTAACTACTCATTTCATTGATAAATTTTCACTTCAGAAATTACTGTTGCCTACTTTCAGAAACTTTTCATTCATAGAATAAGATAAATCGATGATTTTACATTCAGTCTGGCACTTCCGGTTGACTCGGTGGAATGAATGGAACTCTTCAATTATTAAGTCCAAGTGACGTTTGAAATGCAGAACTATCCTTACTTATTACAATAAAATATCAGAATTTGTTAAAGTTTTTGTATTGTTTTTTTTCTTATTTTTTAGAGTTTAAAGTTTTATTTTTTTTTTATTTTTTTAAATGAAAGATCCGTGTAAACGGATTAAATGTTCCCCCACCCACCCCACCTAAATATATACGACAGCGACTACATAATAACGTGCCACCCATTATAAATAATATTACAATATTTTTATAAATAATATTACAATATTTTTAAGTATAAAAACTCATCCGACACAATCACATATGCATTCGTAAACGTCGATAATTAAATATGATACACTTCTTTTTAAGGCATTAGAACTTTACACGATAAAAAAACAATTGACAAATTCGGATATTTTCCATTATAATAAATTTAAAATAAAATTAAACTCACAAAAAAAAAATAAAAAAACAATTGCTGAAATTTTTTAATAAACACTTACGACAATTAAGAGAAATTCAGACTAACACAGGACTCACTGCTTCAGTTATTTTTTTTGTGTGTGTGTAATCATTATGAACAATTTCTTTTTAATACATGACTTTAGTTTGATGTATGATTAGTAAAAAAAAAAAGATCACTGATCATCACAAACGAAGGACTCTATAATAATAACTCTATTGCAATAATAACTACGTCATAGCTCTCAATAAACAGCATGTGTATCATTCTATTAACTATGCAACACCATATAAATACTGCTACATGATATAAACCAAACCATGCACACAGATGAAGCAAGGGAGACAGTCGAAGAGAGAGGGGAAAACGGTCATTATCAGAGAAAATATTTTTGTTTACTTTTTTGGTGCACATTCTTTTTTTTATAATTATTTTCACTTTCTAACTAAATGTTTGAAAACTATTAGCATTGAAACTTAGTGAAAACAATGGCACTTTGGTGAGAAGTGAAATGACTGTATAGTCCCATTGAGACTCCCTCGTGAATATAGTAAGGCACCTCACCCAACAGGCAATAGTAAATACATCTCCTATTAGAAAGTTACACAAAGGAAAACGTCAACACAAATTTACACTAGAGTATTGATTTACTCCTCTCCAGGAGTTAGGCACAAGGCCAGTTTTTATCTTACTCCCACAAGTCTGGTTGGGAAAGTGGGGTTTAAAAATTGCCTGGGCAGCCCTGTCGGCATTCCCCGGTAGGGGCGCCTCAGGCAGTAAGCAATAAACTTACTCCTCCCCAAAGAGGGGAGGCAGAGCCTGGGAAGGTGGACCTCCTAGAACTGCACAGGACAGACCCATAGACCGGCGTAAATAAAGCCCCGAAGGCCAGACGATACCAGTTTATCGGGTGCAGTATCCATCGGAACAGATACTACACTTTGATCTTAGCCAAAAGGCGTTATTTAACCCCTACCCACAATAGGAATATGTGACACAAGGTCGGAAAGTGGGATTTGAAAAGCCAGCGCTCGAGAGGGTGAGCACTCTGGCCATTAAAAATTTCCTGGGCAGCCCCGTCGGCATTCCCCGGTAGGGGCGCCTCAGGCAGTAAGCAATTAACTTACTCCTCCCCAAAGAGGGGAGGTAAAACCTGGGAGGGTGGACCTCTTAGAACTGCACAGGACAGATCAGACCCAAAGATCACTGATCATCACAAACGAAGGACTCTGTTCTTGCAATAATAACTACGTCATAGCTCTCATGTTTTTAATTATCTATTCCTCAAAATCATAAAAGAAAGAACATTCTTTGGGGTGGATTCTTGATGATAGCAAGTCACTAATAAGAACTTAACACAAACATTTCAGTACTTTCATATTTTGAGTTTTAAAAAGTGATTATTAATGATGTACATTTTTAGCCACATCATTTTGATTACTGTACTAATTCAATTGAATAATATATTTTCTAATTTTATCTTCCATTTCAGACAATTTGGTTGTTTTTCCCAATTACATCTTTCATTTAAGTGAATTTGCCTACTTAATTTCATTAACCACACAATCAACCTGGAGATTTCGATGATGACAATGTAGCTTGAAATTTATTTTTATATTCTTTTATATAAAATGAAGACTATAGCAAAAATCTTATTACAAATAATCAAAATGAGGACGGTTAAAAAAACGTTTTATTACTAAAACATCACGGTTGAACAATGTGTTTCTGTGATTGATATCATTAAGTGCTGCAGTTCCTTTTGTAAATTTGTGTTTTTATCTTTTGACACAATTACACATTCTCAAAAGACACATTAAAATAAAAATCACCCATTTAAATATAAAATTGTTTTTGTTTTTTTTTCATTATATTCTTGCTTGAAAGTGGTGAACAAACTTAAAATAGATGTGTTTTAATATATTGAGCAATAAACTAATCATTTTTCATAAATATGTTAAGCACATTTTTTGACTATTGTTTTGTTGTTCATGCCTAGGTTTATAATCTGAAACAAACTCAGGAGCAATACATTATTACTGCACTAGGACACTTTCTAAATGTTATATTTTGTAGAAAACACTGATCAGTTCCCTAGATGCAACAGATGTGTGCAATAATGCAGTAGGACACTCAAAATATAGTAAATGCTGCATTCGGATGTACTTAATACTCTAGATAGAGCAAGTATGTGTTAGAATATAGTGTGACTCTTAGTATGTCTTATGGTGAATCTAACAGTGCACAATATCATAGAGATAGCATGTGTGTAATTTACTAATGGATATATACTAAATCAGTAACTGTTCAATATGTTAGATAGAACAGTGTAACACTTGGTAAGGTGTACCTGCTTAATCTGTCGGTGTTCTTTACCCTAAATACAGCAGTTTTCTGTAAATTCGGTCTATTCTACTTTTAACTAGAATGATCAGTCACCACAATACCACATTTACTCATAACCTTATATTTGCTTTTTGCTTTATTGAACAAGTTGTAAACTTTCATTCTTTTTAGTTTTTACGGACGTTAACCAAACACTTAGACTGGTACCGACTTCAGTTACCAATTAAGGGTTGTAGCATCCATCTGAACAAATACTAAACTTTGAATTATTTACTTGCAGAAAATATGAAAAAATTACATTCAAAACAAGGCTTTCAAAAGTGTTCTAAAGTAATAAAAATGTATATCCTACTATAACTAGAATGTTAGTCACCACAATACCACATTTACTCATAACACAAATTAGACACAAGACCATCAGAAGTGTGGGAAAGAGTGTCGTCGGTCATCATTGTTCTAACATATGAAAAAAAATTAATATTTCTATGTTTCCCCAGCTAAGACATTTGTTGCTGAGCAAGGTTAGTGGAAGGTTAACATAAAATAGTAAATTCTTTACAGTAAGGTAACATTGGCATTTTCCCTTTAATGTTATCAATAATTAAACACTGCTTTTAATGTTATCCAGTAAAAGAGAATAGCAAATCAGTCAGCATTTTTTTACATTGAAATTTAACAAGTTCTAGGCGCTTGATTGTGATAGTGCTCTCTTGGCCTCCTTATTTTAAAAGTGCTCATTATCCTACATAGAACGAGTGTTTAATTAAATAGAGTTCAATATCCTAGATAGAGCAGGTGTGTTTATTATACACACCATAGCACAGGATTAAAAAAAAAAAAATGATGTTCGGGAAGCAGTCAAACAGTGAAACAGTCAAAGCTGGAGGTTCGGGAAAAGATTCAGAGCTTGCAGTATATGAAAGAGTCACCCTGATGATTAAGGAGTCGGAGCCAGCTCTTCAGGAAGTAGTCAGGTCCTAATTGTTCGGGTAGGAGTCAGAGCCTGATGTTCAGGAAAGAGTCAAGGTCTGGAGTTCAACCCGAATGGAATATTACGGAGTCTGAGTAGAATGGTATAGGAAGGGTCCCCATTGTTAGCACTATTATTTATATTCATATAAAATAATGTCTCGATCGGTGAATTTAAAAGAAAAAATTATTCTTCCCCATTGATACCATTTATTATATTCATATAAAATATTTAATCGGTGATCAACCTAGGTTATTTAATCTAACATACACAAACATGAAAGAAGTAAATAGACACCATTATTATCATAAACAAAGACTGCTGTCAGAGGGGCCCGATAGACCTAGGTTATTTTATCTAACATACACGGACATGAAGAAGTAAATAAACAAACACCCTTATTAACATTAATAATGAAGACAAATATGGTACTTTTAATAGAAATGTTACATTTTTACTCCAGGGAATGGAGAGGTAGTGCAGAGTTTAGGGGAGGCCGGTGATAGTGTAGCCAGGGTGAATTGGCAACCATGTACGTGACATCTTTTACTCCTGGCAACTGTGGAAGGAGGGCGACTGGAGAAGTGATCCCCTGTGCAACGCCAATAGGTACGTATATAGTATGCGCACCGGGGCTGTAATAGGTACGTATATAGCATGTGAACAGGGATGGCGATAAGTACGTACATACCATGCGCACCTGGGCGACAATAGATACGGATTTAGCATTCACACCAGAGTGGCGATAGGTACTTATATATTATGTACCTATATAGAAGGCACAGACAGAGGTGGTACTTTTTATAGAAATATGTCATACTTTTGCCCTGGCCAACGTAAGAGGAATGGTGGAGAAGAAACAGCTTTCGCAAAAGGCAAAATGAGAAAGTAGCTGTGAAATTGGGCGACCAGAGAAGAGAAAAGTAGAACGATAAAGAGACGGCTATAGAGAAAGGGAGAGAAATAGAAGTTTGAATATAAAGATGTTACACACGCGATTTTTCTTCTATTCTATAACCTGAGCAACGCCGGGTAGCCCTGCTAGTATATATATAATATATATGTATCATATAGTATGTGTATTATATATATATAATATATATGTATCATATAGTATGTGTATTATATATATATAATATATATGTATCATATAGTATGTGTATTATATATATATATATAATATATATGTATTATATATATATATATATATATATATATATATATGTGTGTGTGTAATGTTTATTATATATTTATATATTTCCTAGACTTTTTTATCCGTGTTACTCTTCAGAAGTCTAAAGATCGTCTCCAGAAAAAAAAAAAGACACCACTCACATTGATATAGGATACATAAAATCCAACTCCAAAAATGAACGTAGGTTTTCTAATAGTTAGTAAACGCTATCCTTTATACGAACAGAGTTAGGAAAGAGTACCTATAATTTACGTAAATGTCATGTAAAAAAATAACTGTAAGTTAATACAGACTTATAAAATCAAATAAGAAAGATTATTAATGTGAATAGGTAAATAAGCTCATAGATAAGAGATAATTAATATATATTCTGATATTTCGAGATAAATCCCCATCAAATAGAATTGAAGAGTCCAAATTTACGTCCCACTCCAACCATGGCATATTAAGACACAGGGTTTATTTTTTAATGCTAGAGATATTAAGCTCCACCAAAGAAGACACTTTGGATTATTGAAAAAATTTAAATTGCCTAAGCCTAAAAAGACTTCTCTTTCACTAACTCAGAACAGAACAGATATATTGTAGTATTAGAAAAATTACTTTACTTTGATTTTAGCATGAAGGCAAAACACTGTCTTTTCTTATTTTTCCATCTTCAATTGTAACTGAATATCCGGTTTAGCTCGCGCTATTAAGTTTGTGTTTGAAAGTTGAATTTTATTATTTTTTATGCTTGGCGGAAACTGTTTTGCAATCTTCAAGTTGTTGTCTCAACAACGAATGATTCAACTTCCAAACACGGACTTGATGTCGCCTGCTGAAACCGGATATTGACTATAAAGAAATACGGAGAAAAGCTGAAAATATAGCCCTCCATTTAATTTGATAAAGAGGTCTTTCCCGAAATATCATCCTAAAAAATACTAATATATAGTAACATCTGACCTATTTAATTTTACATTCTAAATGCGTATTGATAAGGGTTTTAAAGAATATAGTATTAAAATAGTAAAAAAGGATGGCTTCTCTTTTTAACACAATTAATATCATCTGTATATTTTCTTTATCAACGACTCTGGCAACACATTTCTTATGTGATTATTAGTTTAATGTTTTCACTCTTTGTAAATATGCATGTGTTTTTTTTAAAACATAGTTCACACAAAACAAGGTATGCTGCCACTGTAGACATAAAAGGGATGCTGAGAATTAGGGGGAAAGTATTGGGGCTCATCCTAAATTGGGAGCTGTGCAGCGAGATGCTTGTTCACATCAGTTTTAAATTTCTGAATGTCGGTACAGTCGGGGAAAAAGGGGGCAGGGAGAGATTTCTAAAAGCCGGCAGCACGAGGAAATAAGCAATTGGAGTAGATGGCTCTCCGGCATCTGGGGACCTCCACAGTGAATGGATTGGATTTAGCTGATTGTTGGGGTGGTCGAATGTATTTACATCGAGGTTTAGTATTTTCCTTATCATTACTTCGGCAAAATATTTATGTGAGAATTGTACTTTTTGTTTTCTTGTGAAGCCCAGGTGTTATCTACGATAACACAACATAAAATAGCGGGATCATGTTCGGGGAAGATATATCTGATCAAGTGACCGCTAAAACAAGTAAAATTTAGTATATAAACTATTATTTATCTTAATAATTGCTCGTGTTAGGTATCATTGAATCGTTTAATGTGCACTTCTAGAGACAGGGTTAAGCATTCTCTTGATCTTTTTCTTGGATATGTTTTACATTGATAGAAATAACGATTTAAATGCTAACTTGTTTATTTGATATACTTATCTTTACTATATTTGTTTACATACTATTTTAAGATACAAATTTTCTAAGCGTTTTTACTACAAGGACCTTACATTACGTGTAGCTTCAGAAACATCTTGGCATCAATTGGAATCCAACGTCAGTAATTTTTCTATTAAATATTTATTAAGAAAACAACCAACAAATTAAGGTACTCCCGGTGGCGAAAAATATCTTACAAGTATCAACGACGTAAATTCACTAGACCATCTGCCAAATCCCATCCATTCACTGTGGAAGTCCCCAGAGCTTTCTACTCCAAAATCTCCTTTCCTCGTACTATTGGACTCTGGAACTCCCTCTGTGGTCCCTGTTTTCTTGACGGTACTGACATGCAGAAATTTAAAACTAATGTAAACAGACATCTCGCTGCGTCGCTCCAAATTTAGGTTGACCCCCCCCCAAAAAAAAACTCTAACCATTTTTCTCAGTAGCCCCTTACGTCTATAGTGGCGGCCTGCCTTGTTTGGGGTGAACTTTGTTAAAGTAAAGTAACAAATTTAGATCGGATAAAATATATTTGTTTCAGTTTTGCAACAAGTGATTTAGGAATGATTACACTGCAAATATCCAGTCGAATATTAAATCTTTTCATCTGATAGCCATTACTTGTAATTCCTGCATAGTGTTTTTTTATCTCTGCAATTGGTCCTACACCTATGGTTTTACTTGTTTCTTCTCTTCTTCCTTAATTTGTCGAATGGTATGATCAGATATTAAGGAAAGGAATTCTTAACGGACACCGAATTCCAATGCGGAAATTGACCTATACAAAGAATGATGTTTATAACGGGAGATTATCGTATTTTAAAAGAGGAAGCAGAAAAAACATTCTCTTTGAACCCGTGCAAAATATACCCTTAAACAATATACTCACATATATACATACTTGAATAGAAAACACAGAATTGTCGAATGCATTTCAGAGATTTCAATACCATGAGTTTTTTTTGTAAATTTATATCAGGTAAGTCCACAGCGAGATGAAACAGTGTTTTAGTGACTAGGTTTAAACACTTAAAATGTATACATTATGAACTCTATATACAAGCGAAATATAGGTCTCCTTCTGGTCGCGCATATATATATATATATATATATATATATATATATATATATTGTATATTATTTATTTTCATAAACAGTCACCACTTATCAAGACCCAGTATACGGACGTTCACCCAGTAGTGGCCATTATTTTCTTCCTTTTTCCCAATATGTCAACCCTACATTTATTTGTACTTCCATGACATTTTTCTCTATATTATCATCCTGATGAAGTCTTATGAATTAAGACGAAACGTTGATGTACACATAAAAACATCCATTTTTTGGTTTTCCTTTTTCATTTTCCCATCACGTCGGATTACCTTCATCCTTCTCTTCCCATATATATATATATATATATATATATATATATATATATATATATATATATATATATCGAACGAACGAATCCCTCACCTCGAAAGGATAAGATAATGTCCGGGAGAATAGTCGTATAACAACAAAACAGATATTACATTCCCCTACCCTCAAAAAGAAAATAATAATTCTGAAAGGATGGTATTATGATCACAGAATAAATACTACCTACTAAAAAAGAGAGGTAATGTCTCGGAAGATGATATCATGACGAGCGAACATATACTACACTGCCCTCTGAATTGAGCACTGACTACATTAGTATGAAATAGTACAGTAAACTGAATTGAGCATTAAAATAGTAATAGTATAGTTTCGGCATCAGACGGATACTAAAGCTGCATTAGTAATACTTACAACTATGTGCTGCTTCCGGTCGCATATATTTGGTAGTCCTGACAGATGATATCATGGCGAACGAACATATACTACGTTGTCTCTCAAGATGAACTAATGCCTTGTAGGTTGGTATCATAACAACAGAACGGATACTATACTACACCCTTCCCCCAAAAGAGAAGGTAATGTTTGGGAGGATCACTGAAAAAAGGAGGGAATGCCTAAAGGATAGTTTCATAACAGAACATATACTACACTACGTTTAAAGGAAGAAGTAATGCCTGGGGGGATGGTATCATGACAACGGAACAGATACTGCACTATCATCTCATAAAGAGATAATGTTTGAAAGTATGCCACCGCCCCCCCCCCCACAAAAAAAAATACATGTGATACTATTTGTAGTAGTTGTAATATTCGTTGCGATGGTTTCTGTAGTACAACCCATCGTGGTGGTAGTGATTGTATTAGTGATGCTATTCGTAGAGGTTTGTATATTACTCATTAACATGAATTGTAATACTTTTATTGTTTAAAGTTTAATACATAAGCGAAAATATCATTACAAATACGTTTGTACTATTCCTTGTTAACAGACAGAAATAAGATTTAAAGGTTTTAAAGAAATTAGCAGGAAAACTGTGGTAAAAAATATGACTAAACATTACCTAATTGTTACAATTTACAAATATCCTTTATTAATCGTATATATATATATATATATATATATATATATATATATATATATATATATATATATATATAATATTAGTACTTCATGTATCCACATAAACTATTATAAGGAGATATAATTTTTTTATGTGTCAGTTTTCAGTATTTACTTCAGCAGTGCTCGATACGTAAGTAGGGCTAGGTAGTAAGCAATGAATATATATATATATATATATATATATATATATATATATAACCATCTATGTGATAATACGCTATGGCAATTTCATGTTCCTACGTACGTTATTACCCGTCATACTTCCATCTATGAACAGAGCATACACTAAACTTTGATCCTAGCCAGAAGGCAAAAAATTGCATATAGTTGGAGTTTCACGTTCTACACTACATAATCAAGGGAGGCTCGAGAGCGCTCTATCCCTTAATAGACTTTCATCATGTTATATGTGTGTACGTACGTACGTACGTACGTATGTATGGGCCACCCTGTATCTCATCAACTATTTGATGGATTCAGCTGATGTTTGGCAGAGATAGAGGTTCTAGGGTCTAGTAGATGGCATTTTAATTTCAGTTTACCATATACCTTACTTTTCCAGAAAATTCCAAAAACCGTTATAAGAAAGCATTGTATTGAGGCATAGCGTTTACAAAAGTAGAGACATTCCATGAAAAATGCCAGTATACTGAAATCATATGCCCTTAATAGGGTTAAGATGAAAATTCATATACACTAAATGTACAAAAGCAAGGAAATTCCCAAATGTTTACACTTTTATTGTAATTAATGGTATGACTACATATCAACCAAACCATTTCATTATCACATCACTACAGTATTAATCTCTATGCATGAGTGGATGAAGTGTGTGAGGTGCGCTGAAGAAAAATTCCTACCAGTAAAATACATAGACCTGTTGTGCTCGCATACCCCCAATGACACAAAAAGTGTAAAAATTTGGGAATGTCCATTGCTTTTGTACATTTAGTGTATATGAATTTTCATCTTAACCCTATTAAGGGCATATGATTTCAGTATACTGGCATTTTTCATGGAATTATCAAATGAATTAAAAAAACACAACTTTTTTGCATTGCATCTTCTGTGATTGGGCGATTCTATCTTTATCGCCCGAAATGTCAGAAACTCTCATACAAAGGTGTTGAAGTTATACCCAGCAAAACCAGATATAAGCATAAACTGCATTAACCAGAATACTTAGTTAAGTATGTTTTAGTTTGAACAAAGGTAGTAAAATAATATCCTGAAGTTTTGTTCGCGCCGGACGCACATATAATGCAGATGAAGGATACAACTATGTAATTTCTACGGGTGGATCTTGTCTGTATAATAATAGGCTTGTACCTTCTTTTGTACATATGTTTCACCTTCTACACCCATTTACAAAACATGAGATCGTCCGATCGACACAAGTAATTGCTGAGTAGTTTCTGATTGCTAAAAATCGGGATTTAAACAATTTCAAAATCAATTGTTCCAAAATCAAATGTCATAAACATAATTTTTATTCCGTCGTCGACGTAACTGACATTATTTTTACTAGCAAACATATTCTCCTTCCCGTAGCATATGTTAGCTAGTTGTTTTAATTTAATTGAGCTCTCTTTCCCCTCCCCTCTTTCTCTCTCGCTTTTTCTCTCACTCTCTCTCTCTCTCTTTCTCTTGAAATAGAACTTTCTGTGCATTCGAACAATCAGAGAGCGGGTAACCAAATGTTGGAATGGCCGTCGGCTGTTCCATCATATACTCCATTACAATCTAATTTAATTACGTAACTCAATTATATAGATTAAAAAAACAATGCATTTAATTAATTCTATTCATAATTTTCATTAAGACTATTATCGAGGAAAATATTTCAAATACATCAAGAAATCTGATAGAACAATCATAAGTGTAAATTTGCGAATATTAAATTAATATTCGCAAATTTACATTCATGATTGTTCTATCAGATTTCTAGATGTATTTGAAATATTTTCCTAGACTCTTTAAAACAAATTTATTATG
>CAUVYP010001270.1:37500-40000 GCA_963556195.1 Sepiola atlantica
ATATATATATATGTATATGTATGTATATTTGTATATATATATGTATGTATATTTGTATATATATATGTATATATATGTATGTATATTTGTGTATGTATATATGTATATTGGTGTATATATACATGTATATATATGTATGTATATTGGTGTATATATACATGTATATATATGTATGTATATTGGTGTATATATATGTATATTTGTGTATATATATGTATATATGTTTGTATATATATATATATATATATACGACTAAAAACTTTAAGTTTTTAGTCGTATGTAATTACTTCTACGTAGATACTCATATGAGTGTAGACGAAAGCCGGCTCAGTATATTCATTTTTTTTTCATAATTATTTCCTCTCGTTGTAAACACTTTTTCAATTTCATTCCACCCCCAAAAATGTTCTAAACGTCTGTATTGCTTGCTGTAATTACATTTTGTACCACGAAAAATTTATTTTAATATTCATTGATATATAGTTATATATGCATATTTATATATATATATATATATATATATATATATATATATATATATATTAAATTTACATATGAGGAATAAAAGAAACAATGTTTCAGACAAAATGTGAAATAAAAATTTAATAAAGGATTAGCAAATCAACAACTAGCGAAAATATAAATATAAAAATGCATATTGAATAGTTCTACAAAAATATTTCAATTGTTTGGACAATCATAATCAGTTGGCAGCAGAACTTTTATTAAAAACAGAAAAGTTTAAAATTTGTACAAAGAACGCAATGTAGAGAAAATATATAGTCATGTGTAATAAACAGTAGAAAGGGAGAAAGAAAGGTTAAAAAAGAAAAAAGAAAGAAAGGAAAAAAGCAGCAGTAAGCTTTTATTTAGCATGTAAAAGCCGATCGGAACGCTGTAAGTTAATTAAAGTGGCGAAGGAAGATTAGTAGTAATTTAAAATGAATGACAGCAGGAAATTAAACAAAGAAGGAGGACGACGACGAGGAGGAGGAGGGGTAGGAAGGCGGACTCAAAGTTGTAGAAGTTATCCGTTATCATATTGATTTAGGTTCATTTCGATTAGATGATGTATAGATATTATAAAACCCTGGTTTTTGAATAATTGTGTTATGCAAATACATAATAATTGTGTCATCCAAATACAGCTTTTAATACTACACAACGCATACTAAGAAATGTTTTCCTCCCTACTAATCATCGCAACAAACATCTATTCTCTTCCTTTTGCCCCATGGTTTCAGAATTATCCAAGCTACCTCACTTACGATTAAAAACGTATTTAAAAAAACAAAAGCAAAAATAAAGTCCTTACATATCCCACTTCAGCTGGAATGTACACTATACCATGCGGAAAAATATATTTTGGCGAAACAAAACATCTGTTAAATAAACGAATCTATGAACACAATCGTGCTATAAAAAACTGTGACACCTCAAAAGCGTTATGTAGCCACATGATTTGTTTGGTCATCACTTCAATACACAGAGGGTGATTGCAATAAAACATATACACGACACTGAACTCCGTCGTCTCATAGAATCATGTTTAATCCTACGTCATAATAACACAATTATTAAAAAAACAGGGTTTTATTATATTTCTACATCATCTGTCAGATCGATTCTAATCGAAATGAACCTAAATCAATATGATAACGGATAACTTCTACAACGTCTTTCTCCTCCTCCTCCTCCTCCTTCTTTGTAAGGAGCTAACAGAAACGAAATAAGATTATCGTAAAGACAGGAGGTGCCTATTGGCCTTAATCTTAAAAGACCAAGGCTATAGGTAGGATGAAAACAGACAGCAGGAACATAGTTCCGCAAGCATACAGTCCTTGGACAGAAGCTACTAGAATAAGAAGCTGTATTACAATAAGGTAATAACACAGCGAATTGATGGAGACCACTAGACAAACGAGCTGGAACAAAAGAAGCAGGAAATAGATCACATAATACATGTCATAATAAAATTCATAGAAAAGACTGAAACTACCAAAATCACGTCTGCGAGAGAGAGAGAGAGAGAGAGAGAGAGAGAGAGGGGGGTGCAGAGAAAGAAAAGGTTGGGGGCAATCAAATTACAGATACGTTTCTGGACCTTATAAAGGACTCTCAAATGGGACAGATTCACCAGCCCAAATATGACAACAGTACTCCATCCATGGTATGATAGTAGATTTGTAGAGATAGAGAATCGCCTCAGGTGTGAGAAAGTGTGTGGAGCAATAAAGAGAACCGACTTTACGGGAAGCAGAACATGCAATTGATCTACTGTATAAAATGAAAGAAAGATTTGATGAGAGAAAAGGACCAAGAAGTTTCAGAGTCGATTTCTCTCTAAGAACAGAGGCATCCATGAGAATCTCAGTAAAAAGATGGGCACACCCACGATTGAAAGATACGAGCTGAGTCTTATCAGGATAAAACGAAACAAGCCATTTAGTACCCCCGATCCACAACTGAACCGAGGTCATCTTCTAGATCAGCTGCATAT
>CAUVYP010001270.1:45000-75000 GCA_963556195.1 Sepiola atlantica
TGTTGGTTTGTTACGCTTTTTAAAAATATTAATTTGAAGTTTGTAATTGCAGTTTTGTTGGTCTGTTACGGTTGTGTTTTAAACATGACTTTTTTCTGTTACGCTTTTTGAAATATCAGTTCGAATTTTGCTATTGTTCTTTTGTTGGGCTGTAACGTGGCTCTTCTCTTTGGTTCGTAACGCTGAAGTTTGAAATATCATTTAGGTGGACTGTTACGGTTGAGTTTAAAACTAACATTTGTGTTCGTCTGTTATACTCCTCTAAAATATAATTTTGGTCCGTTACGCCTGGGTTTAGAATGGCATTTATGTTGGACCGCTATCCTTTTTAAAATATATGTTCGTACTTAGTAATGGTTTTTGTTGTACTGTAACGTGAGTTTTTAATATATCGCTTTGTTTCGTTACGGTAAAGTTTTAAATATCATTTAGTTGTGCGAGTACGGTTGGGTTTCAACATAGCATCTTTTGGTTTGTCATGCTGATGGTCTACATATCATTTTTGTCTGTTAAGCTTAAGTTTTAAATAGCATGTATGTTGGCTTGATATGCCTTTTTGTTGCTCAGTTCTGGTTGGCTTAAATAGCATTCTGTTAGTCTGTTACGCTGATGTTCGAAATATCACTTTTGTCTGTTACGCATAAGTAATAAGAGTTGTGTTAGTTTTTTTTTCGGTTTAGTTTGAAACAGCATTTGAGTTAAGCTGTTATGCTGGTGTTTTAAATATAACTTTAGTCCGTTACGATTATGTTTAAAATAAGAGTTGTGTTGGGTTTTTTTCGGCTGAGTTTGAAACAGCATTTGAGTTAAGCTGTTATGCTGGTGTTCTAAATATCACTTTGGTCCGTTACGCTTATGTTTAATATTAGAGTGGTGTTGGTCTCTAAAAAATATCTCCTCGGTCTATTTTGCTGAAATTTGAAATGGCATTTTCATTGTTAAATTTAGAAAATTCACGGACGCATCTTAAAAGCATCCGTTCATCTCGTTTTATATTTAATTCCATTTTCATTTCTCTCTTTCGCCTTTTTCTTTTATTAAAATAAGGAATACAGAATTCTATTTCACTTTCTTGCAGTCTTTGTATTGTCCTGGGACCATTGTTCATATTGCTTGGCACACAGCACATATCTTGTCACTTTAGATGGGTGGGCGACCGGCGTGTTGTTCTTCTCTGATTAAATGATGACATTTAAGTCTGTGAACAGTATCAGATAAACAATGTCAAATGGTAAAATTGAATGAATGTCAAGGAAGCGTTCGTCTGGGAGGGAATGGTGGTTTGAGATTGGAAGAGGATTGTCACCTATTGTTTGGCACTTTTTAAAATAAGATCGAAGAAAAGGCCACATTTCTATTAAAAAAATGCAAAGCCTGTCCAAAGTAGTATTTTCTAATTTATTTCAGTGTTTATAAAAACAGTGAGAAATTTAAAATCTATGGAAAAAAACCCATTGAAAGCAGCATATGTTTCGACCCTAATTTACAATAGGATTGTCACCTATGGCTTGACACTTCTTAAACAGGAAGAAACGAAAGGACATTTTTTTAAATGCCTAAACCTGTCAAAAATAGTATTATTTTATATTTTGATTTTGGATAAAAACAATGAGGTATTTAAAATGTATGAAAAAATTAGGAAGAGAAGGGTTATTGAAATCTGTACGTTTTGGCTCTAATTTACAAAGCAATGCATGAATCAGTAACTGGTAACGATCGCCATTACTAGGATTCCGGTTTCCATATCCCATTTCTCGTATTCCGCCATTTTGATTTAAAATAATGGAAGGTGAAAGTGGCATTTAAAATGCCTTCCAATGTCTAAAAGTCACATTTATTAAAAAAAATAAAAATAAAAACGAAACAAAAAACTATGATATTGTCTGATTGGAGCTTTAAAATACTGTCAAAGAAAGTTTTAAAATAAAAATAAATGTGAAAACTGAAAATCATTTATCATACCAGGCGTAAAACTTGATGTATTAAGTCCTATGCAGATGTGTTGCTGACGTGTTGTGTATTGTGTTATTCGAATAAACAACAAAAAATGTCTAAAATATTTACTAAGAAAAATAGGATGACAATTTTTACTGAAAAACCAGCAAGACAAAATGAAAAAAATATAATATTGTTTTAAATTATATTAAAGGTGAAACTATTTAATGTTTTCCACCATTATATGATATTTGCTCCAACTTGTGTCTATCCGTCACACCTCTGCATCGTATTGCCTTCTAAGTATCACATTTCTATATATATATATGTATATATATATATATATATATATATATATATGAGAGAGAGAGACATACACACACATATATATATATATATTTGTTTTATAATGGAATAATTCCAGGAAGAAATCCGGGTATCAGAGCTCAATGTGGTAAACAGAGCAAGAATAACGATTATGTAATTTCGTGTTATTATATTTTATGTTATATATATATATATATATATATGTAATATATATATATAAATATATATATATATATATAAGATATGAAGAAGAATGGAAAGGAATTAGAGAAGCAAAAGCCAAATCAAAATTCAATTCAATTGCTCAGAGCAAGGTATATTCCGCAAAAAGGAAATTTATTCAAGTTAAATTTTCCTTAAGCCAGGCTTTTCAAATATTAAAATCTTATCATCAGAGGAAGTCGCTGGGATAGATAAATATATATAATATATATATAAATATATATATATATATAAATATATATAATATATAAATAAACAATGCTTCAAGCAAACTACGTAAACCTCTTATGTTTTAAATTATATTTTTCTTTCATTTTAAACAATTTTGTCTAGACCAAAACGATTTTATCTGTGAGATATTTTCGTATATTTTCTGAAAGTCTTAAAATAATGTTTTCATGATAAAAAAGTTAACTTTAAATGATTTTTTCAAATTTAACTTTTTTCTCACTGAGTGAAAAAAATATCAACCACAGAAATTCGATCTCTTAAATTCCTTATAAAACTATATTAAACTGTTTTTTAAACTTTACTTTTTACAACATACCACTTTCGGTATGCCGAATATAGTGATTTTGGTAAGCGTTTTTATGTTTCAAGTCATTCAAATATGTATTCATGGCGTTTATTGACTGAACTATTTGTTTTAATGTATGTGCATGGCGAATTACGTTGCGTTTCTTGCTCACACTCATGTTGGCGTGGGTAATATTATGAAATAAACGATTAGTTTAGTCCACGGTGCTGGGAATAAACAAAGAAATTACAAAGTGAATCATGAGTCACATAGTCTATTTTATTTAGCCCTTTTACTATCTAAAAAGATGGCTTGACTAACAAGTAAAATGGTTAATAAAAGCTGAATTTGTACAAATAACTCATCTTCTAAGTTGTACGATAAACAATTTTTAAAGATTTTAGTAGTGATGTATCCATGATATCCTCGGAGTTGCATCACGCAACCAAATATGGCAAAGTTGTTATATATTAATTATTAAAAATTATTTCGCAAAATATGTAATCTATTACGACTTTTGCTGTTATTGACGCTATTATTCGGGCTGTTAATATCATTAAATAAACGATTAATTAAGTTCACGCGTCTGGAATATTTTTAATTTTGTAGGTTGCTCTGCTTATTCACAGCTCTGTGGACTAAAACATTTTTATTTTTATTTAATATTACCCATGAAAACATGCACGTCAACAAAAAACATTAGCTTACGACATAACGTAATGTCGGAAAAGTTCCAATATTAAATATACGTTTATATGACAGGATGATAGTTTCATGTCATACCCATCTCCTACTACCCCACCTCAGATGAACCCGACAGTAATGGTAACATTGAAGTGACTCTACAATTAGCAAAGATCCCAAATTGAGCCTACACCGCTGGATTTACTTTGATGCAATGCCCAGGTGAGATGATATTGAACCCATAAACCTCATCATGCTTTTTAGCATGATAGTCGTATCAGTCAGGGGTACGTCCTCGACAATCAGCCCGACAGAAAGTGGGTCGTTTTGGTTTCTTCTGGCCCTGCTCTGTCGGGATGAGGTATGGTTCTGTTAAGTTTCAGGGAGTCAACCTTTCCAGGCTTTACCTTCTCTCTGGGAAAAGGGTTTGTTTATTGCGAATCTCCTGAAGCGCCCTTACCGAAAAATGTCGACGGGTCTTCTCAGACGTTTTTGTACCCCAGCATGGGCTTATTCTAATGGGTTTGCTTCTCAAAACCACATGTGACCTTGTGTCTAACCTCGTTGAGACGTAAATAATTTGCCAGGTACTATCGATCCAGATCAGAGTCGAACCAAAAGTAATTGCTACTAGTGCGTAACTATTCTTCCAAAAGATCTCAAATCGGGTTCTCACCTCTTAATTAAGCTTCTTGTCATGCGAAGGGCAGATTACATTCCACCCATACACGGCAGCCTGACAGTTACTAACATTACAGCTAAGAGTGGTCCTGGGAGTAATAGTTACAATGGAATATCCCCACACTTTGTAAGCTACAATTTGACGCATTATCTTCTTCGTAGCTGGAATCTCTATAGAGAATGAATTAATGCCTAGAAAATTTATGATGTTAATTCAACAATTACCGGCTTATCTTTTTGCGATATATACCTTAAGAAGCATATCCTTACCCTTCGGCAATCTCTTGGCTAGCGTCGTGTCTTTTCCAGTATACTTTAACGTAACAAACTTACTGTTTACAACATGTATTTTGAACGTCGAATTTATTAAATGTTTCCGTATTTTTTTGGTATAATGAATGATATTCAATAGATGATAATATGTTAGATATAAACGACAGCAGTTCCAGTACAGGATATTTATTTTTGTAATCGTAAATATTTTAGTCTCTTATTATAAAACATACATGAGGAATAATATTAGATCATTTTTTTTAAATCTAAAGGTAAATGGAAAAAGCGGATATAACAATGCAATCAGATTAACTAATCGTGTGAAGTTGTAATATTTCTTCTTCTGAAAATATTGTAAAAATAAGGTTTATGATGAAGTCTCTATTTAGTTGTCTTCCCACGTGTAAATAGACGGTATTTATGTGGAGAATACCTAGCTTCTCAAAATGAGACACTCTGGATACGATAAAATAAAACAAAATTGTCTCAGTCAAGAAGGATTTTTTGCTACTGAAAATAGACAGATCCTAGTGAAGAAGGCTAGAGAGTAGTATGTAAAAATAAAGACGAAATATTAAAATCTAATTAATATTTTATATTATGGTTCATCCGTTTGTTATTCGTTTCTACAAAAATAGTTACATTAAAACATCACGATTTTAATTTTATTATTTTAAACCCTAGGCATACAACAGCGATCAAAATAGGCCGGTATTTTCGACAGATTACTGTTCCAACCGATCGCAGTAGTGACGAGTGGAGTGATAGGCTCCACCACAATTTGTTTGTTAATTACTCGCCACACTGAGATCCATAGTGAATTGACTTGGCTTTACGAGTGCCTCTCCATCGCTACTATTCGAGGAAACGCCCGGAACCTACTCTCGGCCTGACCAACACAGCAGGACATCAAATGAAACTTCATGACATTTGCATGCTCATTTTTCGAAAAAAAAACATTTTATTGATTTACTATTATTTGTTGTTTTAGGATAAATTTTCATTAATTTCACTCTAAAAATAATTGCACTTCCATATTTGTACATTAACTAAATGTGTGTTACTTATTTAAACAATAGCGGTGAATTGTACTCTTTGGTGCATAGTGTTCCGAGCATACATCACCCCGAATTAATAAAAAAAAATTAAAACATTTTAAGCCAATCAGAGGCGCTCTTTGAATTCGTCTAATTTGCCTCTTTGATCCACCTCGAGTTCATATATGGCAAGATTTTTCATTCAATAAAAAGTTAAGCATAAAATCCACGACGGGGCCAACATCTACATTATGCCAGCTCCCCTCGACCCTCTGTCTGGATGATGGAAAGCTTAATTCATTTCCCAACTCATGCATACAGTTAGGCACAATCTTGAAACATACACACACACACACTGCCTGGGCTATTTTGCAGTGGTCTACTGATGAAAAACAAATGTATGAACTTATTCATTTTAATACTCTAACATTTCTCACTGAACCTTCTATAATACAAACCAATGAACATTAACTCTTATAAATAATACCTTTTTGCTGTGCGAAAAGTGTAGTATATGTTCTGATACTGCACCTCACTTTTTCTGTCCTCGGTCAGTGAAGGAGAACTATTTATAGACTGAGGTAATTTTTATGCCGTTTTTGAGGGAACTGGATTTTCTCTATATGAAAACCGACCCTGTATCTAACTCTTTCCTCGTCGGGGGTAAGTAAATAGGCACTTCTAACAGAAATGTAAATTGTTTAATTGAGGGTTAAAGTTTTTTGATTACGACTTTTCAGACATGTGGATAATTTGCAGCCCTTAAATCATCGAATCAGGCTTCATTATTTCGACTAATGAATCCTCCTTGTTCTGCAAAGTTTCTCAAAATATAAACAAACATTCAGTGTTCGTATTTATGTAAACTTTCACTGTTGATATATATAAAATATATATTGTTTGAACTGATGCTTTTGTACTAATTATTTTGTTTATTTTTTATTTTTTACAAACTGATAACCATTTATCAAAGCCCATATGCCACTCAAGGATAAGGGTTATTGGATAGGACAGGTAAACGGTAATACACTGAGCGATTTGTAATGATAGTTTTAACTGGTAGAGAGACTTACTATTTAAGAAAACGGCTGAACAAGAATGTGTTTACATTGGACTTAAAACGACAATGTTATAGTCAGATTAGAAGTAGCCCTTCAGGTTCGTGTTCTACAGACGAGCAGTTCTAGGAAATAAACACTGCCCATGGAAGTTCTGCTTAGTTCTAGGTACACAGAAAGACAAAGGGAATTTATTGACAGTGGTAGCTAGACAAGTTTGTGCTGTGAATGTTTTACAGGGGGGGGGGGGGCATAAAATGAAGCTATGTCGAGCACCTGCCATGAAAGTAACGATTAAGTAAGGAAAGACAGTTCATCATTTAACATTTCTTCCACTCTTTTAACACTCATATATCTCTAAAAACTGTTTCGTTAAAATGTTTCTCTAAAACCGGCTTTTCGGGAAGATCTACCCACCCCCTAAATAGAAAGGGTTAACAAAAAAATATTAAATAATAAAATGTTCAGAAATTGCATTTTAAAAATGTACATGTTATTTTAACACTAATAATTTTAACTCTTTTATAATTTAGTTTTCAATTATTAGAG
Organism: Sepiola atlantica; assembly: GCA_963556195.1. NCBI lineage: Eukaryota > Metazoa > Mollusca > Cephalopoda > Sepiida > Sepiolidae > Sepiola > Sepiola atlantica. The sequence continues at coordinate 52,284 of CAUVYP010001270.1, forward strand.
GTAATTTTGATTCTCTGAATTTGTCGAATTTGCCTTTTTGATCCACTTTGCGTGCATATAAGGCGATATTGTATCTTTCAATAAAAAGTTGAGCCTAAGAATACCAAGACCTCGTTTTTTTGTTTTTTTTAGCTGATTTTTTTTTTACCGATCTTTTGTAGCTGACCCAATCTTTGTCTCCATAGGAAACATTGGAACGACTAACGCCGTCTTCGAAAAAAAAGAACACCAATTTTGCCAATTCTAAATATTTTTTAAATTCGTTCACATTTATTTTTTAATTTTTGTTTTTTGCTCACCTGACACGTGGGCCCCCGTAGCAAAAATAATTTTCAGCAGGTAATTATGTTTTCAATATTTTTAGCGACACATAAAGAGTTATTTTTCGAAATAAAAGAATATTAATAACAAAATCAACACCTGGACGCTGTCGCTTATTGACACACTCAATTCTCAATTATTTATTATTTAAAACTAATTTGCTTTGCTTTTTTTTGCAATACGTGAGTTTAGAATAAATCCACGGTCGAGTGTGCACTGACGTCACCTGTTTAGACACATATATATATATTTGTGTACAGAATAATTAGTACAACATTCGTACCGTCGGTTTTAAGCACAGAAGGACTTATCCATCCAGCTCTCTTCAGCTTTTGTTGTCATCTGTTTCGGAAATGTGAAGTCATGTGTCACTCTCGTTTGGACGCGTTATTTGCTTAGAGTGTTATGTATGTTTGTTTAAATTTAGTGTAAGGAAGGTTTAATGAAGTTTGAAAAAGGGAGGGGGTGAAAAGTAACAGTTGAGATTAAAAACTGGAGAAGATTTAAAGAGATATAAAGAAAAAAATAAATATTTTCTATATAAATCGCATGAGCCAGTATTTAAACAAACATACATAACACTCTAAGCAAATACGCGTCCAAACGAGAGTGACACGTGACTTCAAATTTCCAAAACAGATGACAACAGAATCTGAACAGAGCCGGATGGCTAAGTCATTCTGTGCTTGAAACCGACGGTACAAATGTTGTACTAATTTTTCTGTACTAAAATAAATAAATATTGCACTCTTAACTTTTAATTTTAATTCTAAACTAATCGAGGACTCTGCTCGGATTTTTCCTGCTATATTACAAAGAAGCTATATATATATATATATATATATATTATATATATATATATAATGAAATAGTTATCCGAGGACACGCTTTTCGCCGTTACTGCTGCTCATTAGCGTGGCTGACTATCATAGTATTTGAAGCCTTGCTCATACGAATCTTGTTATAGTCAGCCACGCTTATGAGCCACAGTAACTGTGAAACACGTTTCTGTTAACTATTTCATCTATAAGTAAATATTTAAATAAATAAACACACACACACACACACATATATATATATATATATACATATATATTATTTCATGTATCCACATTTAATGTTATAAAGAGATATAATATTTTATGTATCAATTTTCAGTATTTACTTCAACAGTGAGTAGAGCTAGGTAGTAACTTATGAAAATATATTAATGGCACTTAAGCTACACAACAGTTGCCGCCTTTCATCCCCATAGGGAATCGTCAGGCTTAAATGCATGGAGTTTACGTTGCCGGTTGTTTATATATACATACATACACGTAGTGTTTAGTCTATCTAGTTAACCAATCAGATTATGTATTGTTCTCTCCAACGGGTTTATGTATCCATTAGCCAATCGTTGGGCTTGTCACAACAGGACAATAGAATAAGAAGTGAAACCAGCCGAACCATTGTTTTTGCGGGTAAATTTTACATGAGAATACTCTTTTAGATTTCATGCAGAATCTTAAACTGTGTTTCTATAGGGAACACAGACACACCACACACACACTCATACACACAGGCATTGAGATCTATAAAGAGAGAGAGAGATATTGATATATATATATAATCTGCTAGGAAAATTGTCTCCTGTGTTTGTTTTGTTTTGTTTTGTTTTGTTTTTTTTTTGTTTTTTTTTTGGGGGGGGGGGGGGGTTGCATCATTTTTTCATGCACTTTTGGTCACCCCAAAGAAGGCATATTCCACTGCAGCATAAGGGGCTTCTGTGATAGGATTCATATACCAGAGGCAAACGACTCGAGGATAGAATCTATCAAAGTAGAAAATCGTTACAGTGAAAAGGGTGGGGTTTTCTTGTTAGTTTGATAGGTCAAGGGGAGTTACGTTGTGGTTAGAAGTGCAGACAGTTTATTGGAGCACATTGTGGAAGTACTTGTAAGACAAGCTGACACTTGAAAAGTGTACTCCGATCAGAGAAAGATTTAACTCCTTAGAATCCCCTTAGATGCCTCGTCCACTCAACCATTCTACCCACAGTCAGGATCGCGAGAAACATAATTCGTCTCTCCCTATTTAATGCGGTCCAGTTTTGTCAATTATTTAAAGCACGGTTAGCGATAAAAGATACTCGGGATCCATGCCGCCTGTCATCTTGTTGACATATTTCCAGAACTATTAGAGTCGGCGATATTTGAAAAAGGAATGCTCGGGCGTTTCTTCTGCAGTTGTGTCGCAGCGAGGACAATCAGGCAAGCTCTCTATTTTGATAGGTATTGCATGCCGAGCCAATGACCAGATTCGAGATACACCGCACCTAAGAGCCAACGCCAATCGGAGCGGATCGTCTCCTTCGACGCTTTAAGGATCTCAAAAAACGGATCCGAAGCGGTACCCCTTACTAATGCCCTGTTTAGTTTTATTATAGATTACAGTGAAGCTTTTTGAGCGCGGCCCGGCCCTCTCTGAAAATCTGCGATTCGCCCCTTAGTCTACGATGTCACTCCGTCAGAAAAAGGTTTTCTCGACCGCAAGATTCCTCACAGACTGTTAAGGTTCGACTCTGGAAAGCCAGTTTCTCGGCGTGTCGATGATATGTCAGGTTAGGCGACTCTATGCTTCTCTCGCACGAACGTTGCATATAGACCTATCCGTGAACCCAGTGTCTTCCATCACTCCAGAGCAGTGAAGAGAGGGGGCGCCGGGGGTGCTTTAGGTGGCTCGCAATCTTAAGAAGTAGAGCCAGTCGATAAAGGAAGAGGGTGAAAGCCTACATTGCCCACGCCTTACGAGTTAAGGAAATATTCTTTCGTTTGATCACTGCCCGGTCCAGAGTCGTTCGTGCCAGTCACCGGCGAATGTTGTCTCGTCTCCTTGCTAGATATCGCCAAACTCTGCCCGTTCACAATCAGGCAGAACATCTCGATATTTTCTAGTCTGTCACCCGGAGCACGTGACAATGATTTAAAACAATATATTGGCGATTTAAAAAAAAAAATTTTTTTGCTGTTATGAAATTTCAGTTATTTGGAGTCATGTTTTTATCTCGATAAAAAGAATATGAACCTCAAGAGAGAATAGGGATATTTTCTGAAAGACATTGAAAGGAAAAACAATATTCTGAAGAGATGGAGTGTCAAACGCATTTTTAAAAATCCCAATCGTTAATAAATCTTTCGTATGATGCAGCGAAATTGCAGATGCCATTTTTTTGCCTTTGTCCTGTTGCCAATTGGTGCCATCTTGTAATTTACACTGTCATAATTCTCACTAAAAACAAAATATCACTTAGTCATATTTCTCTTTTTCCATTCTCTTCTTAAATGCAGGCTATTTTCTCCCTTCATTCTGATAACATTATAATTCCCAAAAGGTTGTCGTCAATTAATCTAATTCTTCTCCTAACCCTAACCCTTCAATCACGTGATAACTGAAGTTTTAGACATATTCTCAACCCCCCCCCCCCAATAAGATTAACGCTATGATCTCAAGCTGGCCGATTTACATTGATAGTACTGGCAATAGGAATATGCATATCTTTAAAATATATACCGTGTTATTCAATCGTATGAAATATCGCATATCTAGCAGGATTTTGCAATACGGTTTGAAATGCGTTGCTCTTTTGCATTTTTCAATCTTGAAGCCTGTGATTATGTCCGAGAGTAATTCCTTGTGAATTCAAGGTGCAATACAAATGCTTATTTTCAGAAATAATATAAGATTTTTATAAATGTGGAACTCTCAATATTGCGTTAGATATCAAATGTAAAATTCTCACGCCTAGAAAACCCACTGGAGTTGGATAAGAAATGTATAGGGAAGGGAAATTTGAACAATGCACAAGTGTAAGAGAAAATAGGAGCAGTGAAAGGGAAAATATAGGCAGCGTACGTGTGTATGGGAATATTGGAGTAGCGTCAGGGTGTATGGGAATATTGGAGTAGCGTCCGGGTGTATGGTGATATTGGAGTAGCGTCCGGATGTATGGTGATATTGGAGTAGGGTCCGGGTGTATGGTGATATTGGAGTAGCGTCCGGGTGTATGGTGATATTGGAGTAGCGTCCGGGTGTATGGTGATATTGGAGTAGCGTCCGGATATATGGTGATATTGGAGTAGTGTCCGGGTGTATGGTGATATTGGAGTAGCGTCCGGGTGTATGGTGATATTGGAGTAGCGTCCGGATGTATGGTGATATTGGAGTAGCGTCCGGGTGTATGGTGATATTGGGTAGCGTCCGGGTGTATGGTGATATTGGAGTAGCGTCCGGGTGTATGGGTATATTGGAGTAGCGTCAGGGTGTATGGTGATATTGGAGTAGCGTCCAGGTGTATGATGATATTGGAGTAGCGTCCGGGTGTATGGTGATATTGGAGTAGCGTACGGGTGTATGGGAATATTGGAGCAGTGTACAGGTGTGATTTAAATATATAATTCCTGGTTACGTGAGCGCCGTGTACAGCCAGGTACAATCCTACAATGCCTAGTTTTTTTACAAGCGGAAGTAATAACAGGTCAACATATCCTTAAGTATCGCTTTCAAGGTGGGGATTTATTTTGCGACGAAAGAATTTACAGGATTTCGGTTGACCTTGTAATGTTACGGACATAATATATAATATAAGTAATAAAAATAGTAACTTTAATGTAAAATAAATAGTTCTTAATTACGAAATATATAATACAAACAAACGTAACATTTCATAGAAACAATTATCAGTTAATGTTATGCGTAGAGTTACTAGGAAGTACTAATTGTACTGAATTGTTTTTGAACAATTGGTTGTCTACTTTTATATATAGATTTATGAAATAGGTAACACCGTAATTAACATCCCCAGTCAGTAGCAAGGTATTTCTATTCATGTTAAATTGCGGTCGTCCATTTTATTTTTAAAAAAAATTGAATTGCGAACTCGGATGTCAGCAGCGACACTTTTTTTTCTCATATGACAATGATGTTGAAAAATTCTATACAAGCGATGAAGCCAGCACATCAATATCGACTCCCGTCGAATCATCTTCAAAATGTATGTAATCAATTTGGAGAGGTGAAGGAGAACATACATTTTTGAACTCCGTTTCTAAATCGTTAATATCCTTTTTGTAAGAAGTGAAATTGCAGGTGTCATTTCCACGCTGCCAATTTAGGAAACCTTATAATTTACTCATAACTAGTACTAAAAGCAAAGTGAGGCGTCACTTAGCCCTGTTCCTTTCTTGTTCTTGTGCCCAATCTTCTTCTCTTTTCTCCACACATCCCCTTTTTCGCCTTATTCTTTACTAGATACTCGGTATTGTCCGGGATGTAGTAAACTCATTTTAGTGTTCAACTTTCATTTGTTTGCTCATTTTTTAAACTGATACAAAAAAAGAAATAAAATATTAGTTGAGACAACTATTTGTATATTCTTTAATATAGAATATGAGTTATCCCCCTTGCGGAATCTGATTTTTCGGTGTATAGTTAAAAATGTTTCATATAATAAATTGTCTGGTCTGGATTGTGTAATGTATAAAATACCTTTTCGCGAAATATGTTATGATATTTCGAACTAACACCATCCCCATGTGTTGCCCGTAGGTTTTGCAAAAAGTAGTTAAAGTGTGTGCAACATTTTTCTTTTAAAACTTCTGTAGCTATCATCTATCTCTATTCCCTACCATTTCACTCTATTTACCTCCTTCCCTCTCTTATCCCCTCTTTGACTCGTTTCCCTTCTCTCTCTATCTCCCTCGTCTCCCCCTCTCTCTACTCCCTCTATCTCCCTCGTCTCCTATATCTCCCTCGTCTCCTATATCTCCCTCGTCTCCTATATCTCCCTTGTCTCCTATATCTCCCTCGTCTCCTATATCTCCCTTGTCTCCTATATCTCCCTTGTCTCGTATATCTCCCTTGTCTCCTATATCTCCCTCGTCTCCCCCGTCTCCCTAGTCTCCCCCGTCTCCGTCATCAGCCCCGTCTCCGTCATCAGCCCCGTCTCCGTCATCAGCCCCGTCTCCGTCATCAGCCCCGTCTCGTCTGCCCCGTCTCCCTCGTCTCCCTCGTCATCCTCGTCTCTCTAATCTGCCCCCGTCTCCCTAATCTGCCCCCGTCTCCCTAATCTGCCCCCGTCTCCCTAATCTGCCCCCGTCTCCCTAATCTCCCTCGTCTCTCTAATCTCCCTCGTCTCTCTAATCTCACTCGTCTCTCTAATCTCCCTCGTCTCTCTAATCTGCCCTCTCTCGCTCATCGACCCTCTCTCGCTCATCGCGCCTCTCTCTCTCTGTCTCTGTCTCTTCCCCCCTTCTCCATGTCTCTTCTCCCCTTCTCCATGTCTCTTCTCCCCTTCTCCATGTCTCCTCTCCCCTTATCAATGTCTCTTCTCCCCTTATCAATGCCTCTTCTCCCCTTATCAATGCCTCTTCTCCCCTTAACAATGCCTCTTCTCCCCTTATCAATGTCTCTTCTCCCCTTATCAATGTCTCTTCTCCCCTTATCAATGTCTCTTCTCCCCTTATCAATGTCTCTTCTCCCCTTAACAATGTTTTTTCTCCCCTTATCAATGCCTCTTCTCCCCTTATCAATGCCTCTTCTCCCCCTTATCAATGCCTCTTCTCCCCCTTATCAATGCCTCTTCTCCCCCTTATCAATGCCTCTTCTCCCCCTTATCAATGCCTCTTCTCCCCCTTATCAATGCCTCTTCTCCCCTTAACAATGCCTCTTCTCCCCTTCTCCATGCCTCTTCTCCCCTTCTCCATGCCTCTTCTCCCCTTCTCCATGCCTCTTCTCCCCTTCTCCATGCCTCTTCTCCCCTTCTCGATGTCTCTTCTCCCCTTCTCCATGTCTCTTCTCCCCTTCTCCATGTCTCCTCTCCCCTTCTCCATGTCTCCTCTCCCCTTCTCCATGTCTCCTCTCGCCTTTTCTCTGTCTCTTCTTTTCTTTTCTCTGTCTCTTCTTTCCTTTTCTTTGTCTCTTCTCTCCTTTTCTCTGTCTCTTTTCCCCTCTCTCTCGCTCTTAGCCCCTCTCTTACGCTCTCTTCTACACTTTCATTCTTACGCTCTCTTTTATCCCATAATTATCTCCTTTTTGTTCTCTCCTTCATTCTCTTTTTCTGTGTTCCCCTCCCCTTTTTAATCTTCACCTCTTCCCCTCTCTCTATTTTCACCCCTTTCCCATTCTCTCTTCACATTTTCCCTATCTCTCTTCACCTCCTCACTCACTCTCTCTCTTCACCCCATTCCACTCTCTCACTTTACCCCTCGCTCTCTCTCACTTTACTTCCCCCTCTCTCTCACTTTACTTCCCCCTCTCTCTCACTTTACTTCCCCCTCTCTCTCACTTTACTTCCCCCTCTCTCTCACTTTACTTCCCCTCTCTCTCACTTTACTTCCCCTATCTCTTTCACTTTACTCCCCCCTCTCTCTCACTTTACTCCCCCCTCTCTCTCACTTTACTTCCCCTATCTCTTTCACTTTACTTCCCCCCCTCTCTCTTTCACTTTACTCCCCCCCTCTCTCACTTTAACCCCATTCCATACCTCTCTTCTCCACCTCCCTTTTTCTCTGTTCTCCACTTTCTTCTGTTTTCTCTCCTTTCTTTCTCTAATCCTCCCCCTTTCTCTTTTTTCTCCTGTCTTTCTTCGTCCCTTTCTCTCCCTTCCTTATTACACCTCTTTCGCTTTATTTGACAACTGGAGAAATCATTGGCGTATTTCAACATGATATCATTAAAAATGGGTCTAACGGTTGCCCTTCTCTTCCTTGACTATTTCAGTTTCTGTTGACACCCTCCACCCCAAAGAATTAATATTTAAAATAATGGGCTTATATTTTGGCTGAGACATTGCTGCATAAGAATATACTATCTTTGTGAGTATGTATTGTATAATGTTGACTTTGAGCTAGACACAAGGCAACTTTCTTTATATAATAGATTCCTTCCACACCATCATGCCACTACTTTACCCTTCATCCTCTTCCACTTATCGTTTATATTTTATCTTTTCCTTTCCTCGATCTCCTTTCCTTTTCATTTTTTTTACTTTTCTCTTTTGCTTGTGTGTCCTTTCTCCTTCTCATTTTACCTCTTTTTTGCTGTTTTGTCCTTTTTCCTCTTTTTTGACGCTTTTCTATCATGTCGATCGCCATTACCATTCCCAAGACATGTTAATCAATTAACTTAATGTTTCACTTTTGTTGTTGGCTTCAACTGATCCATCTAACGACACTTTACGATTGGCTCTCAAAAAAAGAAAAATGTCACTTTTTAACAATTTCATTTCCAGGTCCATTTTTGCTCATTTTCAATACAAATAAAAATTCCCATTATTAAAACTATTTCGTAGCTTTATCTGTGTATCTCTACACTGAGTTATAACGCTGTAACGTCCGACTTTCTTCAGGTGTATCTCGTCAAACTTTTGAATCTTTTGTCGAGCTCTGGAATCTGTACTGAATTTAGAACTATTTCCGATTTCGACTAGTTACACCTGAAGAACGTCGGAGGTTACATCGACCGAAATGTTGTGAGAATAACATTTAAGATTATAATAGTAGTTCGAGAAATTCAAATAATGCATCCTATTTTTTATGTGCTTTTGTCTGCCAAAGAACTAACACAGTCTCTAGGTTGTCAGATAATGCCACCACCTCTTCGGGCAAGGTATTATTGAGTCGGGGAAATGTTTGTGTGTCACCTGAACATCTGGACAAATAAAAAAAACTGACATTTGGTATAAATAATCTTTTGAGCAGGTGCTATTGTTTTGAAGTAGTTTGCATTGTTTTAGTAGTGCCACAAATTGACTATCGTTAAATGCACACCATTCAAACTTAAATTCCGGACATTAGCGTACCGGACATTTTTGTCCCAGAGAATTATGTACCGTTAATTTTGGAAGCTTCATATTTTTTTAAGCAGAAGAAACTCTTACAAAGAAACTGTAAACGACTTTAAACAAACGTTACCTGACTCTTACTGGTAGAAGAGGCTTTCTGTTTTGCCATTGTTTAGAATAATTAAAAGTGTATTGGTAACTCTTCAAATGAGAATTATGGTAACTTAAATGAATGAACGCAAGTTTTCGGTTGCAACTGTCCGTTCGCAAACCATATATGGTTTAATTAATTTTTCACATTTCTTTAAAAACTATGTAGCTATGTAATTATTATTATTTGTACTCGCTAGGAGATCTCACATAGATCATCGTCAGTGATGGCTCACCCACAGCAACCAGTGGTATTTCCTGGAGTCTGAGTGACAACAAGCCTCTCCAGATTTCCAGTATTCTTCACCTCTTTTCGATAACGAAGCGGTATCGCAACAGCCGCTTACCATTGATTTCTCGCTGGTAAGGACAATTGGTCTTCTCTGGGATTTGAGTGGCAATAAGCCTCCCCAAGGTCTCAGAATTCACCGCACTTTTCCAGTGGAGGTCTGGTGTGTGCTGTCCCTCCTCAGTCTTCTCATCCTCCTCGACCATCTACAAATATTGTGTATGGTGTCAGCCTAGGCCGGCACCATTAAAAATAAATAAATTAATGAAATTTTTTTTTTTAATTCTTTTCAAGTTTTTAATTTTTTTGGTATTTTTTTCTATGTTGGGGGGTGCGGTGGGGAGAGAGGGGAAGCTTATAGTGTTATTATTATTATTGTTAATATTATTGTGGTTATTATTATCATTTTATTATTATTATCATCATTATCATCAGTGGTTTACCGTGCGTTTCTATTTGTTCGTTTCATTGGATTTTATCAAATCTATTTCCTGCTATTGCAATAATAATTACTAGCGGGACCCTCGTGGCAATTCCACTTTTCATTCTACATCAATCTGCATAATTTACTATTAATACTCATATTCCTTATGAAATAACAAATTTCTGTAAGGGTCAATACTATTAAAACATACTTTATTTCGTCTAAATAATTGTTATTTGTACTTAAATATTCCTTGAATAAATATGACGAATATGTATCTTTTTTTTTTGTTTGTTAAAAATTGTAGCTATTTAATTACTTTTAAAAAATGTTATGCTTTCTTATGGTAAAAAATATTGTCACATAATTATTCTTCAAATCAATAACACGAATGTCACTTTTTGAAATGTATTTATTTGATTTCGGAACCGTTCATTGTAAATTGGATAATTCGAATTTTTTACCTTAGAGACAGTCTAATTCTTGTTACTCATGTATGAAAGGTGGTAACATACGTACGAACTCGGGATACCATAGCGTATTATTATATAGATAGTAAGAATAAATGATATCATGATGTGAAGTTTTTACAGCAGTGTTACGCAACAATTATCATCATTATAAAAATAATTGACAATTATTGTATATAATTTTTTTAAATGGATTCATTTTCAATTTATTTCAGGAAAAAGGAATGAAAGCATGATGTTTACATTATTCATCTTTTGGGCTATTTTAGGCCCAGTTACAGGATACGGTACGTATATTTTTTTAAATTTTATTTTATGTATTATACCTTAAATCACGTGTCGACTTTTAGGGGAATATAGTTTGAGCAAGCAAGTGTAAATATTCAGCTCGAAGATCAATGTTCTTTAATTTTCAAATGTTATATGTATATTTGGAGAGTTTATCGAGATATTTTTTCCAGAGAGGATTCATCACAACGAACAAAACTTTTATTTTATTATTTATTTATTTTGTAAAGTTATAGTTTCCTACACGTGTTTCGCTACCTATAAAGTTGCTTGCTAGGCATTTCATCAGTTGAGACAAAACCTAAGATATTGACCTGAACATCTGATAATACCCCACAGGGGATTGACCTAGTTGAAATCAGTTAAGGAAAAAAAGGAAAACCAGTTCAAAAGGCAGCAGCATCGAGCTTGTTTTTATTGGTCTTGTTCTGGACTTTATGGCATATTCTCAGTGAAACATCACAATCTCTCTCTCATGTGTATATATATATACAAAATGCACCAAACATTGATGTTTTATTGTTTTTTCCTTTTCTAAACTCAATCATGTTCTGCAAAATCCAAAACAAAAAAACAATTTCCCTCCCTCACTTCTCCTTCCCTCTCCCCTCTTCCCCCCCCCTTTCACTCAACCAAACACCATGAATAAATACTTAACCATATCAATAACTTCAAGCATAAAAACCTTCACCTAAATGATCGGATTTAGCATTAAATGACCTTAAAATGGTAGATATGCCGTGAAACAAAAACTACCCAACCAAATCCTATAATTAAACGTTTGAACATATAACGAACTTGAAACATAATAACCTTCACTATCATCACAACACCTCAAAATACGAAAGATTGGATTTTTTCTTTTCTGTGTGCAATAGTGACACAACCTTTTAATGTACCCATAAATCACCTCTTAATTCTGACTACCGTGTTGCTTGTTATTTTACTGCAATCTGGGCAAACGACGGATTGTAAGAATAGATGATTTGTCACCACCTATCTTAATTTAACACACGAAATAAATTTACGAAATAACGAAACCCTTTTACAGCAACAACGAAAGAGGTGTATTCGTACATGAAGGTTACCTATACCATTTGGTATAGGTGGAAGAAACTTTGGACAGTGTCAGAAAGAAGAAGAAAATACACCCTTAGTTCAAATATCTTCAGGCGAAGATAGCAGGCGCCGTGAGCTTCCAGTGGACAAGGAGGCAGGAGACAGGCTGGGGCGATCCTTCCTGGCTGGTGGCGGGGTACCGTCTGCTCATCGTCCGCAATATCCTAAGGGAGCTCAAGTAGTCCCTTAGGGAACTAATGATATCAATGCGCCCTGCAAGCTGATTGGCCAAACCAGCTCACAGGGACACTGATACGGTTTACAAAGTAAATATGATGTATGACTGCTACAGGATAACCCTGTTAATCTATCATTATAGAGAAAAGCATATTGGAAAGGCTTTTGATTGGACGTGTCGTCGAAACGTCATCTGGCGGGAGATTTCTCTCTTGATTCTGTTACAGTTGAATTGCTACTGTTCACCCTGTTTAAACGTCTATTTGTTGTATCTTTTATCTATGTATCTCATGTACAATGTACCAACGTTGATACTAGTTATTATAAACACTACAAAACACGTCTGTTGATAAAGTTGCTGGAATAAATGGTAAGATGATTCTACCGTCCGAGAAAATACCCAACTCCTGATGCCATCATCCACCTAATATAAGAATCCGATAGGTCTTAAGATGTAATACTGCTGCAACATCTGGAGACATGTTTAGAGCAATCATTCTTGGTTTGACAATATTGAAAATCGACTTCGCAATTTAGTAAGAATGATCTTTTCTCTTCTCAGCACCATTATTCTCATAGAAAAAAACGATTCGTGTCTCTCCCTGCTCTACCTTTATGTTTATGATTGGTGCTCAACTGAGATCCAATCCCTGGTTCCTCGTCGTAAGATATTCACATCGAGAATTTTCCATGAACAGAGTTTCTTTCAAAAACGTATACCTCTTCGTTAACCGTCAAAGTTTTATGATTTTACCTCCCACACAGAGGGTAGCAATGCTAAGCGGATCAATTCGAAGTCGTGGAAGGGTTGCCCCAAGATAAATAAAATAAATGGCGCTGGAGTAACGTTGTTACTCTCATTCCATTGATTTTCACGATCGTACATGGCACGCCATTGCTTGCCTTACGCAGAGGAGACACGACCAGAGGACGCGCATCTTGGTACTGATTCCTCCTAGATTTAAATCGGGGCTCTGTTAGCAGGGTTTCGGTGCCAATCCAGCTTAGAACCAAACCAGTTTTGCAAAATACTGGAGTTTCAAACAGGGTAGCTCTCACGCTACCACGTGGCCACCGTCTCTACCATGTTGAAGATGTGTTGGACTTTAGTGGGAAAGGGGGTACCCATGTTAGTATAAGACGCGAGATAGGTAGATTGGAAAATGATTTGAAATCATTGCGATGGTAACATAAATTTGCCTGGAAAACTTTCAAAATAACCTTGGGAATAATTTTCTGAAATTTATGTAAAGCGATAATAAAGATTTTGACCGACAAAAAGTTTCTATTGGATTCATTTTCTATTACACGGCCACTAATGATTGCTATATTTTTCCTATTAGTAAAAGCCGCAAAATCTGGCAGACAGTATTTGACCTTGAGTTGTTTTTCTATTATTTCTGAGAATTTACTTGTTAGCGAATAAAAAGTGTTGGATCAGCAAAAAGAGACAATTTGATATTTTCTAGTCTTTGAAGGCAATTTGGGGAAATAATTACGAGTCAACGATTTCTTTGGAATTCTCATGTTTTCTTTTTTTTATGTTTTTATTTTCGGATTCCAAGTCATCTTTGTTTTTTTATCTTTTGTTTCGTATTTTCCTGGGTTTTATTTTTAGATTTTATTTTGTTCTTTTTTTCTGGGTGATTTTGATCGCTTTTGTTTTCTTCTAATTTCTGTATCTTGAAGTTTTTTTTGTTGTTGGTGGTGGTGGTATATTTTTTTAATTATTGTTCAAAGTCCCGTATTGCATTTTGTTCGTCTAAGAAGCAAAAAAAAAAAATTAATCCCTCAATTAGACAAAAAGAAGGAGAGAAAAACAAAGTTCTTTCTTAAATGAAGGCAGATTCAAATATCTTTTGCAGACTGAAACTTTTTCATTTGCTTGTGCATTTTTAAGTCAATTCTCCCACTTTCACCCCGCCCGAATAAAAAGTTGCAAGTCAGCATTTCTTCGTTTGTTCTCTATTATGTATTTTCATATTATACTAGATCTTCCATGTTGGGACGGATTGTCTCATATGCGCACGCACACACACACATATATATATATATATATATATATATATATATATATACTGGTTTGTTGCATTTCAATGACCAAATAAAAAAATGAGTTCACAATAATAAAACATTATAGTATTTGGTTTAACAAGCTGCTTTTCAGAGACAATTATTTAATAATAATAAAAATAAACAAACCATTACAAGAAAATAGACAGAAAGGTAAGCAAGAATGATGAGAGTAACAGCAAGTAAAAATCACGAAAAACTTAACGGGCTTTGAAACGCGCATAAGACAGAAAAAAAAAGAAGATATATACATTCGCTTGATAAGAAAGACAAAATGAAAAGAAAATTATTATTGTGGACTTATTTTGTTTTAGTTTGTTGAAATGCAATCTACTAGTATATATCTTCTGAGACCGTAAATACAACTTCATTAAGCTTGTTATTTGAAACAATTTCGATGATATTATAATATACCTTAAAAATATGTTTTCATAAAGTCAGATATATATGAATTAATATTTACATTTTTTTTCATTATTATTTTTACCTGTAATTCATAAGTTAATTTTAATATCATTCTTTATTTTTGGTATCTTATTAATGATATAACACCTTAGTATTTGTTTGAAATTGTTTACTTATTTGTGTACTTCTTATATATATATATATATATATATATATATATAAGGTGTGTGTGTGTGTGTGTGACTAGATATATATATATATATGTGTGTGTGTGTGACTGTAGATATATGTATGTGTATGTTTACTTATTTATGTACGTGTGTATGTCTTATATATATGTATATGTATACATTCCTTGTTCTAATTATATTTTTTATTAAAATATGCCTCTACGTTTTAAGACACTTATAGATCAAAATATATTAGTTAATAAACTCATAGATTTAATTAAGTGATTGTAGATCGGATTACTTAGTGTCTGTATGAATTACTATAAAATTATATGAAATAATATTTGAAATAAATATATATGTAGAGAGAAGGAGGGTTATTGTCCACATATACGGCCTCTGATCCTGTGTTTTGTTTTAAAGGATGAATTCACCATTTTGTTACTTCAGCATTTATGACGTCATAAAGAATTCCCCCCGGTCTCTTAAACCTGTTTAGGGAATTAACTCGTCACTTTGTGACGTCATCGTGACACAAAAACGAAAGTGCAAGTATACTGACAGATGTAAGATCCTATCAAGGTTATGTTATTTTTTTGGTTCATTTATATTTTCTCAATATTATCTATTTTTTCGTTATTTTTAAGGCATGTTTTGTTTGCCTGAAATAATGTTGAGCATTTCTTTTTCCAATATAACTTCGCATCCATAGGAAAGGCTTTGTCGGTCGGGCTTCGGTTTCGAATAGTATTTTTATCATTAAATGCTCAAATTTATTTTTATATGCATCCAAGCATCTTTATTAAATGCTTTGTCCGTCGGCCGTTCTACTTGGCTGATCTAAGTTGTATTATATAGGAATAAACAATGTCACTGCTTACTCAGAAAGTCGATTTATACATAATGCAATAGACGATCACCGTTTTTCTATAGAAATACCTGCTACAAACTAGATGTATTAATAAACGGTTTGATTCTTGTGTGACCCGGATTATGAAAGTTGCGTACCATCTGTCCCAGAACGATTGAGTACACATATTATTTTCTGGTAATGTTACACAGAACGTGTATTAACTTGTAAGTACCCAGTTAGCATAATAGTCATTGTTCGCTATTGGACCAGGAGACCGGAGTTCAATCGTAAGTTTATCGCTTATTTCCTGAGGCGCCCCTACCGGGGAATGCCGACGGGGCTGCCAAGGCATTTTTTTGTAGGCCAGAGTGTTCACCTACTCGGACGCTGGCTTTTCAAATCCCATTTTCCCGGCCTTGTGTCACATCTTACCTCTGTGGGAGGAAGATAAATAAATATTGGTTGAATACTTTGTTTTTACTTGTTAAGCTGTTTCGGTTCACTTTTTAAATTGTTTCCGACTCGAACTTGTTCGCGTTATTTCGGTCTTTTACTTTGTGTTTCTTTGTTTATTTTCATATGCATCTCGGAGTTTTCTTTTCTTCAGGGACTTTTTCGCCGATCCTTGTTTTTATCATTACATTTTCATTTTTTTCTGAATGTCTTTGTACTGTGCTTTTTTATCGCTTGTTATTTTGTATATAAAGTTATTCGAGGTGTTTACTGTGTGACTCCGGGGTTTTCTTGAAGGTCTTTTAAGGGAATTATCCCGTTTCCAGAGGGTGTTTTGTTCGTATTTCTTTTCGGGAAGTTTTGTCTTACATATCGATTTGTTTTCTGTTTCTTAGGGGGTTTCTTTAATCTTTTTTTTTGGGGGGGGGGGGGGGTTCATATATATTTTCGAAATATTATTCATTTCCTCGTTATTTTTAAAGCATGTTTTATTTCCCGGAAACAATGTTTAACATTTCTTTTCCCGAATCAAAACAGATGTATATATTATTCTCCTAAATATAACTGCGCATAAAATAAACACGGAATATTGTCAGAAATTTATTTTCTTCTTCTTCTTCTTCTTCTTCTTTTCTTTTCTTCTTCTTCTAAAACCCCCTTTTATAAGAACTTGTAATGAATGACTGCTGCTGATGGCACGCGTCGGGTGTCTGAAGCGTGGGCGTTTGACGCCGGAAGCTGTTGAAATAACCGCGAAATTCAATCAGTTGCTGAAACAATCTCGAGGTGAAGAGGTCGGTCGACACAACTCGGACATGAGAAAGTCCTAAAAACAAGAATGTTAAAAACAGGAACATGTAGAGAGCATGCCTGTAAAAATCTTCAAAGAAGTTGGTGTTTCAACTAGTGTTCGACGTTGAATATTTACGTTGGACGGAGAAGTCCACTGAATTCTAAAAACAGAAGCAAAGAAGATATTAATTTGAAAGGCAAATGTGCCTTTAGAAAAGACAAAACGAAGTGTGTTTCGAAAGATGTCTCCAAATGAAGAGTTGACGTGAAAGAGTGCCACTAAAAAGGAGTCGATCGAAGAAACGATGCGATGTTAATGCAAAAAAATGAACAATCAAAGGGAAACAAATCAGCGCGAACTAAAAGGACTTTTCTATATTCTTCTGGTATTTTTTTTATTTTACTAACAAAATTCTTACAAGTAAGTCTTTCTCTTTTTCTGACATGTCTTTCCTAGCAAAGTTAATAAGCCTTCGGGCAGCATAATTAGGACTTTATTTATGCAGCCTTTCCGTGTGTCCATCGGAACTTAAATTCAGTCTATGAACGTGAACTTTGAGCCATGAACTTTCTGCCGAACTCATTTTGCCTTTTTTTTTTCTTTCTTCAATAAATTATTTGTTGTTTAAAATAGCTTGTTCTTTTCTCTTACTGTTTGCTTTATTGTCTAGTTATTGCCCGAGGTCTTTTACGTGTATCGGTTTTGGCCTGTACGTGGTTAAAATTGCGATAATATAAATATTAACACAATGAATAGGAAAAGAAATATAATCACCCTAAGTTTCGTCATCACATAAAAAATTTAAAAGACGTGATTAATAAAAGGAACATTCTCTTAAAAAGTACGTGCCTGTTTATTTCATCATTGCTTACAATCTAAACAAATTAAAGATGGCATGTGTATTGTAATAATAGACAAGCACTTGTATTAAAGCTTTTGCTTTCCAGTTTTTTTTTTTTACAAAAACTATTTAAAGAACCATGTGGCCCTATTCACAAAATGCAAACATGCTGTCGTGTGTGTATTATAGTGTTAGAAACGGAAGTTTCCACGTGAAGATAGATTAAGCAACGTGATATTTTTAAATAGATGTTAAGGGCATAAACTTAACGTGTCAGGAATATGAAGCCATGACAGGAATTATTGCAGTGGCCTTTGCAAACAATGGAGTGCAGTTGATTTATCACGCAACATTCTGTCCCCATCGTCAATAAGATATTAGTCTCTGAGTTCAAATGTTAATACAACGATAAAATATGTTTCATCTATGCAGCTGTGCATGTTTTGAGTATATCATTGAGCGACGATGAAAAACTGTTGGTGATTCCTGACTGAAACTTGGTTGAAACGTCAGGCATACGATGAAGTTTATTTATACTAAATATCGTTAAATGTCATGTAGGTCTGTAAATATGATAAACGATTCATTCGGTTGCATTTTGTCGCGGTGATGGTGGTGGGGGAGTCGTCCTTATATTTAAAATAGTGTACTTATTATTTTTAAACTGATTGGCCTCGAATACTATGGCTTACCAGAAAAGGGAAGACTTATATTAATGAATTCTCTTTCCCAACAGGTAAACTATACTTGGGAATCCTAGTGGCTATTTAATAACGCGTGTAATGCAATAACTATATAGTAAAAAAAACCTTGTGTGCAGTTGTTGTATATCGTCGGGATCGTCTTGTGGTTTTGCTATGTTTCGGACTATGATGATATCTATCTCGTCTGGAATATTTTGCGATCAAAGCGAACTTCCGCAGTTGCTGTTATAATATATCAAAATTAACAACGCCAAATGATTGCTACAATTTGTAATTTTACTTTACTCAATGTAATGGCAAGGCGCGGTCTCACAAACTGAGGTCACCAACAACACAACAATATAAGTACTCATTGTATACGTTGTATTCGATCCGCTCCCAGTCGATGTCTCTCTCATAAAATTGTCCTATCCTTTCTCGTTGACATTACCCCTCACGTGGTTCCAACTTTTTTCACTTCCGTTTGTTTTTATTCACGCTATTCTAAAATCGTGACCTTCTAACGTGAACAGTCAATCACCTGACACAGTTGACCTTGAGCGGTGCAAGGTAATCCAATGTTAACAACATAAATAAATTATTTTATAACATAAATAGATAAACGTATATTGTGAATCAAATTAATATAAAGGTAAAACTATCAGTTCACTAGTTTCTGCAATTGATTTCCTTTGTCATACGTTTATTATTATAAAACAAAACAAATAATATCATTGCATCGTTGTTATTCATGGTTAACTCAAATGTTTAATTAGTATAACTAGTTGAGTAGAATTTAAATTTTAATATTTTTTTTACGTTTTCCACTGTAAACAAATTGATTCTCATCTTAACCAACGGGGTTATATTTTCAACCGAGTTTGTTGACGTGTCACTGTGTGTTTGTATACAGTCTTTTGTCTGTATCATTTAACCAATTATCACGAACTTTATTAAAATATATAGCATTCTCTTACTCAGAACTGATTTAATTTTCTGATATATCAGTCAAAAGCACAGGGCCATTGAAAGATGAGAGTTAGCGCGATAACCTCGGTTGTATACGTCGTAGCGACTCGCTACTTGGCTCATATTATAGCCAATGAACTCCCGCACCTTATCCAAACTTTGGCTTAACAAGTTTAGACAAGTTCGGAAGTTCCGATTTTTTTTCAAATGTGATGTATGGATCTGATAATAGTAACCTCATCAGATAAATATTTTTTTCATTATTCAAAGTTTCAATGATATAACTTCGGGAATACTTCATGCAATATGGAGAAGTAAAACGCATATAAGTCTTTTATCTATATTTACGTTGTCAGATGTATGTGTAGTCTCACAATTGACTAATGTTCTCATGTTTTTTAGTAAAATGTCAGCAATAATTTTACAAAACTAATTTTAATTATATTTACGGTGTAATGGATAACAAGATGAGGAGTTAGTACTGTACGGGTAGTAACTCCTTACCCGTCTTTGAAATCTGTAAGTAAAGAGAAAGATGATTGGGGATAAAAATAAAAATCGATGAATTTTAAGGAAAGTAAAATGTTTATTTTTAAGTAAAAGCCGTGTATGGAGACTGAGTTTACTTGATATATAAGATAAAATAAATACAAACGCAAAATTTTCAATTTAGCCTTGATCTTCTTTTATTTACTTTATCATTCTTCGACCTTTATAAAATCAAAATGTGCGAATTATTGCATCACAATTTTTAAGAGTTACCTTGATTGTTTGAAATGGTGTAAAATAGTTGGATATACTTAAACTTTTAATCATTTTCACTTTTTTTACATTGTTAACAAATTGATTTTTAGTTATGTGTTGAGAAAAAAATATCAGTAATAGTTTTACGGAACTCATTTTTCATAATCCTTGGTTTTAAATATGTTTCAATACATTTTTTCTCATTTAATTAAAGTATCTTTAGGATATTATCTTTCAAATGGATTATACTACAAAGAAGCCATTAAAATTATTTGTAATCCTTTTCTTATCTTTTTTTTTTTACGCTAACTTCCGTCGACAGACTGTAATCCATTTATTAATAGAGATATATGAAGTAGTATGAATGACTGTGAGTTGTTCATCTTCGAATGAATCCGTTTATCTGGAGTCCATCTTGAATTGTTAATTAGCCGAATATTTGGGTTGTCTTCCCATCACGATAAATGAGGAGTCAATGTCGAGTTGGTTGAGTTACTGTTTATTGGTCCCCCCGATTTATAAAATCGGGGGACCTATGTTTCTCTGAAATTTTGCATGAAGTTTTAACGTTGGTCAAGTTAGAAAGTAACATTCTCCGATTTTTGAAAATAAATCTGGTTAGCCCCCCCCCCCAAGCGGGTCAAAAGGCCTCGAAATAGCAAAAAATGACATTTTTTGCCCCATAACTTTTCATCCATCCATTCAATTTCTCTGAAACTTGGCGAAAATGTGAAGGCAATTGTTCTTAATAGAAAATAAGTATCGCTGACATTGGAAAAAATCTAGTTCGCGCCCCCAGGGGATCAAAAGCCCCCCAAAATGGAAAAAAATGACCCTTTTCTCCTATAACGTTTGATCCATCTATTCAATTTTTCTGAAACTTGGCCAAAATGCAAGGGCAATTGTTCTGGATATGAAATGAGCATCCTTGACCTCAGAAAGATTCTGGTTCGCACCCCCAGGAGTACCACGCATGCGCGGCTTGTTTTTTGTAGAAAAATGTTAGTCTGCATTAAATGAATCCACCCTTTTAGTTTAACTATATCGTAGCGGGTATCTTGAAGAATCCACAAATATGTGGTGGATGCTTCGGATACTCTTATGTAATGTGTTGTCTCCTATCCAACCAATCCCAAAATATTCCTTTCTCAAATGTTTCTACTTTCTTTTTTTTTAGGTCTACCCAATTTCCTAACTCTATCAACTACTCAAGCATCATTCAGCGTTGAGTCCCTAATTTCGGGGATTTGGGAAGTGTGGTACTCCCACTTCAGTTATCAATACTTCAAGATCTATTCTGACCTGGAGTGGTAGTACCTGACATGGTCTCTTCTATGGTTTAAATATAAGTCATAATTTACAGAGAATTTATTTACGAAAAATACTCCAAGACAAATAATTCTACATTAATTGATTATATAAAGTAATCTAATCTGTGCAGTCAGTCCCCCTTCAGTAATTACAACACTCAGGTCATTTCTGATTTGTATTATCTGTCATCGTGTTTCTATTTTATATGGTTTAATTATAAACCATAATTTACAGGCTATTAAATTAAAAAATATAAACCAACAAAACAAATTAATATACAAAATAATCTCAATATATATAAGGCAAAAATCTGTGATATGTATGTAACGCTAAGGCTTTTAAAATACTAAACAAACACCTCCGAATTAGGTATTATTTTAACCGGCATAACCTCGAGAAAATAATATCGAAAAATTTTAAAAAAAGATTCAATGAAACATATCCATTATTCATATCAAAGATACATGATACATATCCGTGATACATGGTACATATCCATGATATATATCCATGATATATATCTATGATACATATTCATGATACATATACATATCCATTATACATATCCATGATACATGATAGCTATCCATGATACATATCCATTATACATGATACATATCCATGATACATCTCCATGATACATCTCCATGATACATATCCATATCCATGATACATATCCATTATCCATGATACATATATATGATACATGATACATATACATACCCACGATATATATACCTATACATGATACATATCCATGATACATATGCATGATACATGATACATATACATGATACATGATACATATCCATGATACATATCCATTTTTTTCAACGTTAATCAGTAGTAATTTGGAAATTACCCAATGTATTTATGTAATAACTTTATTAAAATGCTGACTCACTAAACATGCTCCATAATCCCTTGCCGGATGTACCCGTCTTGCCCTAAATTTTGTCCGGTTGTATCAGGTAATCCCATAACTTCTGTCCGGATGCATCAATAACAACATAGGAAGGCTACGTTAGGTGCAGTGAAACAAGGGTGTCTCAATCACATCCGCACCTGACAGCCGGTTAGAGTTATTTCAGTAGTTCTCAGGAGGCCTACTTGATTTTCAAAGTAATGTGGGTGCTTCTGAAGTATAACGGTCCCTAGAAATATTGGTGCTTCTAAAGTATAACGGTCCCACAGTAATGTTGCTTCTAAAGTATAATGGTCCCAAGAATGTTGATGCTTCTAAAGTATAACGGTCCACAGGAATGTTGATGCTACTAAAGTATAACAGTCCCTAGAAATATAGGTGCTTCTAAAGTATGACGGCTCCCCCCCCAGGAATGTTGGTGCTTCTAAAGTATAACGG
>CAUVYP010001270.1:82500-94986 GCA_963556195.1 Sepiola atlantica
TCATCATCATAAAGATCTGGCTGTGGTGAGTTACTCAAGTGGATGCCTTTGCAATTACCACGCAAGTTTGAACAGTCAATGCCATGTTTCTTGCAACTGCATCTTGCGGTAGTACACGCTGAAGTACAGTTACACCTAATTATAACCAGGAAATTTACAGAACCAGCTGGAAAGTAAGTCTTGATTGGTTGTAATTTACCATCTGAAAGTTTCCATCCCCACCTGTCAGGTTTTAGCTGGTTTCTACATTTCCATTCCTGAATTTGGAAGTAAAGTCGAAGGCTGTGGAATTTCGTAGCTTCTCTTGTTGGTGCCAATGATTTGGCCCCAGCATACTTTGATCTTTTTGCAACCTTTTCCTTGAAGCGCCTCATTAGCATTGTACAGGCACGCCAAAGCCTTATCACCAGCTTCAATAGCCTCTTCTGCACTGCTATCCTTGCCAAACACTTCTGCCAGTTTGGGGAAGTTTCCATTGTTTATCACCTTTTCGAGCGAATACTGCCTTCTCAATTCCATAAATACTGGATGTACAATCACAACCCAGTAGTACATGGATGAAAAGAATGTTGGAACAGACCACATCTCCCAAAGATGTCCTCATCTCTTTGATGTTCCAGATTTTCACACTTTTTGCACTATCCTTTGGTTGTGGAGTGAAAATGTCGTAACCATCATCTCTATTGGCATGATAACGCAGAAGGATCAATAGGTCAGTGTCATCTGCTATCAAAATAGTTTCTCCTGACAGACTTCACAATCAATACGTCAGCATCTCCAGATGCATGGACTACTTTACAACCTGCTTCCACCAAACTCTTTTCCATCAAGTTGATGAACAATTGTTTGTTTTCTAGATTAGCTAGGAAAACATTCTTTTTAAAGTTTGAACACCATCAAAGGGGTCAGTGACACATTAACACCAACAGAGCTTCTTGATCGGCGTCGGTGAATCGCGTCTTTAATGAATGGACCACTTTCATACCCATCAAAGACAATGCATGCTTTTCCATATCTAGTTGTGACATATATGCGGCATTAGACACAGATCTCATCAAATGTGTGACCTTTTTTCTATAGGAGACGTTGCAGTAGTGCTCCACCATCTAAGAGATACTGTGGGTCTGAAGACTATGGATGTTATTGTAGAGGGGAAGTCAGTTCTCATCATGTGTCTGCCAAAGCCAGTTTTTTGCCTCTCGTCCTAGTCCGAAATAGTCAAAATATGCATGTGGGTAATCACAAAGCTCAGACTGGAAATGTTCTTGCTGCTGCTGAGTTGAGGGTTTATTGGTAGATAGTCCATTCTTTTGCCATGGGTAAGACCTCCAGACGTCTTCATGCTTCTCATTAAAACCATTCTCAATAACCAGATCCATCGACAAGCCAGCCCAGTAGCGATCACTCCGTTTTACCGCATTAAATCCTTCAGATAATTTCTGATACACTTCGGGATGGCTTTTCAGCAGCCCCTCCATTAGCTGCAAGTACAAGTAGGCAGACATTGCATATAAGATGTGTCCTGCTGCAGCAAATATTGGCAGCATTTTCTTTACGGCGTACAGACGCAATTACCTATTCCCAGTGCGCTTTGCCTTGATCGACAATTGCAGGATCTTCACCATATCAAGGTATTGAATCCACAATTTTGCTGTTCGTAGGTCAACCATCGCATCCTTTACATGGTTTATTATCTGGGCAATCCTAGTCATATACTCTGATGACTGAACATTATTCAATGTCTCAAGCCCATTAAGGAGAAGTTTAAATAGCCAGGGGCTTCCTTCAGATCTTTATTTTGAGAAAATGAATCTTCTGCATCAGTGTTGGGTTAATCATTCTCAGTAAAATGTGAAACTAGGCTATAATAGGCTTTCGCAAATAAAATAACATTCGGAGCAGCATCAACTATATTGTATATAATATATATATATATATACTGTATATAGTATGTATATATTATATATATATATTGTATATAATATGTATATATTATATATATATATATATTGTATATAATATGTATATATTATATATATATATATATTGTATATAATATGTATATATTATATATATATATATATTGTATATATTATGTATAGATTATATATATATTGTATATATTATGTATATTATATATATATATATATTGTATATATTATGCATATATATATATTGTATATATTATGTATATATTGTATATATTATGAATATATATATTGTATATATTATGAATATATATATTGTATATATTATGTATATATATATTTTATATATTGTATATATTGTATATATTATATATATATATATTGTATATATTCTGTATATTATATATATATATATATATATTGTATATATATCTTGTATATATTATATATATATATTGTATATATTATATATGGATATATTGTATATATTATATATATTGTATATTATATATATATATTGTATATTATATATATATATTGTATATTATATATATATATATTGTATATTATATATATATATATTGTATATTATATATATATA
Organism: Sepiola atlantica; assembly: GCA_963556195.1. NCBI lineage: Eukaryota > Metazoa > Mollusca > Cephalopoda > Sepiida > Sepiolidae > Sepiola > Sepiola atlantica. Next base: position 85,030 of record CAUVYP010001270.1, read on the forward strand.
TATATTGTATATTATATATATGTTGTATATATTATATATTTATTGTATATATTATATACATATATTATATATATTATATACATATATTGTATATATTATATATATATTGTATATATTATATATTATGTATTATGTATTTATTGTATATATATTGTACATATATATATATATATATATATATATATATATATTGTACATATAATATATATATATTATGATATATATAGTGTATATATTATGGTATATACATATTGTATATATTATATATATTATGTATATATTATACACATATTATATATATATTGTATATATTATACATATATTATATATATATTGTATATATTATGTATATATAATATATTGTATATATAAAGTATATATTATGTATATATATATATTGTATATATTATGTATATATATATTGTATATATTATGTGAATATATATATTGTGTATATATATATTATATATATATATATTGTATATATATATAGTATATATATATTGTATATATTATGCATATATATATTGTATATATTATGTATATATATTGTATATATCATGTATATATATATATTGTATATATCATGTATATATATATATTGTATATATCATGTATATATATATTGTATATATCATGTATATATATATATATTGAATATATCATGTATATATATATTGTATATATCATGTATATATATATTGTATATATCATGTATATATATATTGTATATATCATGTACATATATATATTGTATATATAATGTACATATATATATTGTATATATCATGTATATATATATATATATATATTGTATATATCATGTATATATATATATATTGTATATATCATGTATATATATATATATTGTATATATCATGTATATATATATATATTGTATATATCATGTATATATATATATATATTGTATATATCATGTATATATATATATTGCATATATCATGTGTATATATATATATATTGTATATATCATGTGTTTATATATATATATTGTATATATCATGTGTATTTATATATATATAGTGTATATATAATGTGTATGTATATATATATTGTATATATCATGTATATATATATATATATTGTATATATCTTGTATATATATATATATTGTATATATCATGTATATATATATATATCATGTATATATATATATCATGTATATATATATATATATTGTATATATCATGTTATATATATATATATTGTATATATCATGTATATATATATATCATGTATATATATATATATATATTGTATATATCATGTATATATATATATATATATATTGTATATATCCTGTATATATATATATATGTTGTATATATCATGTATATATATATATGTTGTATATATCATGTATATATATATATATGTTGTATATATCATGTATATATATATATATGTTGTATATATCATGTATATATCATGTATATATATATATTGTATATATTATGTATATATCATGTATATATATATATTGTATATATTATGTATATATATATTGTATATATTATGTATATATATATTGTATATATTATGTATATATATATATTGTATATATTATGTATGTATATATATATATTGTATATATTATGTATGTATATATATATATTGTATATATTATGTATGTGTATATATATATTGTATATATTATGTATATATATATTGTATATATTATGTATATATATATTGTATATATTATGTATATATATATTGTATATATTATGTATATATATATTGTATATTATATATATATTTTATATATTATGTACATATATATATTGTATATATTAGTTATATATATATATATATATTATGTATATATATATATATTGTATATATTATGTCTATATATATATTGTATATATTATGTCTATATATATATTGTATATATTATGTCTATATATATATTGTACATAGTATGTATATCTTATATATATATTGTATACAATATATATATATATTGAATATTTTATGTATATTATATATATACATTGCATATTATATGTATATTATATATATATATATCTATGGTATATATATGTTGTATATGATATATATATATATATACATGTATATTGTATATTTTCTGTATATATTATATATAATATATATACATATATATTTTATATCTTATGTATATATTATATATATATATATTGTATATAATTTATATACATATATATTGTATTGATATACATATATATTGTATTTATATACATATATATTGTATATAATTTATATACATATAAATTGTATATATTGTATATATTATATATACATATATATTTTATATATTATATATATATTGTATATAATATATATACATATATATATATTGTATATAATATATATACATATATATTGTATATCTTATGTATATATTATATATATATTGTATATAATATATATACCTATATATTGTATATCTTATGTATATATTATATATATATTGTATATAATATATATACACATATATTGTATATATATATATATATATTGTATATATTATATATATATTGTATATATTATGTATATATTATATATATATTGTATATAATATATATACACATATATTGTATATATTATATATATATATTGTATATATTATATATATATATTGTATATATTATATATATATATTGTATATATTATATATATATTGTATATAATATATGTATTGTATATAATATATATATATTGTGTATAATATATATATTGTATATATTATATATATTGTATATATTATATATATTGTATATAATATATATACATATATATTGTATATAATATATATACATATATATATTGTATATAATATATATACATATATATATTGTATATATTATATATATTGTATATAATATATATACATATATATTGTATATAATATATATACATATATATTGTATATAATATATATACATATATATATATTGTATATAATATATATACATATATATATTGTATATAATATATATACATATATATATTGTATATAATATATATACATATATATATTGTATATAATATATATACATATATATATTGTATATAATATATATACATATATATATTGTATATAATATATATACATATATATATTGTATATAATATATATATACATATATATTGTATATAATATATAATAATATATATTGTATATAATATATAATAATATATATTGTATATAATATATAATAATATATATTGTATATAATATATAATAATATATATTGTATATAATATATAATAATATATATTGTATGGAATATATATATACATATATATTGTATATAATATATATACATATATATATTGTATATAATATATATATACATATATATTGTATATAATATATATATATATACATATATATTGTATATAATATATATACATATATATTGTATATAATAGATATATACATATATATTGTGTATAATATATATATATACATATATATTGTATATAATAGATATATACATATATATTGTATATAATAGATATATACATATATATTGTATATAATATATATACATATATATTGTATATAATAGATATATACATATATATTGTATATAATATATATAAATATATATTGTATATAATATATATATACATATATATTGTATATAATATATATATACATATATATTGTATATAATATATATACATATATATTGTATATAATATATATACATATATATTGTATATAATATATATACATATATATTGTATATAATATATATACATATATATTGTATATAATATATATACATATATATTGTATATAATATATATACATATATATTGTATATAATATATATACATATACATTGTATATAATATATATACATATATATTGTATATAATATATATACATATATATTGTATATAATATATATATACATATATATTGTATATAATATATATATACATATATATTGTATATAATATATATATATACATATATATTGTATATAATATATATATATACATATATATTGTATATAATAGATATAGATATACATATATATTGTATATAATATATATACATATATATTGTATATAATATATATATATACATATATATTGTATATAATAGATATATACATATATATTGTATATAATAGATATACATATATATTGTATATAATAGATATACATATATATTGTATATAATATATATACATATATATTGTATATAATATATATACATATATATTGTATATAATATATATACATATATATTGTATATAATATATATATACATATATATTGTATATAATATATATATATACATATATATAGTATATAATATATATACATATATATTGTATATAATATATATACATATATATTATATATAATATGTATATTTAATATATACAATATATACATATATAATATATACAATATATACATATATCATATATACAATATATATGTATATATATCATGTATACAATATATATGTATATATACAATATATATGTAGATATATAATGTATACAATACATGTATATATAGTGTATACAATATATATGTATATAATGTATACAACATATGTATATATAGTGTATACAATATATATGTATATAATATATACAATATATGTATATATATTGTATAGATTATATGTGTATATATATTATATACAATATATGTTGATATATATTATATACAATGTATGTATATATAATATATACAATGTATGTATATATAATATATACAATGTATGTATATATAATATATACAATGTATGTATATATAATATATACAATGTATGTATAATATATACAATGTATGTATGTATAATATATACAATGTATGTATGTATAATATATACAATGTATGTATAATATATACAATGTATGTATAATATATACAATATGTATGTATATACATTATATACAATATATATGCATATATATTATATACAATATATACATATATGTATATACACCATATATGTATATATACAATATATATATATATTATATAAATATATATATATAGATATTTTATACAATATATTTATATATATTATATACAATATATGTATATATATTATATACCATATATATGTATATATATTATATACCATATATATGTATATATATATATACCATATATATGTATATATATTATATACCATATATATGTATATATATTATATACCATATATATGTATATATATTATATACCATATATATGTATATATATTATATACCATATATATGTATATATATTATATACCATATATATGTATATATATTATATACCATATATATATATATTATATACAATATAAATGTATATATATTATATACCATATATATATATATATATACAATATATATGTATATATATTATATACAATATATATGTATATATATTATATACAATATATATGTATATATATTATATACAATATATATGTATATATATTATATACCATATATGTATATATATTACATACAATATATATGTATATATAATATATACAGTATATGCATATATAATATAATAATATGTATGTATATTATATACAATATATATGTATATATATATATGATATTCAATATATGTAATATATACATTATATGTAATATATACAATATATATGTATATATATTATATACAATAATATATATATAAATTAGACAATATATATATATTATATACAGTATATGCTTATATAATATATACAATATATATGTATATATATTATATACAATATATAAATATATAATATAGACAATTTATATATATATATATTATATACAGTATATGCATATATAATATATACAATATATATGTATGTATATGATATACAGTATATGCATATATAATATATACAATATATATGTATATATATGATATACAATATATATAATATATACAATATATATGTATGTATATGATATACAATATATATAATATATACAATATGTATGTATATGATATAGAATATATATAATATATACAATATATATGTATGTATATGATATACAATATATATAATATATACAATATGTATGTATATGATATACAATATATATAATATATACAATATATATGTATGTATATCATATACAATATATGTAATATATACAATATATATGTATATATATCATATACAATATATTTAATATATACAATATATATGTATATATATATATATATTATATACAATATATGTAATATATACAATATATATATATATATTATATACAATATATGTAATATATACAATATATATATATGTATATATGTAATATATACAATATATATATATATATATATATGTATATATATATGTATATATATATGTATTATATACAATATATGTAATATATACAATATATATGTATATATATATATATTATATACAATATATGTAATATATACAATATATATGTATATATATATATATATTATATACAATGTTTGTAATATATACAATATATATGTATATATATATATTATATACAATGTTTGTAATATATACAATATGTATATATATGTGTATTATATACAATGTTTGTAATATATACAATATGTATATATATATATATATATATATATATATATTATATACAATGTTTGTAATATATACAATATGTATATATATATATATATATATTATATACAATGTTTGTAATATATACAATATGTATATATATATATATATATATATATATATATATATTATATACAATGTTTGTAATATATACAATATTTATATATATATATTATATACAATGTTTGTAATATATACAATATTTATATATATATATTATATACAAAGTTTGTAATATATAAAATATGTATATATATATTATATACGATATATGTAATATATACAATATGTATATATATATTATATACGATATATGTAATATATACAATATATATGTATATATATATTATATAAAATGTATGTAATATATACAATATGTATATATATTATATACAATATATGTGTATATATATATATATTATATACAATGTATGTAATATATACAATATGTATGTATATATATTATATACAATATATGTAATATATACAATATGTATGTATATATATTATATACCATATAATATATACAATATATATGTATATATCATATATACAATATATATGTATATATAATACATACAATATATATGTATATATAATACATACAATATATATGTATATATAATACATACAATATATATGTATATATATAATATATACAATATATATGTATATATATAATATATACAATATATATGTATATATAATACATACAATATATATGTATATATAATACATACAATATATATGTATATATATAATATATACAATATATATGTATATATATAATATATACAATATATATGTATATATTCAATATATATATTATATACAATATATATGTATATATACAATATATATGTATATATACAATATATATGTATATATATACAATATATATGTATATATACAATATATATATTATATACAATATATATGTATATATATTATATACAATATATATGTATATATTCAATATATATATTATATACAATATATATGTATATATACAATATATATGTATATATACAATATATATGTATATATATACAATATATATGTATATATACAATATATATATTATATACAATATATATGTATATATATTATATACAATATATATGTATATATATTATATAGAATATATATGTATATATATTATATAGAATATATATGTATATATATTATATAGAATATATATGTATATATATTATATAGAATATATATGTATATATATTATATAGAATATATATGTATATATATTATATAGAATATATATGTATATATATTATATACAATATATATGTATATATATTATATACAATATATATGTATATATATTATATACAATATATATGTATATATATTATATACAATATATATGTATATATATTATATACAATATATATGTATATATATTATATCCAATATATATGTATATATATTATATACAATATATATGTATATATATTATATACAATATATATGTATATATATTATATACAATATATATATATGTATATATATATTATATACAATATATATATATATATATATTATATACAATATATATATATGTATATATATATTATATACAATATATATATGTATATATATATTATATACAATATATATATATGTATATATATATTATATACAATATATATATATGTATATATATATTATATACAATATATATATATGTATATATATATTATATACAATATATATATATGTAAATATATTATATACAATATGTATATTATATACAATATGTATATTATATACAATATGTATATTATATACAATTTGTATATAATATACAATATATATGTGTATATATTATATACAATATATATATCATATACAATATATATATGTATATATTATATACAATATAGATATATTATATACAATATATATGTATATAATATATATGTATATATAATATATATAATATATACAATATATATAATCTATACATACAAGATATATTATTACTGATATTAAAGTTTATTCTGTTGATTAGGGTTTTATTTTGTTTTTATGTGTATAGGGTTTTAATATATGGAGTTTTTTTGTTAATACTATATTCTAAGATTTTAGTATTTTCTACTAAGATTTTTATGGGAGACAAATCGAAACTATGACAAATTCATCAGCCAATTCTCCTCTTAAACTAAGATACTGATCTGGACTATTGAAAGGACTTACCAAAGGATATGGTCGAGATTAAAGTGTAGTATATGTTCCGATGGATACTGCAGCTATAGACTGGTATTGTCTTGGCCTTCGGGGCTTCATTTACACCGGTCTATGAGCTTGTCCAGTGCAGTTCTCAGAGGTCAACTCTCTCAGGCTCTGCCTCCATTCTTTGGGGAGGAGTAATTTATTTCTTTACTACCCGGCAAGGTCGACGGGGCTTCCTTGGTAATTTTTAATGGCCACAGTGATCCCATTCTCGGGCGCTGGCTTTTCAAGCCCCACTTTCCCGACCCATCCTTGGGTCACATCTTACCTTGTGGGAGTAAGATAAATAGAAGATTAGAACAACATCGGTACCGTATATTTTAAATCCAAACAAAGGAGATTTATAAAGCACTCTTTATTGGAACTCTCTTTTGTCTCTGTGTATGTATGTTTTCTTTATGTTTTTAAACATTTTTTTGCTATATCTTGTCTTAATTTTTAATCCACATTTTAAACTTTTTTTAACTCATTTATTTTTCTCCGGGAGCGGAGGTATAACATTATATTATTATTGTATCGACATATTTTTTCTAAAAAACAAAAGAAAAAATTGTTTTTGCCCGCCCATGACTAAAATACTGCCATAATATGAAAGTAAAAATACCTTATTTGTAAAAATTATTAAAATTAAGGTAAATCGAAATATCTCAAGACAGTTAACATGATTCGTTAACAACCATTTTCCGGGATGACAGACATTAAAAGAGGCTGAAGAAAGTTCCAATAAGAGGGCTTTATACGTCTTCTTTTGTTAGGATTTGAAACCGACGGTACCGATGTTGTCTTCATCATCTCTAATACAAACAGTAATAAATAAATATTACTATCTTATTTTTTTCTATATAATCGAGCAATTTGCTGGGATTCTTTCCTACTAACCTTACACACACACACACACACACACACACACACACACACACACACACACACATATATATATATATATATATATATATATATATATATATATATATATATATATCACTTTTATCTTACAAGATTTGTTTGATTCATTACGCTTTGAAAATTTGACTCCAGGCTTCCTTAGTATCTAACATTAGTAGAAAACCTTATGTTTGGTAATAGCGAAGGGGGAC